>CM076145.1:48613705-49016205 GCA_038025085.1 Tetragonia tetragonoides
AGGCCGGAGAGCAGCAGCCAACAACAACAATAACAACGAGCAACCAGAGGAGAAACAGAAGGAGCCACTGGTTGTTGAGAAGAAAGTAGTTGCATTGGTGGAAGAACCGTTGTTGGTGGTGGAACCTGTTATTGAAGAACCAGTGTTGGTGGTTGTGGAAGACAACGAGGACGAAAACAACGAAAACGAAAGCGAGGAGGATAAAATAGAGATAGAGAGGATGGATGAGTATGATACTGCAGGGAGGAGCGGGAATGATGCAGCTGATGATGAGGGCTCTAAGCCAGTTCCTCGTGAGGTTCAAAATCTTCTGTCTTTTTTAGGGTTAATTAATTAATTGATAATTGATTGCTAATATATTTGATAATTGATAGTTGATATATTTGATAATTGATGGCTGATATTTGATAATTTGATAGCTGATAATTGATTGATACATGTATGTATATTGGTGGTTGTCTAATGAGTTAGTTGACTTTAAATTTTATAATCTACTGTATAAGATTTGTGATGGATATTAGGGCGCCCTCTTGAAATTATTAGGGGTAATTGGACCCATTTGGAATGGGTGCTTTGTTTTTAAAGTTTATGTGGTCTTTTGTCAGAGAGAAGTGGGGATGATGCTTGGTATCAACTAGGAGTGTCAACTATTAGTTGTTTGTTTAGTCAGATTCTTGTCTTTTCTATTTATATATAAACATGAGATCTAGTACTTACGTTGACAGAGAAAGGAATATTTGCCTTGACATGGAAAATATTGTCCATTTACTATATTTTGAGAGAAAGGCGGCATCTTGTCCGAGCAAGATTATCTGACTCAGCTTGATGGAACCTTTTTCGATATTTATGTAAATGGATATATTTGTTAGTTCTTTGTTTCTCATTTTGAATGAGCCAGTCTATATTTTCTTCCTTCATGATTAAGGGTATAAAAGTTAAGAGTTAAGACAAATACATTACTAATGATACTCAGGGCCACTGGAGGTATCTCTGGTCGTTAACTTCAGGGCCCATGGGATTAGTCAACCAAAGTTTGGATACCCATGTTTATCTAAACAATAATGATAATCAATGTAGCTGTTGGAAGATCCCCCTTAGACACTTCAGTGGATGTCGTAAACAGATATGGTTGTAATGAACTACAATCTGAAATGATTCTACTGCAAATTATACCAAACTCCCTCCCTTTTATTGAGATTCTGTAAACCTGTAAATGATCATGGTTTGATTTCTTTTTCCCCCACAGGTTCAGGTTGGTAATTCCCCATCGTATAAAGTTGAAAAAAAGCTGGGGAAAGGAGGCTTTGGTCAAGTTTACATTGGTCGGCGAGTCTCTCCCCCAAACACAAATATAAGGACAGGCCCCTCAGCCGTAGAGGTATATTTTCTAGTTTAAATGTTCCCTGTTTCTAGTGGTGTTCTTTCGTTGGCTTTTGTAATTGAAACATTTGTCGCTGCAGGTTGCATTGAAGTTTGAGCATCGAACTAGCAAAGGATGCAATCGTGGTCCTACACATGAGTGGCAGGTGTACAGGTATGTATTAATGTCTTCATGGATCTTGTAATGTATACATGTCAAACTATATTGTCCTTATATTTTTGTCAAACTCTCTCTTTAAATAGCACTCTTGGTGGAAGTCATGGTGTCCCTCGGTTACATTACAAGGGACAGCAAGGAGACTACTATGTTATGGTGGGTAATATACTGTTGATTGAAGGATATGCTTTTTGATGTGCCACACTTTGGGTTTGCTTTCCAATTTTCCGATTTATTCATTAGTTTTTTTGTGACATTCTCAGGTCATGGATATCCTTGGACCGAGTCTGTGGGATGTATGGAATAATGCTCAGACGTGAGTTTTTGGGTCTGTTTGTTTCATCTATGCCCACTTCTGTTTTGGTTTGTATACTTGTTGATTAATTCTACTCCGTGGATTTCAGAATGTCGACTGAAATGGTTGCATGCATTGCTATTGAAGCAATATCTATATTGGAGAAAATGCATTCTAAAGGGTAAGAAGTTTTACCATCTGTCGGTTTACGTGGTTTGTAGTGTACCTGTTCCTTCTCTGTGATTCGCAGCAAAGCTGCAGTTGTTTTCTATCTATAGCAAACTGGTTTTGTTCCTTCTCAAATGTTGCTGACTTGTTTGTAGACCAAATCCATGTTTTCTTAATTAAATATGTTTCAGCCCTTGAGACTAGAAGGTTCAGCTTCTATTTATTTGTGTGCTCTTTATGCAACAATTCTGATCTCAACGCGTTGAATGAATTGCTTAATTATGGACAAGTATATATAGTAAGCAAAATGCAGATTGAATTTTCTTGAAAAATTTCTTTTTTATTTTTATTTTTATTATTGCTCTCCAATTTTAGTTGTTGAAATTATGATTCAGTTTTACCATAGAAAGCTAATTTCTGACACTATTACCATTCTGGCTGGCAGTTATGTTCATGGAGACGTGAAACCAGAGAATTTTCTTCTTGGTCGTCCAGGGACGCCTGATGAAAAGAAGTTGTTTCTTGTGGATCTCGGATTAGGTACTTTATATAGGAAAAACACTATGTATTGCTTTGTTGCCATTCTGTTGCCTTCCTCTCATAATCTGAGTTCTTGATGTAGCTATGCGATGGCGAGATAGTAGAGGTTCGCCTGTTGCGTATGACCAAAGACCTGATGTCTTTAGGTAAGAAAGGTTGATTTTGCTTGTCACTGTCATCATTAAGTGTCACATGTTCTTGTTTCTTCATGAGCATTATCTTGATATTCCTCTTTTTCCCTTTCTTTCCTTTTGTTTTTCTTCTTCATTTTATTTAGGAAATATAATAGTGTTTTGATCTTACAGAGGAACTGTTCGGTACGCCAGTGTTCATGCTCACTTAGGGAGAACATGCAGTAGAAGGGATGACCTAGAATCTCTTGCTTACACTCTTGTTTTCCTACTTCGTGGTCGTCTGCCATGGCAAGGATACCAGGTAATTTTTACGGATCAAAATCTGATGGAAAGTAATTTCTTAGCAAGATTGTAACCCAGCTTTTTTTGTTCTCAGGGAGATAGTAAAGGTTTTCTTGTTTCTAAGAAAAAGATGGCAACATCTCCAGATACCCTCTGTTGCTTGTGTCCTCAACCTTTCAAACAATTTGTGGAGCATGTAGTGAATTTGAAGTATGATGAGGAGCCCAACTATGCAAAATATATTTCCTTTTTTGATGGGATTGTAGGTCCAAATCCTGATGTGAGGCCAATAAATACAGATGGTGCACAGAAGGTATTTTTTTTTTATTGATTCTGTTGCTGTTGTCAAACTAGAAAATGACTAGGTTTCCTGTTTTTATCTAATCTGTCATATTTACGTACTTTGAAGCTTCTCTGTCAGGTTGGTCAGAAAAGAGGTAGGTTGACTATAGATGATGATGAGGAGGAGGATGATGATGGACAGCCACAAAAGAAAGTGCGGTTGGGGATGCCTGCATCACAATGGATTAGTGTTTATAATGCTCGTCGCCCAATGAAGCAAAGGTATTCTTGTCACTTACAGCGTTTGCTTTTTCAGTCTGCGAAAATAAATGTTTATTTCCTATAAAAAAAGTGAAATGTTTATTGTGTGAAAGCAGTCTTCTCTTCTGTATTCCCCTTGTTTAGTATCATTACTCATCAGTGAACCAAGCATTCTCTTTCTCCCCACCTCTTGTTTATACTATTTTCTTATGGCTCAGTCAGAGGCTGAGAACCAGAGTTTTACTTGCGAAATTTTGTACAAACTCTTACATCTTGTGTTCATGAGTTGATGTTTAGTTATTGTGACATTTCTTAATGACATTTCATCTCATTAGAAATTTATGCACTTTATATTCTTCTTGAAGATTATGCATAATTGTCAAGATTTCTTTACTTTCTGTTGTAGGTATCACTACAATGTTGCAGATATAAGGCTTTGCCAGCACATTGAAAAAGGAAATGATGATGGCTTACAGGTCAGCTGTGTGGCATCATCTTCTAACCTGTGGGCCCTGATTATGGACGCTGGCACTGGTTTTATTGATCAAGTTTATGAACTCTCTCCGTTATTTCTTCACAAGGTATGAAATTTCATTAGTTCAACATTGTGATTCTAATTTAAATGCTGTACTTGCAGTAGTATATCAGTGCAAGTCTGCAACTATTAGCTGATGAAAATATTCTTGATATGGTATGCTATAGTAATTGGTATATATTTGGTAGTTAGTCCAAAAATTTGGTATATATATGTGGTAATTAATGTATGTACTACCTAGTATAATTCTAAATAATGCACTAAATATTGCTCGTACAATACTCCTTTGAACATGTAAAAGCATTACCATATGTTCTCTTTTCTATTTTGGGGGGAAAATTGGCATCTAGGAGGAGGGCTTGCCTTTCTAATAATTTCTATCATGCAACCAATAGTTCGTAACTTTGCTGAAGAAGTCCCTTTCGATTTTGACTCTTTCTTCTAATGTTAAATTTATTTTTCCTGAGTCCATGAGTTTTTCAAAAATAAAATACAAGTGAATGTTACTACATGTCCACTTTGGACGATGGTGTTAAATGATCTACAGTAGGAGATGTGGTTCACCTTACCTCGTCCTCAGTACATCTCGTAGCCACATTGCAATTGCTGTACTTTGATGTTCTTGCTGCTGATGATTTTGGTTTACCTCCATGAAGGAATGGATAATGGAGCAGTGGGAGAAGAATTTTTATATTAGTGCAATTGCTGGAGCAACTAATGGAAGTTCATTGGTCATCATGTCGAAAGGTTAGTCTTACCAGCAATTCTTGTATATGACCGTCCCACCGTGGGGCAGGATGACCTTTTATAAAAAAGGGTTTCTATAAAAATTATCCGTCTTACAGTAAGACGATCTTATACAAGTTTTTGTGTAGCGTTAAGTGTCTGCTAGTCATGATTGTCTGACGTTTGTTTGTGGTTTCCAGGGACCCAATACATGCAGCAGTCATATAAAGTTAGTGATTCTTTTCCTTTCAAATGGATAAACAAGAAGTGGAAGGAAGGTTTTTATGTTACCTCCATGGCAACCGCTGGAAATAAATGGGGAATTATAATGTCCCGTGGTGCAGGATTCTCGGACCAGGTTTGGTGAATTTATGTTTGGTGTAGCCTGATCTCTTTCCTTACAATCCCCTTTACAGTTCTAAGCAAACTTGTTTCAATTTTAGGTTGTCGAACTAGATTTTCTCTATCCTAGTGAAGGTATTCACCGGAGATGGAATGACGGTTATCGTATCACAGCTATGGCAGCAACGGCTGATCAGGCTGCTATTGTTCTCAGTATTCCTAGAAGAAAGCCCCGGGATGAAACGCAAGAGACTCTTCGAACGACTAGCTTTCCCAGCACGCATGTTAAGGTATAGTCGCATCACTTTCTTTGACTACTTACTCTGCATGCCTTGCTTTTAGCTTTTCGATGTTGGGCTCAAGTGTTGAGACTTAGTCTTCTATCTTTGTGAGTCAGATATCTTTTCTAAGCATAATTTCCCAATTCTCTTACTATAAGCTTGCTGGCTGAAAGTAATTGGTTTTCTGATTTCTTGTCTTTGATACCAGGAAGTTAAATTTCTTTTGGTTGGATTTTTGCAGGATAAATGGGCGAAAAACTTGTACATTGCTTCTATCTGTTACGGAAGAACAGTTTCCTGAGCTGCTGAGTAACAGTGGTGATCCATTGTTTTGCTGTTGCTCAAATTCTGATTAAGCCGTGGCCATGCTGACTGCTCCCGCCCTAGAGGAGTTTTGACTGAGCGCAATCATGATCAAGTGTTCTCTGAGTACATGGAAATCCTGGCTTCCTGATAGCCTATTTCCTTTGCGGTGCCTTTTCTTGTTTTGTACAGGTTTTAGAAGCTAGTACTGAACACAACATTAGCATGTTGATGTAGCTATTTGGGTGATTGCCCATCTCATCAAAGTAAACAAAATTTATTTACCCAGATCTGACTTGGTATCTGTTGCTTCTTCGCTTTTAGACCCTCCCCTATCGTTTATGACATGCATTGCTGGTTGCTGCGTTATCAAAGACTTCCGAATATAAATGATTTTAGATTCGCTGTTGAGAAATTGAGATTTGATGAATAAACTAGTCTGGAGTTTTGAATCTGGACGTCATACATTCTTGATATAGAATTGCAGTTCTAGAGGGGTGAATGTCCAATGTAATGACGCAGAGCTTCTTGTGCTAACTGAAGTCACTACGTTGCTGATCAAATGAATAATGCGCGTTACCAAACCTGAACTTTGTGTAAAATTAATCATGTGCTCTACTGCTCTAGAGAAATTATGTCAATTAACGGTCTACAGATTTTGTCCGTCCTCAAAATAGTCATTATTACTATTTCAAGGTGTAGAAACATAATGAACTATAGTTGTATGTCTGATATCAGAGTTTATATTTGTCACCGTAGCTTTCATAGTTTCCAAAAAATGAGAAAGTTCAACCACAGGAGTTCAATCTTGCTATTTGCCAAACCTGCATTGCCTTATTTCCTCAGATGCGTCTCGTATATTTGATTCAGCAGAAGGTGTACACGCAAATCATATGAATATGTTCGATTGTTCGGCACAAAAAGCCTTGAGATCGTTATATCCCAGTTAGAAAAGCAAACGTATCCTATAATTTCATCAACAACGCACTGAGTCAGCCTATGTTACATTGAAAAAGGCGACGTCTTGGTAGTCTGATATCCAGTTTATGCAGCAGTTAATCTAAGCAGACTCTTATTTGGGCCTACAACATATCTTGTTCAGCTGAACCTTTTCCTGCCAAAAGACAGTGGAACATGAGTTTGCATGAGTTGAGAAATGAAAACAACCAAAAAAATGGGGAAATCTTCACCTCAGTCTTATCCTGGTCAAATCGAACCACAAAGATGCATCTACATCCCTTTATGTCATGCAATCTCCTTTGAATTTCCATGACATGCGCATCGACGTATAAATCGCAATCTGGTCTTTCCTAAAAGCATTCAGGAAGGCAAATATAAAATTAATTCGTAGCTATCTTATCAACGACATTCCATCAGAAAACTTGGATATCCCCTTCCATGTCATAAATACATTTAAATCTGGCCATTTCACATCCCAGAATACTCACATTGTTTCAATCAGCACAAATGTTAAGTCACTTTGAACACATCTAATTCATTGCAAGAAATTTAATCCATATGCTACAATTGTTCCTGAAGCTGTCAGCACACTACTACTCCATAGGCATGTTCAAACTACATAAAAATGGAGACCCTGAATCCCTCCTCCCTACAAAGAATTGAAAAACAAAAAGAAAAGAAAAATACCTGGAAGCATAACACAAGGTCGCCAACCTTAACCTTATGACACTCCGAAGGTTCCAGAGGAATTGAACGTTCACGCACTCCATGCCGTATATTCACCCATTCATCATCCGAGTTACCAAAACCAGCAAAGCGCGCTCGAGCCTCCTGTTTTAGATGCTAGAGCCTTAATATCTGTATTGATGAATGACTTCTTACATTGTGTATGGACTATTATGATTTATGAGTAGCCAAAACATGGATTGCATGAAAACAGCACGTTAAGAGCAAGAATATCTTCATGTTGCTATATAATGAAACCACACTAATACGCACTTTTAGTTTAAATATGACCTGCCTCAGCCATGAAACAAACAAAGGATAGAAATATTACGTTGTCCTCCAAAATTAACTTCTCACTTATTCTCAAGAGAATAATTACCTGAAATTACGTTGAACTTATATTCTCAAGCAACAATGGTTTCATAACTGTATGGTTCAAACAGTCCTGCCACCTAAATTCTATATTACATAGAAGTAATTCAGTTCACTTTTTTCCTTTTATTATTTTTCTGGTCCAATAGTGATTTTGAATTTATTGGTAATGACAAATCAGAGAAACTCTGCCACTAGTTCATATCCATGCCCCCCTCGCATAAAGCTAAACAAGATGAAACAAGGCTGTTACCCACACACAGGCCAATGGATTCCATCTTGCATTTCTGCACTACTTCAGGGCCAGGTTCACTATAATATCAAAAGAAGCAGGATCATGTTGTAGAAGTTTGTCCCACTACCTTGGGGCCTGACTTTACACATTGAAAATCACCTACATTTCTGTAGTGCATTCAATGTAATCCTTTCCAATTGACCACACCACTAAGGTACTTTGCATGTATTTTGTATGGCTTGAAGCCAATCTTTTACCTTGATAATGACATAGCCAACTTAAATCCTTCTTATTATATAAGATGACCACCATCTAGAATGATCCTCCCCGCAGCGGGGCACGAGGAGGTTAACATTTACACAGCTTCACCCCTTCTTTGGTGTAGGAGGAGGCACAAAGGCCAACATAGGAATTAAACCCACAGATGATACTCCTAACTACCACTGGAGCATCTCTGGTTTCCTTACAAAGCTTTACCCCTTAACTAGTCAAGATGCGTAGTGAGGAATCCTTCTTACTGTATGATTGGAATGAAAAGGTATATTTAGATACAAACCATGGAAAAAGGAATTGCTTAGCTTCCACATGCATTTATCATGTAGACAAGAAGTTAATGCATACCAGTCCAAAAATATTGATTTTGTTCTTATATAAGGTCGCCCGAGCTTTTTTAATCATAATAAATAGTTACGGGAGATATGTTAACACTGATAAATCTCCTAACCTATCTTCCAAAGAAATAAAATTGTCGCAGTTATTTGTGATTATGGAATGTAAGGGTCTTTTGTCCACTTTTTGTATCCTTCCTACCAAACTGATTGAAGAGGGCACATAAAAAGGGAGCGAAAAAATAATAAAAGAAAAAGAAAGCAGATCTTAGATAAAGTACATGCAGTATATACAGTTCTTGTCATTAATATGCTTGGGGGTTAATAAACTTTCTCCTTAAGATAACAATAAACCATCAGGACAAGGCAATCACTTCAAATTGTGCCACAAAAGCTCATGAAACAGCTTATTTCACATTTTCCATAATTCGACTGTAAGCATATAATATTCAAGCAGTGTATTTCTTAAAATTTTCCTCCAATACACCAGACAAGTGGCCTGCATTAGATTAACACTTGATTTTCATAATAACATAGAAAATACAGAGCAGAGAGCTTACCACACCAATAAAGATTTGGAAAAAAAACAGCAGAAATGAAGAAAGCAGAGAGAGAAGAAATCCAGTAATAAGAAATTTGCAGGTAAATGTTATTGATTCAAATGCGAGAAACAGTGATGTAGGAGCTTACAAGTTCGCCAGTACAGAGAACCCTATAGTTAAGAAATGCAGCAACGTCATACCTGGAATGCCAATGAGGAATATTAGCAACTGTCTTAAACAAGCTGTTACCAATTTGGCTAATCACAGGAGGATAGCATGAACCAGTCAGTGCCACTATTGTCCATGACAACTTGGCATAGCTGTTTCATAATTGTGATCTGTACATACAAATCCAGCTAAATAGCAAACTTCTGTAATTACTGATTTCGTTTTTTAGCGCTCATGAGAAAGGTCAGTATCATTATGAATTTTGATAAAGCATTATTATGTCCTTGCTTATCCATAAAATAAAATAAAAAACCCTAAGGAGATGAGTGAAGAAGCCACAACTTGAATGCATAGTATCCATTATATAAAATCAAATAAGAGAAAGACGGTCCTTAGTCCTACGAGCATCTCACCATGCTTTATCTCTTGAGGATTTAGCCTCAAAAGCCAATTCTGCAAGTTCTGCAGCCGTTCCACCTGAGTGAAAAAGTAATTAAATGATTTAATATTATGAAATTTAAGTTGCAAGAGATGAAAATTGTGGCAATCTCCAATGACTGAAAAACAATGCTGTCGGATTTGGAAGAAAGGTTAAAGCAACAACTGTTTTGATGGCTGAACTCTTGGCAATAAAGGAAGGATTAGTCCAACTACTTAACAACCACCTTTAGTACTGGTGGAAAGTGACTCTAAACAGGCAGTAGAACTTATCAACAAGGAAGAAGTGAAGCGAGACATGTGGACTCCTATGGTTTTGGAATGCCAGAGCATTTTGCGGGTACTGGTACAAGTAGAAGTGGTACACTGCTACAGGGAAACTAACTCCTCAGCAGATGGACTTGCAAAATATGTATCACAAGAATTGCTAGAATTTAGTAACACTGTTATTTTTAGTGCTATGCCATTAGCTTGTAAGGCACTTCTGGATGCTGACTGTATGGGTACTTTACACCCTAGATACATTTCGACGTAAATTTATTAGATTGCCCTTTTGAATAAAAAAAAAAATAAAAAATGCTGTGTATAATCACACATTTAGCAATCAATACTACCACTCTAGTTATTCATGACTCAGGGTACCTTTAAGCACTATAGAAGTTTCAGGCATTTTTCTCGATATAGACGTGTCTGTAAAAGCACATGAATCTTTTTGTTTCTCTTGGAACCAACTCTGTATCTGCATACAATATATTGATGAGAAACAGTAAGAAGACAAGTTCAGGCAATAATGTTAACAGAAGAATCAAGAAACAGTAAAAGAAAGGAAAATCCACCTGTTGCCAACCAATAGTTGGTTTTCCAACGCGACATGGGGAGGAACTGCAGGGGCAGAGAACAAACCAAAAACAAAAAAGCCACTTCTCCATGTCAAATTTTGGTCACAGAAATAACAGTGGAATTATAGGACAAGTAGTGATCTACCATCCATTATTCATACCCATACTTCGTCCAATTACCTAAAGCTTGTTGCAAGTTCTTCGCAGAATTCCTGATTCAGTGAATCTTTTCCTATTTCCCTGAACAAATTTTCCATCTCTGCAATCTGCAAAGAGAATTAAAAAGGGTGATATTAAGACAGAATACCATGTAGAAAGTAAATCTTAACTTAAGGATAAGACAATTTAGCACAACAACCTCTTAATTAGTCAGAGGTTGCAGATCTTAGGAATATAAATTGGATATGAATAGCACAGATCTGAGTTGGTGATTTTTCATGCGTGGTTCATGTACAGGATTCATGTTTTGACTTCACAATGCACTCTTTCACAAGTGGAACTCATGGACATAGAAAGATGCAGTGGTTTGGTTACAAATGATGAAGCTAATGTAATTTATCTACATATGTTTTCACTCATGAATGCAGACCTGGTGATTGTTAGATTTGCAATCTATGAAGCAATTAATTCAGGGGAGGTTAAAGCAATAACTGTAATGAATTTTTCAAGTCTAGTTTCCAGGCAACACTCTTGACACTTACTGAAACGAGTTTACCCATAATAGCTTTTGACTTTGTGGTCTACAGGAATACAGGATACTATTATTACAACTTAACAAAGCAAGGAAAAGTACTAAAGATCCATGTCCATTGTCCAGCATGATATTCTCAGTGTTTGCCTACAGAAAGACTAGTGCAACAACTAGTTCCGCTGCCATGCTTTAGCTTTTCTTCTTCTTTTCTTTCTTTCAAATTTCAGGGAAAAACACAATAAAATCAGAGGACAAACTGGCCTCAAACTTTTTGAGAAAGTCTTTTGGAATTTAAATTTAAACCATTCTTCCTATTCTAGATCCTTAACCTAGACTTGAGAGAAAGGTAAGCACTTTACCCATTGCGTGAACTAATTTCAAAGATCGTGTGCACATTCAACTTCCTCCTTGCCTGTTAAGTAGCTCAATAAGGGGTTGACAAAATGTGCACCATCCTCTTTACTCTTTAGGCCTTTCTTTTTCTCTATCATGTGTATCTACTAAGTCATAATGTCTGTCCTGAAGCAGCAGTTCCTAAAAATAGCTCCAGTCCTGCTGTGTCTGCCACTAACATATGTTTCTCCTTCACCCTCGTATACATACAGTATCGCAGTTCATAAGTTGCGTTCTCACAATTGATGTACTGAGCTGTATGCGTTCATCTAAATTACTCATGGGTCTTTTTTTTTAAAATATTGAAAATACTCGTCACTCTTGAGGCCTAGATCAATGAGGTTTTTTTCTAAGTTGGCTTGGCACTTTGGTCATCTTTACTCTTACAACAAAAAGTCCATTTCACCCCACGAGGAAACGCTAAAGAGGAAATTAGCCGATGCATGAAAACTGAAAGTGGATGTTGGTTCAATCAATCTGGGTGGTGTCAGGTGTGTTCAGTGTTCATCTATAGCCCTAATACTAATCGAGGACAATAATATACATAGTCGTGTAAATTCTCATCCCAATAGCATCCAACTTTAGATATTGGGAGAACAGTTGAATATGTAAAAGTTACACTAATAGATACATATACTCTCTTTCTCATCCATTATAATTGTAAGTTGTAATCTTCATCTCTATACCACAAAATTCCTGTGTCATTTCTTTCTTTTCTATTTTCTTTTTCTCCAACTTTCATCAATTAAGGTAATCCTATTGAATTAGCGTTTAAACATGAACAACAACATGGGTTCTTATCTCCATGTCCAAAATCCCAAACCAACTAATTTTTTTTTTCCTAATAATCATATTTGGGAATACACATGCTTGGTCAAATGCAAAATTCTATCTTTTCCCATCATTAACATTGTATTTTTCAACCCCATGTCAAATTTCTGTAAACACCAACTAGAAACACTCAACACCCAATATCACCCCCGCCTCCCAAAAAAACGAAAGAAATAAAATTTCTCTGATCAATGAGAAAACATCACAATGAAAGCAATATGCAACGGCTTTTTCCATCCATAAAAATAGAATTGGGATTATAGATATAAAATGAATTGAAATTGAAGGGTCATAGCAGATAAAAAAAGACCACAAAGATTACGAGAGAGAGAGAGAGAGTTGATGTCATGGTAAAAAAGGTTTGGAAATTACCTCAGATTCTGAGAAAACAGGGGGAGTTGCGGTCATTTCTTGTAGCGGAGATGCTTCCATGATCGGTAGACTGGTCAGTGAAGAACTGATGACTGGAGAAATACTGATAGCAAGACCGATTGTGCTGTTTGGGTTCAACTTTAAACTGACCCAGTCGAATCTCCATTTTCTATTTTATAATAGTACTCCGTAATGAATTAATTCTGTTTTAGAAAAATCTTTGACATTTAGGCCCGATTCTTTTCAACGGAATGATGCGAGACTACGAGGAACGGAGTGGAACGGATTGTAACGGAACGACGAGGCGTGGATAATTCAAAAAAATGTGAGACAAAATAAAATACAGAATACAGTGCGGAACGGAACGAAATACAACATAAAAACGACGAAAAAAACAGGGCCAAACCTAAAATCCTTCTAATAGACTACTTTTGTCAACCATTGAGCCATGGGAAAATTAGCATGTTGTGTCAAATGCAAGCCATCCCAACTATACCGTTTACTAGGGTTCAGCTTCCCCTCCTATCCCGCACAATCGAATCAAATCAATATTATAGGTACCATTGCCAAATCCACAACACGCCTTTTGCAATTCATTTTGTTTGAATCGTGTCGGAATAAAAAAAAAAGGAAGGATAATGCAAACTTTAAAAACACCATTTTCAAGAAAAGTTTTAAATTTATAAGTGTTGTGTATGTATGTTTTATTTTCTCTTGGTGTTTTAACTTGACATTATTCTCACCCTAAGACCCTATTCTCTTCAACGGAATGATGCGGGACGGTGAGGAACAGAATGGAATGGAACGGAACGGTGCGGTGCGGATAATTCAAAAAAATGTGAGACAAAATTAAGTACAGAATGCGGAACAGAACGGTGCGTAACAGAACGGATTGGAACGAAACGGAAGGGAATAGAATGCAGCATGGAAACGACGAAAAGAACAGGACCTTAATTTCGCACGGTTTTCAATGCACTCTTTTGACTTTAAATAGTTGTGCTTATATGAATATGTATATAAATTATAAAAAAATATGATTTTTCGAAAGTAATATTTAAAAAAAATCTAACATTAGTATTTTCATATTGTAAATCTTTATATTTTTCTTAAATCAATGAACTTTGACCTTCAAAATATAAATATTAATTAAGGTGTTTTCGAAACGGAGTACTCCCTCCGTCTCAAAAAAACCCGAACCTTTGCTTTTTAAAGGTCAAACTTAACAAACTTTGACCATTAATTTATGAAAATATTTAAAGATTCACATTATGAAAATACTTTTGTTAAATTCATTTTTAAAAGTACTTTCAAAATATAGTACTATAATTTTTATATTCATATAATTGTACTTATTTACGGTCAAAGTGGTGTCTTGGAGACCGTGAAAAAACAAAGAGGGAGTATTATTTTTTTTGTATAGTTTTAGGGATTGGGAAAATTCTTAAATAAAATGGTTGTTTTTGTCTTTTGACTAGGTGAAACAGTAAGAGAGGTCTTTGAATTGAACACTTCATGAAAAGACTAATTATGCAAGATAACATTCTAAAATTCTAATGTGTGCATTAGAATGAACAAGTCGTGCAACCGTACAACTGAACAAGTACTGTATGTTTGCTACTTGCTTGTATGATGTTCGTGCTAGCCACATTCTAACGAATAAGTAAGTTGAATGTTTCATGATGAAGCTAATCTCAAACTTATATAAATCCCATTTGGTAACCATAGATTCACCACCCATTCTTCAATTCATCTAAGCATATCCATAAAGTCATCTTCCTTCGAAATGGCTCTCAACCATTCTACTATCAGGTCTTTCCTTCTCTTATCACTGGTGGTGGTTTCATCCGCCAGTGATTACGGATATGGTAGTTATAGCCCTTCACCTGCATACAAATCCCCTGCCTATGCACCCGCCTACACTCATTCAAAAGCTTACAAGACACCCGGCTACAAGCACGCTGCAGTTTACCTATCACCGGCTTACAACCCATCCCCAGTGTACGAGTCACCAAAGTACACTCCATCTCTCGTGTATGAGACCCCAAAACCTCCTCCATACACATACTCACCCTCACCCGTGTATAGCCCATCACCAGTGTACAAGTCTCCAGTGTACACTCCATCCCCAGTTTACATTCCATCACCAGTGTACAAGTCTCCAGTGTACACTCCATCCCCTGTGTATAGCCCATCACCAGTGTACACTCCTTCTCCAGTTTATAAATCCCCAGTGTCTACTCCATCCCCAGTTTACAAGAGCCCAGTGTACAACCCATCACCAATCTACAAGTCCCCAGTATACACTCCATCTCCAGTTTACAGCCCATCGCCAGTTTACAAGTCCCTAGTGTACACTCCATCACCAGTCTACAAGAGCCCAGTTTACAGCCCATCACCCGTCTACAAGTCCCCAGTGTACACTCCATCCCCTGTGTACACCCCATCACCGGTCTACAAGTCCCCAGTGTACACTCCATCTCCAATTTACAAGTCACCCGTATACCCTGCATCCCCGATTTACAGCCCATCTCCAGTCTACAAATCTCCAAGCTACAATCCATCTCCTTCATACGGATACTAATGAGTATTTACTGAAATTGTGTATTGGTGATTTTTCCTTCTTTCTTTTTTTGTTCAATTTTTTCTTTTCAATGTCTTGTGAGTGAATTTATTGTTACTATCTATTGTATCTGCTCTTTCTATGGGAAATAAAATTAAGTATTGTTTTGTTGATTTACTTCACGCTTGTGCACAATGTGAAGTTAAACTTCACATACATAGAATTTTTTTTATTTTTTTTTGTTCTCTTTCTTTTATAATTTGTGTTTTTAAAGCCCATGAAGCTAGTCTCCTTGTTCTCCATCTTCTTCAAGTTTGGTCAAATGAGAATGTTATAAACTTATAATGTTATGTGTATAAGATAGATATTAAAGTGAGTTTGTAGGACAAAGTCAAGACTCAAGATCTAGTTGCTAAACTTGCTATATTTATATAGAAAGAATATAATCATCGGTCTCCTGTGAACGAGTAATCATATACAAGTATATGTCATTGTCCCCAACATGGACTATGATAATCATATTCATGTTGTACATAGACTCCTAATACACATTCATTTCGTACCCAGTTTATTTGAATGTACCAATTAATTGCTTGATTGTGATCTTCTTAGCCCTATATATGCTGCAAGAAGTCAACAAATTTTCTTTTTACTTTGTTGTTCTTTTTTGTTTGGAATTCTCTTTTGTAGCCTACAAATTCTGCTCATCCGATCCACAAGTCAAACTGATCTTGTTCTTGTGTCAAAAATTCTTGCTAGCCATGGCGGGAACTTTGTCATATGATTTACTTGGCGAAATACTCGTCAGGCTGCCAGTCAAATCATTGCTAAGGTTCAGGTGCGTTTGTAAATCTTGGTACGATCTTATTAGCAGTTCCAATTTTATTGCTGCTCACACTGATTGTATCAAGAAAGGATCAATAATAACATGAATCATCACGTAGTAGTGGTAGCAGAAAGAGAACATGAACTATCGATAACATGTACATTCAAACTATGTAGAGATAACGACTCGTTAGATGTGATGATGGACCTTGATTTACCCTATGTTCAATTTTTATTGACTGGTCGTTATTGTATTAATGGATTGATATGCTTGTTAAAATGTTCTGTTAATCAACCTTACAACACCTATATGCTATGGAACTACATTGCTCGGACTCGGCTAAGTGTCAGAGTGCCCACCAGGCCACCATCCATACCCATGTCCGATTCGGTCATTTTTATGAAAATTGTGCATGTTTTTCCCTTAAAATGTAGTGTCCAGTGTCCATACCCATGTCAAAGTGTCCAATACCCGACAAGGGTACTTGAGGCAAATGGAGAGTCCGAGCAACATTGCTATGGAACCCCTTGATAAGGAGACACTTGATCCTTCCCTTTGCCAACTTGGAAATTCATGAACAGCATCTAGCCAACCTACAATTTTACCTGGTCTCTGGCTTTGGCTACACTCCTTCCTTCCACCAACGATTACAGTCATCAGGATTGTCCGTCAACTACAAGCTGACATTAGGCGTAGCTGGACGTCAAATAAATTTTTATAACGTAATACAATAGCACGTTTAAAGGTCAAAGCTTTTGACATTAGGCATAGCTGGACGGTATAATATACTACTACTAGTATATATATAAGCACGCCATTTCCTTAAGGAATTGTGTTAGAGATAAGATATCGGGAAAATATAAATATATTTCCGCTCCTTTTCTCTTTCCTATTAATTCCCAGCATCATTTGCCTGATCGTGATCTTCTTATCCCTTTTGGTGCAATAAGTCAACAGCTTGTATTTTTACTTTGTTGGTTTTTTGTCTGAAATTCTCTGTTCTACTAGCTCAAAAGTTCTGCTTATTTCACAAGTCAAACTCTTGTTGTTCCTGTGTCAAGTCCTCGCTCGCTAGTCGCTAGCCATGGTGAGATTTATATCAGATGATTTACTTGGCGAAATACTCGTCAGGCTGCCTGCCAAGTCATTGCTAAGATTCAGGTGTGTTTGTAAATCTTGGTACTATCTTATTAGCAGTTCTGATTTTATAGCTGCCAACACTATTACCATCATCAGGAACAGGAAAAACAATATTGATGATTTCGTAGTGCTTCGGCAAATTATTGTATCTCCACTGGGACTGGGAATATTCACATGGAAACTATGCAAAGTTCCCATGCCCAATTTCAAAGTTGATCCAGCAACCAACACAGCCAAGGTTTATGGCTTTGGTTATGCTCCTTCCACCAACGATTACAAAGTCTTAAGGATCATCTGTTGTTACACCGATGACCCTGTATGTGGACTAGATTTTATAGGCGAACCCTCAGGTGAGATCTTCAGGCTCAGCAAAGGATCTTGGGAAAGCCTTCAAGTACCAACGTCATTGCCTTGGATCGACGAAGGTGAAGGAACTTATTTAAACGATTCCTTTCATTGGCTATCAAATAACCATGACCCAAATGTAATCGTGGCATTTGATTGGGATGTTGAAGCGTTCAAGGAGATTGAGCTTAACGAGTATTTGAAGGGAGTTTGGCGCGATACCCTAGTGTTAGAGGCGTGGCGTGGCTCACTAGCTATATTTGAGTATTTATTGGACTGATATAAGGTTGTGGTTGATGAAAGAGTATGGTGTTCATAGTTCATGGACTAACTATTTGGTGATCAAATCCTCTGGGATTTTGAGATCAGTTGTTGCAGTTAGAACGTGTGGCAAAGTGGTGGTGACTACCTATGATCATCGTCGATTGTTATTGTATAATCCGGAGACAGATCAATTGGAGGAACCGGGGACTACTTATCCTTTACAGTTTTTCGCATCATCTCCATTGAGCTTGGTTTTGCTTGATAATGAAAGAGCCAATACTTATTAGCTAGCAGTTCGGAAGTTCATTCAATGAGTGTTACACTGTGCAAGTTCTAATGATTACTGAATTCTGCTCTGCAGCTCTGTTAAGTAACTTTTAATGAGTTGATGCACCTCCAAGGTTTATTAATTAGCTCTCTTAAGAATGTTGTTGGGTATTCGTATATATAAATATTGATGTCTATGATCCATATTTTTCAGTTTGAGATCAACTATCTTTTCAGAGGAACGTTTTGTTATGACGAACAACAAATTAATCATTTGTGACAACATACAAAGGATATAATGCGCGCTGAAGTATTACCAGATATACGCAATATAACCAGAATCCGAAATAATGTCAAAATTTGTTGTAAATAAGAAGCAGAAATTGGCAAGCAATAGTGAAGAAAATGGCAAAAAGAGCTTGTTCTCTTAGTGAAATAATCTTTTCATTATTATTCCCATGGTGGAAGCCCTGCAAGTTGGTCGTCCTGGTGATTGAAGGTGCTGCCGGAGTGTAAAGGAAAGCCATTGATATGCAATCTTCATCCTTGCTTGTATATATTGGTCTTCCTATCACATGCTTGTATCGCCCACCACTCCAAGCCTGTGATGTATCACATACCGCGAATTGTTAAAAGCAACAAAGAAAAGAGAGACACAGCAGGGAAAAGGAAGTTATATGTAATCATAATCTCCGTGCACTAAGCCTTAATTATGTAATTAATTTGTGATTGATATGATTAGCCCCAAAGGTAATTCGAAGAAAACGAAGCCATGACAGGCTGACAGCTCAAAAGTGTAGTACTAATCAAACAATATTACTTACTATGTTGATTAATTAATTAACCTAATAGATAGGGAAAGGCTTAATTACCATGGGTCATGATTCTTTAGGGACAGCAGGGGCCTTCAGTGTATAAAAAAATCATAGTGTTTACCTGTTCTTGTTCTATATCTCACTATTTAACCAAGTTTTGAGAAAATTATAGTCCCCACTGTATGATTTTCGACTAATTAATATGCGTTTAAGAAGGCATCCATCCTACTTCAAAACGCATCTATTCAATAGATGCGTAACAGCTTCCATTCAACTTATAGTTTGCTGTTTTACCTGTATTTGGTCTCCAGCGGTGACAACCAATGCATTTTCAAGTGCAGTGAAAGAAACCCAGCCTTTCTTGGAGTAAACATGAAACTCTGAGGAGCCATCACAAATGTGGAATGACAAGGCATGTGAGTAATCTGATCCTCTGATCATCATCCTTATAACGTCGTATTGGAGAGCGCTAATGCATTGATCCATGGCTACATCATGAGGATGCTTGTATATATGGCATATACACCCGTTCAGTTTGCTCCATTGATCATCATCTGATATAATAGGACCGCTTTCGTGCATCATCAACATGATTTCTTGAGCAACCTTCTCTATAGCTAATGCTAGGATCTCCATTTTCTCACTACAACATTGCATATCAGTAATTATATGGCGATTTCAATCACATTCGGCTTAAACTTAAAACACAAAAAGTAACGCGTTTGTGACATGATATTGACCATGGTACATTGATGTAGAAACATTCAGGTCATCAAAACAAAATTCCACACTAGCCTTAACCTTCTGCCGCTACTTAAATTTCCTGGGGAGTGATTTTGCCAAGGCAATAATCACTACTTCCAAGGCAAATGCCTCAAGTAAAAGAAGAATTTGCATTGGAAGAAGTACTTATTGCCTTGGCAAAATTATCGCCTAAATTTCCTATACCAAAAGGGCAACAAAATGAAAATTGATGAGGAACGGACAAAAACAGCAAATATAGAGAAAGTGACCGTTATTTACCTGAAATTTGAATACCCAGTTGGCCAAATTCCCTCCATTTTCAACTTGAACCCACAATTCCTCCCCCAAACAAAATCTTCACTCATATCACTCACAACCTCTTCCTGATCCCCACCACTCACCTCCTCAAACCCGAACGGCATCTCCGGCGACCGCACCGCCATCCGCTTCTTCTCAGGCCCGAGATGGAAAATCTGACCCGACCCATCCACCACCGGCCCGATCAACTTCCTCGAGATCCCATGATTGACCACTTGAAAACACCCAATTCTGGCTAGGGAGTCCTTGATAATTGAAACCCCGGATTCCCCCGGGGCACAGAAATCGAGGACGGGGACGTCGTCTTGGAGGGGGTTTTGCTTGGGGAAGATCCGGTCGGGGAGGACGAGGTCCGGGACTCGGAGCGAGTGCTGCAGGAAGTCCGACAAGACCTCGTCATTGGTCACCGACGATGCTCGGCGGCTGGCGGGTACCGGTGATGGCGGCGGGGCCCGGAAATCGAGTGGGATTGCCTCTGATGATGATCTCTGTTGGGGTGAATTTGGTGTCATATTTATGAACTAATAGAGCTAATAAGCTAAGCTAGCTAGTTCTAGAGCTAGGCTTATGTATGTATAAGCAAATTGTTATAAGCTTTAGAGAATTGAAGGGGCAGTAATGATGGGAATGTCTGTTAAACGTTAGTTTGAATGATGAATTATGATGCTTTGTTTAGCTTTTTCCAAAATTTGTCAGAAGTATTAATAATTGAAAAGAAAAATCTAAGGTCTTGCTTTTGTTATGCCCACAATTAAATTAACTTTCCAGCTTTGCTTTGTACATTTGGTAGGGTAGGGATTTTAATTTTGCTGCCCAAAAGATGGAAATATCAGGGAATTTGGGGCCATGGTTTTGAATCAAAGTTGGCATGGAATTGAGGACTGTTTCCTTCTCAAATTCCCATCTAATCAAGTAATGCTGTTGGACCCCTTCCCCCCCCCCCCCCCAAAAAAAAAAAAGAAAAAAAAAGTGTAAGCGATTCGATAACGAGTATGAGCCCTTTTTCTCCTTAGCCTGTCTTGTGTAGACTTTTAGTCTACCGTGGATCAAGTAATTTTGAGGAAGAGCACCAGGTAAAGTAGGGGGTGGCTCCGCCAGGTGAAGTAATTTTGAGGGAGAGCACCAGGTAAAGTAGGGGGTGGCTCATCCCAATCAAGTAATCAACACCTGGTTTTTTTTATAATGTGCATATGATCAATAATAGGAAAATCAATTACAAACATTTTAAGTAAAGTTTTTTTAAATGTGTGTAATGGTAAGTTTGAAATTGAATCAGCGAAATGAGTTGATGAGTCGAATCACAAGCACAAACCGAAGTGATTCGAAACTTATAATTTTCGAATTAGCAAGTTTACAAGCAGAGCCCTACTCGAGGCAAAGTGACAAACTAAATCAAGCCGAGTTTCGAACTCACTTTGGCTCGACTCAACTACACAACTTAGCGTCGTGTTAATTAAATGATTAAGTCCCTTAGTAAGTATTTTTCTTTCCCCTCCTTTTGGAGCGAGAGAGTGACAAACTCCAAAACTAACCGTTTATTCACATGCTATTACGTCTTAATGTCACACTGCTTATTTCATTGTCAAATAAAATAGACCTAATAAGATTAGAAGGCCCCATCATCACAACAAAGTAAACAAAATGCTCCCCTTAGATGATCACACCCGCCCCTGATTAGCGAGCTAATTAACTGCATTATTTGCTTGACAGAAACAATGTCGGACCCTTAGAGAGAGGCAGCAACTATTGTTGAGAATTTAAACATGAGTTTATACTTTAGAGTCAAAAAATGTCGAGTTAATTTTGTCTTAGGTGGAAATTAAATGTTACGTAACGTAACTAAATTTGGGCACATGGATTAGGACATGTATGTAGTCTTTGTCGAATTAATGAACCAGAGGGCCAAGAGTTTTGAGTGGCAGCCGTTAAGAAAGTGGAGTTATTGTGATGAAAGACTTTTCTTATAATTATAGCTGAGCGCATACATACAATTGGACACACTTAATCTAGTTATTGAGTATTCACTACTGACAAATATGGGTTTAGGATCAGGACATGCATATTGATGAAAGTGAGATTTTAGGACCATGTAGATGAATTAATGATCCAGATCATAATAATAATGCACATACTGTCAGCATATATATGCCCACGATGGGATAAGTACTCCCACTAAACAGTTTCTCCATTCACAAGATTCGAATCCTTGACATTGCTTAACGGATGAGAGCGCCGAAGCGCACTCACACCAACCACTTATTGGTTACTGTCAGCATATATAAAAGACATAGATATAATATAATTTAATTGACAAAAAAATATCAAAAAGAGTAAATTTATTTGCGAATTGAATATGTATAGGAATATTTGTTGTAAGCAGTATCCAACACAGTTAATCTTATAGGGATCGATCATCGATATACTTTTGATTGTTCTATAGGGCTGATTTGATTTGATGCACGTTTCAGATCAGAAGACCATTTATATATATATGTTGAATTCCATTTTGGTGTACCACTATATAAAATGCCTTCTCTCATCAAAAGATATTCACACTTTTTCATGATTATAATTACCACTATAATACAAAATAATCACCACTATAAGTACAAAATAGGTAACCAAGGAGGTGTGGTTGAGTGGTAGGGACCCATCCATCCTTAATCAAGGTCGAGGGTTCGAATCTCGCCTTGGGCATGGAGCAGCTTTAAATTCCTTGGCCAGCTGTCCCACCCTTTGAGGTGCCTACAAGCCAGCGCAGGGAAATAGTCACTGTAGCCGACAGTGAATATCCTGGTCGTGAACCAAAAAAAAAAAAAAAAGTACAAAATAGGTGAACAATACATTAGAACTGAATTGAAAATAAAATATAGAACAAGTTAGGGGTGTGTTTTTTTCCACTTATTTTCACCGATTGGGTAAGGTTCTACCTTTGATTTCCTTGATTGAGTAAGGTCCTTCCACTGATTCTCACCGATTCAGCAAGGTCCTATCACTTATTTTGTGAGTAGGAATGAGAGTCCTGTCACTGATTTCCACTGTTTGAATAAGGTCCAACGACTGATTTTCACTGATTCAGTAAAGTCTAGTCACTGATTCTCACTAATTGGATAAAGTCTTACCACTTATTTCCACCGATTGGATAAAGTCTAATAAGTGGAAAAAAACACACCCTTACAATTTGATTTAGTTTACGTGCTTTGCTTTATGACCAGACCACCTAGATAGCTAGCTAGTTGGTATTCAGGACCAGGAACTGTTGCATTAATTCCCAAATTCATAGTATTGACTTAAAGCAAGAAATAGGAAAAAGCCAAGTGAGGAGACTTTGGTTGTTTGGAACTTCTGTACTGTCGTCTGGGTCAAAGACATAAACCTACTTAAAGATTCTAAGGATATGCACATCACATACTAACTACAAAGAACAAAGAACAAAAATGGATGAAAATACGATCGAGTACTAGTAAATACAAGTGACTAAGTGAGTGTATCTATCGTGCATGTATACTACCAGTCAATCGGGTGGGTGAATCCCTGAATGTATGTATGTAGAGTTTCAGTGTACGTGCGCAGTCTTCTTTGGGTCTAACTACTGGCTGCGCCCTCTTTTGGCCGGTAAACCGTCTCCAACTCTACAGTATGTGATAGCAGAGTAGGTGACCTCTACTTCACTCACCAGTCCCACTCACATCCCACGAGTTCCACATAGACTTGGCAAACAGGTTAATCGGATCGGTTTCGCGTTGGGTTAATTTCGGTTCGGGTCTAATTGGGTCGACCTATACTTGGGTATGGATCGAATTCGGTTCGGATTGTACTTCGAGTTCGGGTTTATTCGGATTTGTGTCTTTTCGGATCATCTCGGGTCGGATCAATATCGGCGGTTTTTGTTTGAGAAATCGGTTACTCTGGGGTCGGGTTAAAATCGGTTTATGTCATTTCGGATCGGGTTCGGATATAGGTCCGAACTGTCGGGTCAATTTCGGGTCAGGCTATATTTTAAGCCTCCATTCTCAAATTTCCATTCAAATCATCAAATTGGGTTAACACTAAGTAAGGTTTAGTGTATAATCTTTAAATTCTTTGGTAAAAAATAATCATTTCCATTAAATAATAGCGTTTAACCAATTTCAGGTTCGATTTATTTTGGTTTCGGGTCATGTTCGGTTTAGGTCTATTTGAATCGGTTTGCATTTAGTTGGGATCAAATCGGTTTCGGTTGTGAACGGTTCGGTTTCGATTCGGTTTGGGTCATATTCGGATACGGATCGTCATCGGGTCAATAATATTTCGGTTCGATTTTGTTTCGGATCATTTCGGACAATCGATTCTAAATCGGATTGTCATTATTCAGGCATATTCGATTACGATTTTGGGTCAATTAGATCGGATAATCGATTTCGGGTCAGAACTGTCAGGTCTAGTCCCACACTCCCACCCAATAGCTTTTCTTTTTCTTACTTTTCTATTTCTTTGACTGGGGGGAATCAGGAAAACCACAATAAAAATGCCCCAATAATACTATATACGACTATATTGTTCCTTTACTTTAACATCTCTTAAGAGTTTTCTCTCTTTTTTTTTTCAACTGAAAAACAGTGAATTGACTTAATTAAATTGAATTAGATTGAAACATAGCTAAAAATACTTGTATAATACGCACTACAAGAATGAAGGGTACGAGTGCGCTCTTTTCAACTGTATGTACTAAACTGTACTAATCCTAACATGTGAGAGAAAAAGCAGATTACGAAACTAATAGATTGTGTGTGTTTTCTATTAAACTCCAATGAACTGAACTAAATAACAATATGTGAGAGAAAAAGTAAATTACTGAAGTGGACTAATTACTAAATAAGTGGAAAAGAACACCCTATTACTTTCTATATTGCAAATATGAGTGTTCAGAAGGAGCTCCGTGAAAACACCTAAATATGAGTGTTCGTAAAGTGATTCGTAAACTATACGTGAATATGAGCGAGTGTTTGTAAAGTGATTCGTAAATGCCTATAAAACGTTGATAATCCAAAACATACAAAATAAAAGTCTAAATAAAAGCATAAAAAGGTTAGAGACTTCTAGTTTGACAAATGTGGTAGTAGGTCTAAGCTAATTAAATGGATCAAAATATTGAAAAGGCAAGATTTTTATTCTAATATTTAGAAGATGACATAAGAGAGGATTCATAGCGAAGCATTGGAGAATTCCACTTTTTTTCTCTCTAGTGAAGCCCGTGAAGGTAAGAAGGTTGTTAACCTATTTATAATAGGGTGGAGAAAATGATCTCTCTAAAATTCTTCAAGTTTGGCCACAAATAGACTCAAATTGGTATGTTACCGAAGGTTTTATATTTGATAAGGAGAATGATACATTTACCCACTGTATTTGTTGTGTGTATGCATCGTGTAACAATATCAAAGTCTAGGAAATGAAGTTTTCATAAACACGGTCCTCTTTCAACAAGTTTCAATTCAGGTTCAATTAAGTTTCTAAGTTAAGTAGGTGGGGAGTGGGGACAATTTCTCTCTCCCCGTGTAGTATAGCAGTGTCTCAGTAGCAACAATTGTCAAACCTGGAGTCAAAATTGCAAAAAAGTCAAACAATTGGATTCAGAATTGATGATATTTATGAAAGGGTCCTTGCTTTGTTTAGCTGGAGATATTTGACCACTTTTGATTGATTTCTTCTTCCTGTTGAAAAACTAGAGCAAGTATACCAGTGATGTGGTGCTTTTTACCGACCGCACAGTCGCAATTGAGAACATTTGGATCCCTTCTATTTCAAGTCCGCAATTTTATCTTTTCAACTCAAAATAAGTGACGTACTTGTATATTTCTCAAAAGTGATCATATTTTTTTTGTGAATTGGTCTTAGTGTCTTACACAATACTTACTCATAATATACATACATTATAGTCTATACACACGTTCTTTTAAAACTTTCTCCATCTAAACAATATTTGGGTAGGTTACGCCAAAAAAAAAAGAAGGAAATAAAAAAAAACTTCGTTAGACTTTGAAAATGAAACAAAAACATGTATAATAAGACTTAATCCAAATACCAAAATAAAATGATAGGATATTGTACAACATAGCCGCGCCCCGTGACAACAGCAAGTAAAGAATTTCGTTGATTGATTCACACTAGAATTGAAGTCGGTAACACTAAATACATAATTACCAATAATAGCGATCGATGAGCACGCATTTTGAGTGCTTTGATTTCATACTATGGTTGGTTTAAGCTTGTCATCATTATTCCCGCGTGAGAATATCAAAATGTATGCTTGCTTGTCTGATCTCAGTCAAACACTGCATAGTCGTCTTTCATTTAAACGAGTGAAAGAAATTGGAATAAATATTCATGTCCATACCCTTTACTTTGGTATTTGTACCCTTACAATCCTGTTATGTTACAAGCAAGCTTCAACAACTATATATGTCAACTCCTTAGGAAAATTGTTGGTTTATGATTTCTTCCTATGGTTTAATAATAGGTTGTTCACCTAAGTTTTTGGGGTCAAGGCTAATTCTGTTCGCTCCAGGTCGGTTCACAAAGGGATAAAGTACTCCCACTAAGTAGTTAGTCCATTTGACCACAAGATTTGAACCCCCGACCTTGTTTAAGGATGAGAGTGTCAAATCAGTCACACCAACCACTTATTATTAGTTGGTTTACGATTTCTTAGTAACGTATGTTGAGGCCAAATAAACTGGCCTCATGTTAAAGATAAATTATGTGCAAATGTTATGATTTGGATTTTAGAAATAATTAAGCAATTAACGAGTTTTTTTTAAATTTGTTTCTTTTTTTTTTTTTGTGGGAAGAAATAAGGAAGGAGTAAGTTGATGGAGTCCCCTGAAATTGACAAGTTCTAGTCCTATAGCTAGTCTCATCATCATCAGCACATGATAACCAAACTACAGACTACTACTCTCTATAATCTAAATATAATATCTAAGCAGCAGCCTCCAAGTGGTGCAAGTGAGTGAGTTAATTAATTATATCATGAAACAAAAGGGTCCCTCTATATATATCGGTCCATATGGTAGCTATAATATGTGGCTGGTGACTTGGTGTTATAGTTAGGAAAAAGCCAACCTAACTCCCAAACAAATTGTACATATGTAACAGGAATTTATTTCTAGTTAGTGCTCGACCCACCTTTTTCTTCTCTGTTTTTAATTTGCCCTTTAGTGGTGAGAATCAAGTCCCTAACGCATTGCTCCAAAAGGATACGATGGGGCAGCTCATCGATCGATCAGAGTGAGGGTGTGTTCTTTTTCACTAATTCCGTCTATTGATTCTCACTGCCTAGGCCACATATTTCTATTCAATTTAGTGAAAAATATGCACGCTTAGTGAATCAAATGCCTTAATTTTGAATGGTTCCATGTAGAGTTACGTATAGTGAAAAATTATATATCCTCTGCTTGCCAAATCTTTAACAATACATGCCAACTGCCTCTTAGAAAAATGTCTTATTTTTTCATTACTACATGATGTAAGATAACAACCTTAATGAAATATTGGGTGAATGTCTTTTACCTTTTACACATTAGAAAACACAACGACAAGCTTCCAGGAAATTTACTACTACTAGTACTTGTTATGGCAAAAATGACATAATTAATTAAGCGAAGATCATCAAATGCAGAATTGGTCATGAGTCTTGTGACATGTACGAAGTTAACAAAACTAGGTCACCGTTTAATATTCTGTTTCCCATACATACCATTTGGTTTGTTTCAACTTTCAACCCTCAAGTGACCAATTTTGTCCATCAAGTTAATAATATTTTGATTGCCAAAGTGTGATTTGTTGGTGAAATTGGAGTATTAATTATTTCCCCTTGCTGTAATTTAGTACCAACCACTGGCATAGAAATCTCAGGACTGGATTCTTGCTCCAAGTTTGCAACAACTATTGTGAAGATCATCCATCATGAACCAATCAATTTGTTAGTCGAACGATAGAAGTCTTACCGTTGAATTTAAATATAATAATTGAATGTCCAGTAATCCCTCATATTGGCTGACCTTTGGTCCATTTCAGCATAAATAAATAACCAAACAGATATACTCTTTCTATTTTCTTATTATTAAATTCTCTAATGTTGGCGGTTAGCTCACTAATTAAGCAAAATGATTGATAAAATAAATAAATAATGGTCTGATTTATCCCCAATTAATTCCACTTTCATCCTTTCGTCATTTACGATAATACTCTGCTAAGTTTACATTAATTGTTGTTTCAATGTAATTTATTTAGAGGCTAATATGAATGAAAATGGCCATAAAAATATCCTAATCTCAAACTGATGATTAAGGTTTTAAACATAAATTTAAAGTTTATAATGAAGTTTTATCACTTTTATGGCTTAGCTCTTTGGGCCCTGCAAGAACGAACTGTCTAAAGGTGAGTTGTCAAAGGGAGATAAAATGGACTCGGATGACGACAGCAGCCAACCACAAAGAAGTAGTAAGTCGTTGTAATATTACCCAAAAAAAAAAAAAAAAGGTAATTATATGCCTCACGTACATTTCAAATAAGTGAATAAGGATCAGGAATTGTCAATTCTGTAACAAGTTGCAGCCAATCCAAACAGCACGTGCATAAAAGCTTCAACAACCTTTTTACAATTTGGACGGTTATACGAAAATTGCATTTGGCCGTTTTCTTAAACACTTTTTCTGTATCAGGAATATATATGAGTACCGATTACCGAGTATCATAAATGTCAATAATTGGGCATTTGTAAGTGAGTATACACATATAAGATAGGTAAGGTTTCAACCTAAAAACAATTGGTGTTAGGTGTAGCAATTCACTAACTTATATGTATACTCAATATTAGAGCTGGGTAAATGGTCGGGTCGGGTCGGATCGGGTCGGGTCGGGTCTATGTTTGAGAGTGGGTCGGGTCAGGTCATGCCGGCCCACTTTGGCCCGTTTAAAATTTAAAAAGTGTTTTTTTAATAAAAAAAATATTAAATGTGTCAGCCCGTTTGCGACCCGCTATGGTCTGCTTAACTTTTAAATAGGTCGGCCCATTTCGATCCGCCCATTTATAAAGATAAACGGGTCATGACCCGTTTATGGGGCGGGTCGATTAGAGGGGCCCCACCCACTTGCCCAACTCTACTCAAACCCACTAAATCTTTCCATATGTGACTGTATAAAGTGATGTACTAGAAATCTGAGATTGTAGAAGCCTTAACCCACGGTCAATGTTCCTCTTTCAAAATGACCATGGGTAGTTGTCACTAGTAGTAGTCATTAGTGGAGTACAGTCCAGCTCCCTCTCACCATTGTTAAAGATTTATATATTTTCTAAAACCTTGAAAATCAAATCAGAAACTAAAAACAAAAACATATTTTAGTGTCTAATATTTTAAAATCTAGAAACTTAAAACCTTGTCGAGTAGAGCCTAAAGTACTAGGTTTATGTTCATCCTTGTTTCCCATCCTCCCATTCTTTAATGGTTTCAAATCATGGTAAATGCATATTTCATGTAAACTAAACAACATAAGTGATAAGAGTACATTGCATTTGAGAAAATAATGAGTTTGACTTTAGTTTGCTACTTAGGAGTAGTACTAGTTATTGGTTTAAATATATATATATTGAATTAAAAGGTCCTATTTGGCAATTGGCTGGTGTCATTAGCTGTTGGCTGATAGCTGGTGGCTGGTGGTCGATGGCTGGTATTGTTAGCTGATTTGACCGGCTGGTAACGTTGGATGTATGGAAAGAGATGTTTGGTAACATTAGCTGGTAAACATTGGCTGGTATAACCTTAGCTGGTTATATGTAAAATGACGAATAAATACATTAATATGATTGAAGAATTTGATGGCATAGAAGTAAATAATTGCAAGTCTTGGACTATTATGCCGTTGGATTACATTAATGCCACCAACCAATACCCATAAGCCAACCTCATTGGCTTTTCAAAAGTTGGCTTGTGGGAACCCAAAAGCCAATCTCACAAACTAATATCCAAACACCAAATTTGGATGATGGATTGGTCAAACATTCCATTTTGCCAAAAACCACCCACAAACCAACATCCAAACAACCCCAGTACCATTTTAATGTAGTAGTACACGTTACTAATAAGTATGCTTATGTGGAGGCCTAATGTTGATACAATAATTACCCTCATACACTCAAAATTGTATGTATTCAAATACAATAGGTCACAATCAATGAATTGGAGACATAATGAGACATCCAAAATGATGTCAAATGAAGTGAATCCGATTGTAGATTTTCTAACCATAATCAAATTCGAAAACTCGTCAAAAATTCCATTACATGAGTTGTACAAACTAATTAACATAATGAAAGGACAAACATTCAAATGATTATGATGATTGTCCCGCACATGCAGGGGAAAAGCATATGTAGTAGTACTAACCACCTTATAATAATTGTGATTAATAAACATGATTTTATACAAATATACTATGCGCTCCTAATAATAAACAATTGTATATAGATTATTATTGTAAGAGAAAGATGGGAACATTAAGTGGTAAAGTAGTCAACGTTTCAATAATTCCGTTTAGTTAGAGCAAAGCTTCTAATTCGATGGATATGCTCCAAATTTTGATGGATTATAATAAACCGAAATAATAAATCAGAACAATGGAACTAATTCACCAATACTATCATAGCTGTTTTTTTTTTTGTTTTTTTTTTTTTGTAAGTCGGTAACGAATGCTATATTGGTGTTTTAAATTATTTTCCAAATGTAAGGAAGAAAGAAAATCCAATATTTTATTAGATTAATCATGGTCCTATTACCTTATTTCCTTCCCAATACATGATTCCGTACAATGTTAAAATACAAATCTAAACAGTTTCTTTTGTTGATTATAATTGTATAAATTGAGCATAATAAACCTCTTTATATGCATGATGTACGTAACGCTTTTTTATTTGAAGGCAGCACTTTTCATAAGTAATGGTATTACTTTTTTGTTCACATGTATAATGTTTAATGCACGAGGTTGCATCATATGAGTTTTTGTGAACGCTGAGTACAGAAAATTATATGACAAAAAATACGTTTGAACAAAAACACTACATCCAACATGCTCCTAACACATAACCGAAATATCACACGGACTTAAAACTAGTACTGATATAATACGTGTAAATTAAGGCCAAAATTTGTGCGGGCATATACAGATATACTGGTATACGTGCACCTAAACCCAACCTAAAAAGAATAAATAAAACCTTTAAGAAAAAAAAGGGAGACATACATGATACAATATACATGAGGAGTTTGCAAAGAAAGGAAATGATACACAAGGAGACAAAGACAGTAGAGACAGTAGAGACAGTAGAGACCCAAAATTAATGAGCCAACGCAGCAGCTTCTTTGATAGCAGCCTGGCATTTCTCTAAGCCCACTTTTGAAAGCAAGCAGTACTTGTTTGAATAATCCTGTTGGTTGGCCTCTCTATGGAAATTTTTTGCATGATTAATAGTGAAATTTAAACACTTATCAATCATCAATCAACTAATTATCCCTTTACCACTTTTTTTAAAAAAGAAATCCCTTTATGACAAAATTAAAAAACGGTGCCCATAAAAAAATGACCATCAGTTAACCTAATTAAGGAGATGTAGTTGAGTGGTAGTGACTCATTTATCCTTAATCAAGTTTGAGGGTTTGAATTTTGCTTTGGGCATGAAGCAGCTTTAAATTTTTTGGCTAGCTGTCTCACCCTTTGAGATGCCTACATACCAGCTCAGAGAAATAATCACTATAATCGACGGTAGATATCCTTGATTGTCAACCAAGAAAAATAAAAATAAAATAAATGACCAAGTCCTTCCAAGATAACTTTAACCTCAACAACCCCAACCCCTGAACCAAATATAAATAACTCCCCAAGTTTTCTTCAGTCTAGAGCATATCCTCTTAGGAAACTAAACTCACTCTCTCTCTCTCTCTCTCTCTCGAAGCAAAAGAGAGAAAATACCCATTTTTGGTACACTTTTTAACTGAAACTCCCCTGTTTTTCCCCTGTTCATTACACACCTATTTATTATTTGGGGTTCGTTGTGTTAACCTTAGGGAGTGACTAGCAGTGACCAATATTAAGATCGCGGCGAAATCGCTTTCAAGACAGTAAAGCATATATACCACCCAATGCTCCTTGCAAACATATAAGCAAGGAAAATCCCCTGTTTTTCCTCTGTTTCAAAACAGAGGATTTGAGATTTTAATTTAAAAAATTAAACTCAAGAAAGATGATGGAAGGGAAAGATAGAGGATGGGGAAGAACATTAAGCAGGAATATGAGCAGATCAAGTTGGGGAGTTGAAGATGTATTTGGAAGCCAAACAGGGAGAAGTGTTAGAGCTCATGAAGAAGATGAAGAAGCATTAAGATGGGCTGCTTTAGAGAAACTACCTACTTATAATAGATTAAGGACAAGTATCCTTAAATCTTATGATGATGAAGTTCAAAATCAAAATGGAAATGATAAGATTTTTCATAAGGAAGTTGATGTCAGAAAGCTTGATATGAATGATAGAATTGAATTCATTGATAGATTGTTTAGAGTTGCTGAAGAAGATAATGAGAAGTTCCTTAAAAAGCTTAGGGACAGAACTGATAAGTAAGCTTCTTCTTTTCTTCTTCTTCGTTCTTTATTTTCATTTAATCTAGGTTTTTTTTTCTTTTTTTTTTTTGTTTTTTTTTATATGATCATGGTTTGGTATTTTAATTTTATTAAGAAAAAACATTGAGGGCAATGAATTTTTTTTTTTAAAATTTATGATTTTAAAGACTTCATTTTCTGGGTGGTTAAGGAGGAGTTGTATCTTGTATTCCATTTGCATTCATGAATCTATCCATAATATATTTCTTGTAAAACATCAACTTCAAACGTCCAATTGAGTTGCACCGAAAAAATAGTTTGTCCTAATAGAGGAAAATAATTATTTTTTTATGAGAGAATAACAATAGAGGAATATAATTAATTATGTAAATATAAATAAAACTAAAAACATACATCCTATAGTATATATAGTAAACAATTGGTGTTGGGTACTTAAAAGGACAATCCGTGTTTGGTTTTTTTTAAGAATGTTGTTATTGCCAGGCTAATAAATACTAATGCCAGATCATTAATTGTTTAAGTTGACAACTTAACTCTTCATATATATAAGGCAAATACCTATTTTCTTTCTATTATCTTTCTTTACCTTATTTACAACAACTTTATAAAAAGACATTATAATTAGTGATCCTCTAATTCCACAAACTTTGCATTTTTTCATTGCTAAGAATCAACTTACCCTTTTCTTTAATTGCTCACATGTCATTCATGTGCTCTTTTTGCTTCCGAGATGAATACCGATGCATATGAACTTCAAATGACATAGTTCTAAAAGCATGTAAACTTCAACTTTAGCAATACTACTACAACTCAATTACATGCACATGCCACAACTCTATAGTTCTTTGTATTTCTTAATTTTTTTTCGATGAAAGCTAGCTCTATAGTTCTCAATTAATTCGAATGTAAGTGATATAACTTTTGTGGTATTAGAGCCGAGATCAATTAGATGCCCATATCAATCACAAGTTGATCAGAATATATGATTTGAATGTATGACAACTTTCCTATTATAATTAATTTGGATATTTTGTATGAATGGAAATGTTTTTTTTTTATTTTTGGCAATGCAAGATTTTTATGGCTATCATTATGATTTAGCTTTTATATAATCAATATGTAAATATAGCAAGTGTACCCATAACAATATTATATAGGAAATAATTTAGATTGTCTACTTTTTATAATGAAGGGTTAAATCGTCAATCCAAATAAATAATAACCTGGCATTAGTATTTTATGGCCTGGCAATAACAACGGTCTTTTTTAATTTTAATTAAGGTTAAGTAAGAAAAATGGAAGACCATTGTCTTTGATGACGTAAGTAGTCTTGTTTGATTGTATAATAATTTAGGGAGTATTAATTATTAATCTTTAGTAAATGTCAACTGGTTAGAAATTGTTTGGCAAGTAGAACAAATCCGGTTAATATTCTGCCTGCGTTGTCAGACTCGTGTTGTTTTCTTTGCTTTGCCTTTCTAAATAATGATTGTGGACCTCCTGGTGTACACCACTAAAACTAAAGAACAAAATCACCATGATCTTATCATCTCCCTAATTATTGCTGTACTAGGTGTATAAAACAAATACTAAAATATAAAGGACTATAATTGCAATTGTCTTCTATTATTATCCATTTCTCTGCCTGGTTTAATTAATTAATGATCACTACTATTACTAAGATTTCCATTTAAAATTTAGTCATTTTCTATAGAACTATGGTAATACAAGGAATTAAAACAAGTTCGTAATTAACTTTGAAAGAATGTTACCATATGAATTACTATCTTGTTTTTGGGATTGAATTATTGTACTAGTATACAAATGTTTTTTTTGTAATAGTTCTAGATGTTTAAATACAGAGCACACTTAGAGTTTATTCAGTGCACATTCAAAGAGTAGGGGATGCGGATTTCTTGTATCAAAAAATAAAATAAAGAGCAATGTTATAGGTTACAAATTAAGACCTTAAAATCATGTTTGATTTTCCATGAAAGTAGATGGAGATTTCCTCTTTTCAAATTTTATAATAACTAACTACTCCAATAAATAACATTTTATTTGGTTTGCTATAATTGCAGGGTTGGTATTCGACTTCCAACAGTAGAAGTAAGATTCGAGCACCTAACAATTGAAGCAGATTGTCATGTTGGAACAAGAGCACTTCCAACTTTACCAAACACAGCAAGAAATTTCGCAGAATCAATGATTGGTATGGTTGGAATTAGAACTGCCGAGGGAAAAAAGCTCACAATCCTTAAAGATGTTTCTGGCATTGTCAAACCATCAAGGTAGTCTATCAATTATTAGCTTATATTCAACTTCAATGCCATCAACTAAATGGTGTGTTCTTTTCAACCGAACTGAACTTAACGTACCTCAACTAAAATTAACGGGATAACTCGAAAAGAACACCCCCTCGCTCCAGGCCTCCATCTAGAAGTTACTCAAATTATTAGTAGTTTTACACTTATATCACTATGACAAATTGTATTTAATGTTCTTATGGATATTTTGTGCAATATATATATATATATATATATATATATATATATATATATATATATATATATCAAATACAGGCTTACAGCCTAGCGTGATAGTACTAATTCTGTTGTCAATTTTCCTTATTATTAATGAAAAATGTGCAAAACTTGGTATGTGTACAGGATGTGTTTATTATTAGGTCCACCATCTTCAGGAAAGACAACTCTGTTGTTGGCCCTAGCTGGAAAGTTAGATGCATCTTTAAAGGTACCATTTTTCTTCCTCCGTAATGTGTTTGCCTTTCTTCACAGTATTATTATTATTATCATTATTCTAGTTGTTAATCATACATAGAGGGAATTAAATATTGATAATGATGGAATTTGAACAGGCCAGTGGTGAAGTTACTTACAATGGACATAGACTTGATGAATTTGTACCACAAAAGACATCAGCATATATTAGCCAAAATGATGTCCACATTGGATCCATGACTGTCAAAGAAACTCTTGATTTCTCAGCTAGGTGCCAAGGAGTTGGTTCTCGTTATGGTAATTCAAAACTATCCATTCCCTAATAAACGCCAATTTGTATTATGACCTGATAATAATGTTTTATGATCGGACAATAACATTACATGAATCTGCATGTAGAGCTCCTAGCTGAACTTGCAAGAAGAGAAAAGGATAATGGCCTAAAGCCTGACCCAGAAGTTGACCTTTTCATGAAGGTAAATTCTATGCATATTAATTAGTATAATTTATTTTTTAGTCATGAAGTTTTAACTAATCACAGGTTTTCTGACTCAAATTTACCAGAATTTTTCTGGTGTTTCAGTAACACCACTTGGATTTGTTATCCTCTAATACACCCTTGAAAATAGGGGGTGGTTTTGGAGTATTTGAAAAAAGAAAAAAATTAGTTTAAAAATATTGTATTGGTTGGGTAACACCACATAAACAAATAGTTGGTTTGTTACTGAAACACTTGAAATTTTTCGCAAATTTACCTCATATATTTAATTTATTTTGTACATTTTTGTTTTTCAGGCAACTGCAATGGAGGGAGTTGAAAGCAATTTAATTGTGGATTATACCCTAAGGGTGAGTAAATTAACATTAATTATAGTTTGGTATTGCTCTTTCTGGAATTTCTATTTATGGACCCCTCTTATATAATAGAGCCAAATTAGCTTTTGAAAAAATGAAAAAAAAAAAAAAAAGCACCAAAGTTAAAATTCTTTTGACTTGTTTGTGAAAATTTTCCTAGCTCCTAGTTGAGAAAGAGAAATAGTCTTGTGGGTTGGTGGTCATATTTTAACTTGCTTTTGGCTATGGGCTATGGGCTATGGAGTTACTGTAGACTCTGTGTTAGTGCCACTAGTGCGGTTGTTGTTTTGTGGGTTGGTGAACAACTCTTTCTGGTGATCTTCTGTAGATGCAACATGCAAGTGTCGCACAGACCAAATCTACTTCTCTTCTCTGTCTTTGTGTGTTTCTTTCTTTTTTTTCTTTTTTTTTTTTACAAAGTTGACTTAGGCATACCAATTACCAAGTAAGTGTACTTTTTAAAGATTACCTAATATTTGAAAGTTAAGGAGAGTCCTAACATGACGTAATGAGATATCTCGATCGCCATTCACTTGCACCCCTATTTTTGATGAGCAAATAGTTGGAAATATCTGATTATTTACAAAACTAATTTGAATATTTCAAAGAGTAAGTCTTGTGTGAGACCCAACTCACAGTAAAACGGGGTCACTATTTAGAAAGTCAGGGATCACTTATTATGAACGGTGACCCTTATTTCACTTAAACGTGATCCTCGTCTTGTTGAAAGTTATGGAAAAACCGGTTTATAGAAATTTTTGTGTATTTCAAAAGGATTAAAGTACATTACTTGAACACGATTAATGACGTAGTATAATCTAAAATCTGCCATTATTCAAACTTGTTCTATCAATATTAACTTCAAATTTGACGTTTGGAAAACAGATTTTGGGGTTGGACATATGCCGAGACACTCTTGTAGGGGATGAAATGCAGCGAGGAATTTCAGGAGGACAAAAGAAACGAGTTACAACAGGTTATTTTCCTTGCTATTTACATGTTCTTTTCTAAAAAATTTGTTGGAAAATGATTTTTTTTTTTCTTCTGTGATTTTTTAAAATGAAATTTTCTTGCTATCTATATGCAAAAAAAAAAAAAAAAAAAAAAAAAAAAAATCAAAATTTTGTCCAAGGGTGATTTTTTTCCCCCAGTAAATGGAAGTATAGTACCACTTATTTAGATATTTTCCTATAATAATTTTTTTGGTGCTTAATTAAGTTTTTCTTTAATTGCTCAACTTCTATCCAACTAACTTTTGGTGCTTGGTTATAATTTTCTTTAATAAATTCAACTTCTATCTAACTTCTAGTTTTATGCTGATCTGACAGTGTTTGCTTCATGTTTAAAACACAGTACAGGAAAATTGACTTGTTTAACAATTTCACTGATGGATTTTATTTTATTTTATTTTTTTGGGGCAGAAATTCAATGATAGATTGATTGCGTTGCGTCTATTGAACAACTTCTCAAAATTGAACACCTAAGCACCCCTTTTGAAAAATGAAAACCGGAACTTACACCGACAGTCTACACGTCTCGGTCTCTCATCCTATTACCTCATGCATGCAAAGGCAATTGAGAGCATTATTGAAAGAGAGAGAGAGTCTTATCAAAAAAAAAAAAAAAAGAAAGAGAGAGAGAGAATCAATAAAAGAAGGAACATTTTTTCCCTTTAGTTTAGCAAAAAGGGGGAAAAAGATAGAAAGAGAAAAGAACAAAAAAATGTCTTTTCCAGTACACATGGATGATTCCATAGTTCGTTGGAAATGAAGCTCAAAATAATAAACATTACTTTAAAAAAACCAAGCATATGTAAGCACAAAAACTTGTTTGAAACAGTTTTATTGTAGGTTTTGGTGAGACGATGATCACTTTTTAGTGAATTAAGGGTCACTGCTCATAATAAGTAAACCCAATATTTTTAAATAGTGATCCAATTTTTGTGTAATTTTGTCACATGAGATTTATGTAAGATTGTCTTACTGTGAGACGCTTTGAAAGTAATATTTTAATTCATGCGGAAGTATTTTAACAATGAAATACACCAACATAATCAATTGTCAAAAAGGAAAAGCAGTAATTACAGAAACATTGTGAATTTGATACTATACTCATCTAACACCTAACGTGGAAATTGATGATTTGCAGGAGAGATGATAGTGGGCCCAACAAAGGCCTTATTCATGGACGAGATATCAACTGGGCTGGACAGTTCTACAACTTTTCAGATAGTAAAGTGTTTACAGCAAATAGCCCATTTAACCGATGCCACTATCTTGATGTCTTTGCTTCAGCCCGCTCCAGAGACTTTTGATCTCTTTGACGACATCATTTTGTTGTCAGAGGGCCAAATTGTGTACCAAGGCCCAAGAGAACACATTGTTGAGTTCTTTGAGAGCTGTGGTTTCCGCTGCCCTGAGAGAAAGGGCACTGCTGATTTCCTCCAAGAGGTAAACCTTTCGTACACTCGTCCGATATCAGCTAGCTTTAGTTGGCAAAATCTTCGGGATTTGCGTTGTTCGTTGGGCCCTATTTCATTTCAGTAAAGAATAAGAATGTAATTGTGCAGGTTACTTCAAGGAAGGACCAGGAACAATATTGGGCCGATAGTAGTAGGCCCTATAGGTACATACCAGTGACAGAGTTTGGGTCTCGGTTCAAGCGGTTTCATGTTGGGCTTAGACAGGACAATGAGCTCTCAGTCCCATATGACAAAAAACATTCCCACAAGGCAGCTCTAGTGTACCAAAAATATTCAGTTCCATACAAGGAGCTGCTTAAGGCATCCTTTGACAAGGAATGGATGCTTATAAAGAGGAACCCTTTTGTGTATGTCTTCAAGGCCATACAGATCATGATTGTTGCCATAATCACATCGACGGTCTTCATTAGGACAAAAATGCACACTAGGAATGAAAATGATGGAGCCCTTTACATGGGAGCCCTCATTTTTACTCTCATCATTAACATGTTCAATGGGTTTGCTGAGATGTCCATCACCATTCAGAGACTCCCCGTGTTTTATAAGCATAGGGATCTCTTATTCCACCCAGCTTGGACTTTCACCTTACCTACATTCTTGCTCGCAATCCCAATATCGATATTTGAATCGCTTGTTTGGACCTCTATGACCTATTACACCATTGGATTTGCTCCAGAGGCTAGCAGGTAAAGATTTTGAGAATGTACCGTGGCACTAAGTATTGCTTATGAATAGTTGTGTTGTATGTTCTACTAACAATGAAAGATAACTAATTTAATTTGATCAATTTTGTTTCGTCGTCTTGTAGGTTCTTCAAGCAGCTACTATTGGTATTCCTTATCCAGCAAATGGCTGCAGGGACATTGCGAGCTACAGCAGGATTATGCAGGACTATGATCATTGCGAATACTGGTGGAGCTCTAAGTGTCCTCCTTATGTTCATGCTTGGTGGTTTCATCCTTCCTAAAGGTCAGTATAATGGAAAACTCACAACATCACTGTTGGCATTCACAAACAAGCAAATATGTACTATGAGAGGTTGAAAATGTGTGTGGATAAGAAAGCTTACATTTGGCTCTTTTGTTTACTCTTAAATAGATCAGATACCTGGCTGGTTGCAGTGGGGATATTGGGTCTCTCCATTGTCTTATGCTTTCAACGCCCTTGCCGTTAATGAGATGTTTGCCCCACGTTGGATGAACAAATTGGTAAAACCATCTTCTTTGTGTCTTCCAATGTACCAAAAAGATAACAACCTAAAAGTGGCATAAAAGACTTACCACTTGGACATCTTGATTTATTTTACAGGCATCAGACGGTGTCACTCCACTGGGTGTGGCAGTCTTGAAGAACTTTAGTGTCTTCCCACATCAAAATTGGTATTGGATAGGAGCAGCTAGCCTTGTCGGGATCATCATTTTGTGCAATGTGGTTTACACTATCGCACTGGCTTGCCTAAATCGCAAGTATCCCAAATTTTTACAGTAAACAGAAGCAACAAGTGTTAGCTATAAGTTTAACTTTTCTTATCCGTTTTCTAGTTTTCTTCCTGTATAGTGCTAATAAGTTGAGCTTTTTCACCGTTTCCTTTATGTATATAGCTTTTGGAAAACCACAATCAATAATTCCCCCAGAGGAGTCGGAAGTCATGGAAGACCATGCAGGAAGGCAATCCGGTAAAAGTTCAATCCCTCGTTCACTATCTTCTGCGGATGGAAATAATACAAGTAAGGGCATTGACTATATAAACCTAACTTTCAGCATTGTCTATATATGTATGTTCGTCCAACTTGTTTGAGATATAGCTAATCATGGTCTGACATGTGTTGCAAAAACTCTACAGGAGAGTTGGCCCTCCAGAGAATGATGAGCCGATCCAATCCTAGTGGATTAAGTAAAAACCATAGTATATCTCTTGAGGCAACAAATGGGATTGCTCCCAAGAGAGGCATGGTTCTCCCCTTTACCCCACTTGCTATGTCCTTTGATGATGTTAACTACTACGTGGATATGCCTCCGGTGAGTAACCATTTTTCCCCCTCTCATATTTAACTCTTTTATTTAAATTTTTGTGACAGTATAAGTGATGCTAATTGATTTTCATTTCCTTTTTCCACTATTGGGGCTTTTAGGAAATGAAGGAGCAAGGGGTAACAGAGGATAGGCTTCAATTGCTCCGGGATGTGACTAGTGCATTTAGGCCTGGAATTTTAACTGCTCTTATGGGTGTTAGTGGAGCTGGAAAGACAACTTTGATGGATGTTCTTGCTGGAAGAAAAACAGGTGGTTATATCGAAGGTGATATCAGAATCTCGGGTTTCCCCAAGAAACAAGAAACATTTGCTAGAATTTCCGGTTATTGTGAACAAACTGATATCCACTCTCCGCAAGTGACTGTTAAAGAGTCCTTAATCTACTCAGCATTCCTTAGGCTCCCAGATGAAGTCCCCAAGGAAGACAAACTTGTAAGTTCATAATCTTTGTAACACTTCAGATCAACATGAGTGACCAATATATGTTGGTGCTAATTCTTTTTTCACTCTTTGCTTTCTCTTCTTTTAGCTTTTCGTGGATGAGGTGATGGAATTGGTAGAACTAGTAAACCTTCAGGACGCCATAGTAGGGCTTCCAGGAATTACCGGTTTGTCCACAGAACAAAGAAAGCGTCTGACAATTGCTGTGGAACTTGTTGCAAATCCCTCGATCATTTTCATGGACGAGCCAACTTCAGGTCTAGATGCCAGGGCTGCAGCCATTGTGATGAGGACAGTAAGGAACACAGTGGATACTGGCAGAACTGTTGTTTGTACAATTCATCAACCCAGCATTGACATCTTTGAAGCATTTGACGAGGTAATAAACGTTTAGAGGCACCCCCCCCCCAAGTGTAGTATTATCTGTTGTATTTATATTTTATACTCAAACTGCATTGTTCTGTTCTTTAGTTGCTGCTGCTGAAAAGAGGAGGACAAGTGATCTACTCAGGTCCATTAGGTCGAAACTCCCACAAAGTGGTTGAGTACTTTGAGGTAATTAAGCTACTAAGCTTAATCTTGATGCTTAGTATTAAAATAAATGTAGCACACATCTAAAGTTGCACTATGGTTCAAAATAACCACAGGCAATTCCTGGAGTCCCCAAAATCAAGGACAAGTACAACCCTGCAACATGGATGCTAGAAGTAAGCTCAATTGCAGCTGAAGTGCGGCTTGGAATTGACTTTGCCGAGTACCATAGATCATCAGCACTCCACCAGTAAGTCGAAAAAACATATGTCGAAGAACTGCCAAGTAATAATAACTTAATGTGAAATTGAAACCAATCTGTTTGATGACTTTGAGCAGAAGAAATAAGACACTAGTGCAGGAGCTAAGCACACCACCACCAGGAGGAAAAGACCTATATTTCCCTAGCCAATACTCTCAATCGACATGGGGCCAATTCAAATCGTGCCTCTGGAAGCAATGGTGGACCTATTGGAGAAGTCCTGATTACAATCTTACCAGATATTTCTTCACCTTGGCTGCTGCCCTCATTGTTGGAGCAATCTTTTGGAAAGTCGGAAAGAAAATGTTGGTACCCAATGCACATTAATAACCTCTCATTTTGTATGTACTATGTACCAGTTTGATTTTTCTTTACTAACCTTTTATAACCTAAATGATGTAGGGATAACGCGAATAGTCTAACCACAGTCATCGGAGCCATGTATGCTGCTGTGCTATTTGTTGGAATCTCTAATTGTGGAACAGTTCAGCCAGTTGTGGCGGTTGAAAGAACAGTGTTTTATAGAGAAAGAGCTGCTGGGATGTACTCCGCGTTACCATATGCCATTTCACAGGTGATCTTTATATCAAATTTAGCAATAACTGAAATTTTGTACTCCTTTAGTCCTGTTTGATGCAAATATATGTTCTCCTAGTCGTCCAATTTAACACATTGTTTTCTGTCTGCAGGTGGTTGTTGAAATACCATACATATTCGTGCAAGCTGCGTATTACTCGGTGATAGTGTATGCTATGATGAGCTTCCAATGGACTGCGGCTAAGTTCTTCTGGTTCTTCTTCATCACTTTCTTTTCGTTCCTCTACTTCACTTACTACGGCATGATGACTGTCTCCATCACACCAAACCACCAAGTTGCATCCGTCTTTGCAGCTGCATTCTATGCCCTCTTCAACCTCTTTTCCGGATTTTTCATCCCTAGACCGGTAAGTCTTTGATCCATAATTATATGCCATCAAAGACTACAGAAATAATTTATTTTTTTGGTGACAAAAGACTACAGAAATATTAATTGCATCATTACATAAAACAGTTATAGATCTAACTAATAAACCCAAGCTTGTCCATGACATAAACTGAATGAACACAAATGGCATGTGTCTTGTCTATGTTCATGAACACCTAATTATTCGATATATATACCTGTTATATGTGAATGATCAGTACTTGAGAGATCACTTGACATGTACAAAATACAAAATGTTTGTGGAAAGTCATAAAAAAGAACATGGAAATGTGACTAATAAAATGGATGCTAACAGAGTTTATGTCATATGTATTGTTGGATGGCCATTTCAGAGAATACCAAAATGGTGGATATGGTACTACTGGATCTGCCCTGTAGCGTGGACGGTGTATGGATTGATCGTGTCACAATACGGCGACCTAATGCAGACGATCCAAGTGCCTGGGATTTCACCAGACCCAACAATTAAGTGGTACATAGAGAACCATTTTGGGTATGATCCCAACTTTATGGGGCCAGTAGCTGTGGTTTTGGTGGGTTTCACAGTGTTCTTCGCCTTCTTGTATGCCTACTGCATTCGGACACTCAACTTCCAGATGAGATAGATCAGAGAATAAGAGTCATTGTACAACATATTGAAACATTAGATCTTCTTTTTTTTTAATATCATTTTTATTTAATATGTCATGTATGTTGAAGAAATGAAAGTTGTAAATATGAGAAGCCTGCAAAATGCAAGCTAAAGGTTAGCCTATAGGCATGGATAGTAGACTAGTAGTATATAGAAATAGTATACATTATTTATACATAATTTGTATAGTGTGATCCTTTGATAAATGAAGATCCCTTTGGTTCAATAATTGGTAAAATGTGCTATTTTAGAGTAGTAGTACATAATTATTCGAATCTTAGTTTTAATCCCAAGGTCATAATCTCATTGACAATGTGCTTCTTATAGTTTTTAAGCTCGTATCCACAATTTTTGTTGATCAATATGGACACACAAATTCAAGCCGATTAAAGAGGAAAGTACCAACATTGTAGGTTATGACATGACATATGTCCTCTTAGAGGTTTATAACATAAAGAATAAGAGATTTATAATAGTGAGGTTTTTAAATCATGACATGGCATATGAATCCTCAGATTTTGTACCATTTGGGAGATGCTCTTAGATTTCTATTTCAACGTTGCTTCTTTGTCCAAATATTTTTCATCAACCACCATAAATCAACAAAATTGCCCGTTTGTGTAACTTTTATTAATTTTTATGGGAAACCCTCCGTTTGATTCACCTGGATAAAACTGATTTGAACTAAACTAAATTAAATTGATTTTTTAAACTTGACCGTTAACCATTTAAAATTTGTCCAAACATAGTCAATATTGGACTCATTTGAAAGTACGCTTTGACATCTTTCCGATGACATACTTATCATCATGAAATTATTTCGGAATAAAAAGTTATATAAGTGATAAAGTTACACATGAACTGAACTAAACTGAATTTAAGTAAAATTAAGGTGAATCAAACAGAGCCTTAGTTGACACTAACCACCGTTTTGAATCGGATACTTTTTTTTTTTTGATACATTTTAAATCGAATACTTTAAGATCTAATCCAACATACATTGATCGAGGGATACGTTTTTATTTGGATCAAACTCTAAGTGACTAAGCCAAGTTCAATAATTGGGAGTAAATTGAACTTTTATTAGGTGTCACATTTTAGGGCTTTTATTTGTCCCGTCGACAACTAATTTTGGGTGAAATGAAAATGTAAATCAACCTCGTTAACATTTTAATGAACATGCCCCTAAACGCTAAACCTCAACAAAATTTCTCTCCCTCTCCGAATTGTGAAGTCGTCCCAACAGAACACAGTCAATAAACAAGGTTTTCAATTTCTCTCTCTGAATTGCTCAGGGAACCCAAGCACAAGACAGCCCCAAGACCCAGTAAACGCCGGCAGCTTCCCAATTTCTGATCTCGGTATTTCTCTCTCTCCTCCTTTCTATTCTCTTGCATTTCGTTCCAATCTTAATTCTAGGGTTTCGTTTCGATATGGAAATCTGATATAGGAATTAGGGGTTTATTATTTCCCATTTGTTCGAATTGATACTTTCTCCTACTTTGATGTGTTGATTTTGTTTGGCAATTTCACTGATTTGCGTAGCTAGGTTTAGGTTTAGGTTTAGATTTAAACGTAAAGAACAGGCAGGGGGCTAAGCTACAATATAAATTTTGTTTGGTTTACTTGCTTTGATGTGTTCACATTGCTATTAATCATGAATTGCAAGAGAAGCTAAACAATACATAGCTCATTTTACATTATCATGAAATTTGAATTGGTAGCTTACAAAACATTTGTTATATGTTGTTAAGCATCTCTTAAATTCAAAACATTGTTGTAACACTGCCAATTTCACTTTAAACTGAAGGTGCCAATTAATCAGTGATTCGGGTTTGAGAGAGTTAATATAACAATGGGTGTGACGCAAAAGATTGAAACTGGTCATCAAGATACCATTCATGATTTCCAAATGGATTACTATGGAAAGCGTATAGCTACAGCGTCGTCAGACCACACTATAAAAATTATTGGGGTGAGCAATAATTCCCACCAACAATTGGCTACTCTGAGTGGCCACCAAGGGCCTGTTTGGCAGGTTGTTTGGGCTCAGCCTAAATTCGGGTCTATTCTAGCTTCGTGTTCTTTTGATGGTAAGGTTATAATCTGGAAGGAAGGGAATCAGAATGAATGGTCACAGGCTCATGTGTTTGATGACCACACATCATCGGTTAATTCGATTTGTTGGGCACCTCATGAGCTCAGGCTTTGTCTTGCGAGTGGGTCATCAGATGGGAATATTATGGTCTATACTGCGAGATCAGATGGGGGTTGGGATTCAGCTAAGATAGATCAGGCACACCCAGTTGGAGTGACATCTGTTTCTTGGGCACCCTCCACAGCTCCTGGTGCTCTTGTGGGTTCAGGTGCACATGATCCAGTTCAGAAGCTGTGCTCGGGGGGTTGTGACAATACGGTCAAGGTATGGAAGCAAAATAACGGGATTTGGAAGATGGATTGTTTCCCTGCTCTCCAAATGCACACCGATTGGGTTAGGGATGTTGCTTGGGCACCGAATTTGGGATTACCTAAATCCACCATTGCTAGTGCTTCTCAAGATGGAAAGGTGATTATATGGACTGTGGCAAGGGAAGGGGATCAGTGGGAAGGCAAGGTCTTGAATGATTTCAAGACCCCAGTGTGGAGGGTCTCATGGTCGCTAACAGGGAATATCTTGGCTGTGGCAGATGGTAACAACAACGTGACTTTATGGAATGAGGCTGTTGATGGGGTGTGGCAACTGGTGTCTACAGTTGATTCTTAAGACAGATGTTTGCGGTACTTTCTCTTGTTATTACTTGTATACTTTGAATAGTGTTTATTTTCAATTTCTTCTCCTTTCAGTCCTTCTCTTTGGATCATTTTACCAAATGTGTTAGAGCGTTTATTTTACCAGACGGTTTGCCTTCAATGAGAAGTATGGGATTTGTTAGCTCTTAAAAGTTAAAATTATCAACTTTCCCTTATCTAAAAAAATAAAATAAATTATCATCTTTCTTGCAATTAAGAGTCATTTAAGAGAGATTTTACTTCTTTACTGTTTTGAGTGAGGCCAAGCAGTTAATTGATTACTGCTCATTTGTGGGACATGTGAATTTGATCGTAGCGTTTAGCTGTCCGCAAAACTTAACATAGACTAGTAAAGTTAGTTTTTCCTGCAATTCTTGATCTAGAATTCTAAATTCAAGTGTGCTTGTACCTACCCTTCGTGTGAGGCTAATGACCTTGTATGGCTCTCGAGCTGGAACTATTGTTTGTGGATTATACACCTTAGCTGTTTCTGGTGCAGATATATGTGCTTTTTTGGAGAACTCTCAAGAGTTGAAAGCCGAGATAGATCATGCTATACGTTATGTTTGTATATTTATGTTACATATTTTCTATATTGGTTGTTTTTCTGGCTATCAAATTAGATTATCTTAAGTTGTTTTGGTCTTTCTATTTTTCTTTTTTCTGGTTATCAAATTAGATGATTTCAAACTGTTGCAGTCTCTGTTCAATGCACCATTTAAAAAAAAAAAAACTAAAACTGAAACTGTTTTTTTGGGGTTTTGGCCTTGTTTGGCAAGCAGTTGGTAGCTAGTTTGATCACTAGTTGATAAATATCAACTTATTGTATGAGTTGATATGATTAGATACCATTGTATTGGCTTATTGTAAAGTATTTGGTATAGTTGATTAGCAAAAGAAAAGTATTTGGTATAGTCAGCCAGCTATTAGCACCTGGGGAGCCCTTAGTAGACACTTAGGCCTCCTTTACTAGGTTGCAATCAAATGCAATGCAATGCAATCATTTTATAGGGTAAATGGGAGGTGAAAAGTGAAGGAGTGGGAGGAGAGGGATAGAAAAAGTGGGGTTGATTGCATTATCCATTGTAATCACAATTGCTCAACTTTTCCCATGTAATGATGATTACATTGGATGGTGTAATCAATCTTACTTTTTCCATCTACTCCCTCCCCTTTTTCCTTTTCCACTTCTCATTTACCCTATAAAATAATTGCATTGAATTGCATTTGATTACAACCAAGTAAACACCACCTTAGACAGATCATCTTGAAACATGAGAGCAAGATCAAAACATAACAGATCTAAACTGTATCCCAGCAGTTTAGTGCTATTGAGTTTCGTCAAACTCTCCTCTCTACCTCTGTGTCTCTGTTGTGTTTACCCCTAGATGTAATGCTGTAATGACAGTATTTTGCTAAGTAGGCACTAACATTGGGTTTTTTAGGCTCAGCTTCTCTTGATATTATACGGAGTACCAACTACCAACTCGATCTCAAGTGGTGTTTTGTGGGTTGTGACCCGTTCCTTGCGTTATTGATGAATGTTCTTGGATTAGAAAGAAGAAAGAACCTAGATCCGTACTGTATACAGCCCCAATTTCAATCTCTCCTGGTTTGTGTCGCGGCTTTTATTTTGTCTGGCATTAAGGGAGGAGAGCCTGGACAGGATCCCTGCATCCTTCTAGGAGCCATATGTTAATTTCAGTTTCGCTATCTGATCAGATGGATGTATGTTTTCTTGGCGAGGTCTTGGATGGTGGGGATTTCATTGATTGCTACTTCGCTTTGTTCAGTGGAGTACCGAGTATTACTTTTGAAATGAAGGTTTAGTACTTTGGTTGCTGTTTACCCGTGTTGAAAACGGAAAATGGAAACAAGTGCTAAGATTTTCTACTTCATATATGTTGATCCTTAGAGAGCTAACAGCAAACCCTTAAAAAAGAGTGCGTCTGGCGCAAGTAATTTTTTTTTTTTTTTTTTTTTTTTTTTTTTTTTTTTTTTTGGTAGCCAGTCTTGAGAAATAGTGAAATGTGTTGAGAAAATGGTGAGTTTTAAAAGGGTGAGGCTTTAAATAGTAAGGTGATTATTTACTCTCACTTTTTGCTTTGAAAAATTGTCAGGTGATTATTATATAGATAAGGGGTAGTTAAGTTTGTTCTCACCAAAACAAAGGGAAAGACTCATTTAAGAATGTGTGTCTTCTTGCCGATTTTAGAATCTGTTAAGTTAAATTTAATATATATATATATGTGGATGTTGCACGTTGCTTGATGGACAAGTGTGCATCCACATAGGCGTTGCATACTCACATAGCTTGACACTTCATCATAACATAAAATGCATGAATCTACACTAATGCATGAATCTATATTAATGCATATATCTACACTAATTAAATACTTCCTTAAATTTTTATATGATACATGCATATAACAATAATAATATGTATATATTTTTCTATTGATATATTTTATTTTGGCGGATGCATGCATGCTTTAACAATATAACTCACTATATTCGAGTCAAAGTGTACATTGTTACTATTTGAATATTGTATTATTTCCTCTAACAGTAATATATATAGTAGAAATGATATGTGGATTAGCTTTCAATGATGGGTATACATAGTTGTTAACTAATTAAACATAATTTCATTGCATCCATTTGATACTTCGACTTTGATTCATTTGACTGGATATTTGGAGCAAATTGCATCAAAAAGTAGTAGTGATGGTGGTTTTTTGGACTAGATATTAAAGTAAATTGCAACAAAAATAATAAAGATTTGGTTATACAAACCAGTTTTATATCGATTAACAAGAAATAAGATATTGTATATTTTCGTATTATACTCTACAATTGATACAATATTTTTGGTTTATGGACGATATTAATTAAGCGAGAGGTTAATAGAAGAGAATTTTTGTATCAAACCGTGCATCGCACGGAAATGTAACTAGTTCAATTTTGGTAGTGAATAAAAACACACTGATACACTTTTGTAGATTGTACAGTAAAATTGTAATGGCTTTTTTTGACTTAACCCAAACCAAAAGTGTTACACAAACCTCGCTCAAGCTCTAAAAATGATTCACAGGAACACAAAATTTCCCATTGACAACTTGGGTTAAAACCGTATAAGGGTAAAAATGTCAATTGAAAATGATGCGGGCATGGCATGTGGCAAAGGAAAAGAAAAAGGAAAAATAATAAGAATCATTTTTAAAACGGTATCGAGTCGCAGCGTCATATCATTGTCTGGCAGCAGAATTTTCCACTTTGTGATGACGTGTCAAAATTTTGTCGTATGAGGCAGAGAACCCTCATTACTATACAGCGTGCGTGTCACATGCGCAATCGCACTATTGCCTCCCTACATGCTTATTGCTTACAGAGAAGATCTCCACGCATCTCTTTCGGTCTTTTGGGGTTTTGATTTTTCTTTTTTTTTTTTTTTCTTTTTTGTTTGGGGGCTTAAACAAATCTCAATGTGAACGAGGCTTCGACGAAGGAACTCGCCGGTCGCCACTCCAAAGTAGAGATGACACTGGGCATGGGTAGCACGAGGCACGACATGACGGAGCACGTTTTTTACACGGCACGGACACGGAGGAAGCACGAGCACGAAATGACTGGGCCCGGGCCTGGATTTTGAAAAGAAAGCACGGTAGGACACGTCATGGCACGACGAAATTTTTAATATTATTTTGAAAAAAGTATGGGCACGGCACGAGCACGACACGACACAAGCACGATCTGGACCTACCTTATGGAAGAGCAGGCACGACACGGCACGAAGCACGATAACTATAAACACGGCACGGCACGACACTGTTACAAAGCACGAAGGTACGGCACGAGCACGACCCAAGCACGGTACGAAGCCATCTTTACTCTCAAGTCCCAACGTTGGACTTGGATTGTGTTTGTTTTTCACTACTTTATATACCCAAGTGTGTTTTTTTCGGCTAAATTGAATAGAGTTCAAAGTACTGAGAAATTAAAGTGGATTTATAGTATAAATATTTTTTGTTCTTTTCGCTAGTTTTCTGAACTTTCACTCGGTATACCTAATCTTTATATTACCATAGGGGAGTGACTTCGGACTTGGTTGTGTTCTATTCTACTTATTTGGATAATCGAATTGATTTAGTTTATAGTCAGATTGATAATATTCTTTTTATCTCACATATTATTCAGCTTAGTGTGTGTTTAGTTCAATTCAATAGGAAAAAAAACAAAAACACACAGTTGAAGATAATTTAAGGTAGCCAAAAGTACCAATTTATCCTGGTTGAAATTTGAAAGACGTGCTTGCCTACTTGGGGCCTCTAAAATCTTAGCTAGTTGAATTCAGTCATGAAATAGATACGTGGCTTCTTAAATTGGGTTGAACAAGGTAGTTGAGATATGAAAAACGTCTACCTATATATATAGCGTAACTTTTGCTTTAATCAATCATTATTTTTAAATAAAAAGGTAGAAAACGTGTTATTCTATCTGTTGGCAAAATCCGCAAAATGACACTCATCAAAGACGGGGAGGTCTTACCAATAAGTGGTTGGTGTGAGTGGTTCAACACTCTCATCTCTTAAGTAAGATTAAGGGTTCGAATCTTGTAAATGAAGAAACTATTTAATAGGAACACTTTAACAATTCATGAGTCAATCTGGTGCGACAAAATTAGTTTTGGCCTAAAGACTTAGATGAACCTGTCGTTAAACCCAAAAAAAAAAAAAAAAAAAAGAGACTGGAGGGTCCATGAGACTCCATTCTATGGGAAGCATGTGGCTCAGGGCATACCAACGTTAGTCACAAATTTCAAATGCGCTCTGCACAATAACTTGTGCGTAAACATGACTCATCCACATCTATAACTATCAATGCAAGTCCCATTGTATATCCTAAAACTCAGCACATATTATATTGATGAAGATATCTGATACAGATGACCAAGCTCGTCTAATCTCTAGATTTTTGCAAATAATCCACCAAACTTTCATACTTATGTTATGTTTTTTAGTGGATAGGAATCTTAATTGACTAGTGAAAGCCAAAGGGAAATGAACAGAACAATATGGAAATAGAGTATTTTATATCATGTGACAAAAACATTGAAAATTTTTTTTAAATGAAATTTGAGGGTTCTTTTTTAAAAAGTAATTAGGCATTCTTTTATTTATAAAATATTTCAAGATGAAGAGATTTACAAAGAACACTAAAGCTACATGTCCACCAACATCATCCTACACCATACCCCCTTGATATAATATTGCAATTATATGCAAAGAACACAAGGGATAAAAAAACATTACACATAAAAAAAAACAAAAAAAAAAAACAAAACAAAAACACCAATCTAAAACCAAGTTATGAAATCACTATCCTGAAGCATTCCTTGTTTCGCTAGACCATTCGCAACTGCATTTGCACTCCTCAATCTATAAACTATGGAGATTTTAGATCACCACTCCTTTACATGTCTTATAAAGTTCAACTCAAATCTGGCATTCCATGAGGCGCCCTCTTTTACATTACACCACTTCACTGACTAGATGAATCTAATTCAACTATCATCTCAATATGTGGCAACCATTCATTTGACATATAGTTTCGAAAAAATGCTCTCACAATTTCAGCTTGGTTGATCTCGTGCAATTGGTTGGTGATATTAGATGTTGGCTGATGGCTGGTGGCTGGTGGTCGATGATTGGTATTGTTAGCTGATTTGACCGACTGGTAACATTGGATGTCTTAAAAGAAATGTTTGGTAACATTGGCTGGTAACATTAGCTGGTTATATGTAAAATGACCTATAAGGACATTCATATGATAGAGAAATTTGATGGCATAGAAGTAAATAATTGCAAGTATTGGATTATATTGTCATTGGACTACATTAATGCCACCAGTCAATACCCAAAAGCTACGCTCATTGGTTTTTCAAAGGTTGGCTAGTGGGAACCCAAAAGCCAATCTCACAAGCTAACATCCAAACACCAATATTGGATGATGGACTGGTCAAACATCCAATTTTGCCAAAAGTCACCCCACAAGCCAATTTTCAAACACCCCTTTAAAGTAACAATAGAGTGTTGTTCAGTATATATATACCCTTGGATTAGAGGGGGTGTTGTTTTGACCTTTAGATAGAGGAGGTGAGTTTTTAAAATTTAAATAGCAAGAGGAGAAAGATAGAGAAGGAAAAGGACAACACAGATACTAGAACAATAAAGGATCCAACTCGATTAAAATTATAACCATCATAAAACATATCATTCATAAATTACTCGATATAAGAAATTTTCCCAAGATAAAAAGATTAAAGATACATTTTTGTTTGCTAGTAGGCACACATTACATCCAATATGGGTGTAAGAAGATGACAAAGTAAATCAAAATCACAATTGATTCGCCAATTGTTCCCTCAAAAACGCTTTCAATGGCCTTTATGGGGCTTCTTGGCGCTATTTGTCAATGTCACTATTTATGCATTGAAGGTCTCATCTTTGGCGACCTTGTCAAAATGCTACTACAATAACCTCCGAACCCAAATCAAAACCCACTTGTAAATCAGGTCACTGTCTAAAACACAGCTCCTATGTGTCTCATTTATGATTTAAACCAATAACCTCAGATTACATCTCAACCGTCCATCTCTCATCCCCAGATCTTAGACCACAAACTCACTGAAAAAAAAAAAGTAAAAAGAAAAGTAGTTCCCACTTCCCAGTTCCCACAAAGTTGGGCCCCACAAGATTGTGAACTTAGACCAATGGCATTTTGGTAATAACCCAAACAGTTTAAGCTGCATATATTTAAGAAGAAGACACATTAGTTTCCTGTCTCTCTCTCTCTCTCTCTCTCTCTCATTCTCTGCGCCTTCTGAAGATCTGTAAGCTGGTGAGAAGAAGAGAAGGCAGAGAAGAAAGAAACACAACCAAGTAGGAGAAAAGCAACCCTTTTTTCTCTTTTACTTCAAGCGCCTCATTCAACATGATCTCCTTACACAGAGCAAATTTCTTGGTAATAACGATTACCCATTTCATAAACCTCAATTTTATGACTACCCATTTCTTAAATTTCTCCAATTTATCAAATCTCTGATCTGGGTCATCAAATTGCCCTGTTCATTATCCTCCTCAATTTTAATAAATTAATTTGTCTTTTTCATTTTTTTTTGTTTGCAGACCAACACTCCAAGCATTTCGGGGAGATCACTTGGGTCGACCCATTTGCAAACGAGACGTTCAGTGGTGGTTCGGGTTGCTGTGGGTCCCTCAAAGGGTCGATCAGGTGATGGAAACGGCGGCGTTTTGACGGAGGAAACAAGAGCAAAGTCGGCGGTTGATTTGACTGATAAATCGACGGTTGTTGGTGGTGGTGTTGAAGATGTGTACGGTGAGGATACTGCCACGGAGGACCAGCTTGTTACGCCTTTGTCACTTTCTGTTGCTAGGTGAGAAATAATAAAGAGAGAAAAAAATGAAAATGAAAAGAAAAAAAAAAATCGATGATTTCTATGGTTTGTCTTTATTATTTTTCTGATAAAGCCCACACTTTTTGTTGTTACACGTTCGATATTCAATATGCTTTTTTGGTGTTTGTTATCATTGACGTGCTTCCTTGTTAAGTTTAGCAAATCAAAGGGGAGAACATAATTCTCAACCCCTCTGAACTGAATTAAATATTCTCAACCCCTCTGAACTGAATTAAATATTTTATTATGATTTGATATATTATGTGAGGATCATGGTTGGTAAAAAGGTAGATATTTGGTAAAAAAGTAGGGTGATTAATTCATGGGTGACTTAACTTTTATTACTCCTAATAAAAGAAGTTTATTAAAGTATTTGATTGATGTGATGTAGTAAAATTTTAACCTATGTTGTTGAGATTAGAGGATTACTGATAAGGATCAGTACCAATATGATTTCGAAGGCCTGACTTGGGCTAATTTTAGATTGTTTGAGTACTTGGATTGTAGTAAAGAATGAACAGTCCTAACTTAACTTCCTTGCAGCTTCATTTGCTAAACTAGTTGCTGTGTATGAGCTCATATATCTTCTTGTGGCATCATCACAAGAAGTACACCAATTTGGATTTTCATCTCTTGGTAATGAGTATTTTAATGTAGCCGCTTGGTTTAGATTCCTTTGGGTAGTTCTTTGTAAATGGAGTGGAAGGAATTTGTTTAATGATATTTACCTGGTTTCTGATGCTATGTGTTTGATACTGTATATTGCTCACGAGATATATAATGTTAGCAAGGTGTTAACTGAGCCATTTTTAACTGTATATTATAATAAATAGGGTATTTTGATTGAAGTGCATAACATGCTCTCTGTGTCCTATTGATCAAGGAACTTGAAAGCATCTAACCTTGTCTTGAAGTTCGTTTTTCTAATTACAATTGAGGTTGGGACAGTACTGTTGTGTATTGAAGTCCATGAATTTGGTTAAGTAGTCGTGCTTTCAGCGTTAATCCCATTTATATTTATATGAGCAATGACGGATTAAATGATCAGCAATGTGATCCTGCATCTCTTTTCACTCGTGGGGCTTCTAGTAATTAAGCATTATAAAACATATTGCATCTGATAGCACATAAAATTTGCAGTTAAATTATTCCTTTGTATACTCTTAAGGGCCGTTTGGTTGGGGGTAATGATTAAGGGGGTAATGGAATGAATTTATAGGCTAAAATAGTAAGGTGGAGTGTTGATGAGGGTAATGGAGAAAATGAATGGAAAATGGGGGAAAATACCCTAGGGGGAGTAATTGGGTGTAATCATCATTACCCTCTTTCTCACAATATCAAACCCCACTGCCTCACATACCTCCTATTTTAGCCTATAAATTCATTACATTACCCCCTTAATCATTACCCTCAACCAAACGGCCTCTTATAGACTTTGTTCTTCTTTGAGTGATCTACTTGACTTGACTAGACTAACTTCAGCTGCTGGTACCTTCATATTTAATCTATCCATATATCTTTATCCCAAGCCTAGATGAAGTAATGAAGGTGACAAAATAAGATACTTTATCTTGTTACCTACCATGTGAATCAAAAAACTTTGAAACATTTTATGCCAGTGCTCAAACTTTCTATGCCAGTCCAATTTCCAAAGTGGAACTTTAGATGTATTCCCCTGTTTTGGCTGCAGTGGCTACTCTCTGCTGCGGGATCCTCGCCACAATAAAGGGCTTGCTTTTACAGAGAAGGAAAAAGATGCGCACTACTTGCGTGGTCTTCTACCCCCTGCTGTTGCCAGCCAAGAGCTTCAGGTGAGTCTTATAATTGGGGTTCCGTTGCAAGTATTTGCTCTTTTTATCGTGTATTTAGTTGCATAGTTTGTTAATGTTTGTCATTTGACATGTGCTTCTATATCAATTGCCAGGTGAAGAAGATGATCCATAGTATCCGCCAATATCAAGTTCCCTTACAGAAGTACATGGCAATGATGGATCTTCAGGTATATCATATATGTTATGAACCACCAAGTGTTTCTTTGTAGCTCATTTGGTATTGCAATTCTTTTCTCTCTCTCTCTCTCTCTCTTTTTTTTTCTTTTTCTTTTACCCTTTTTCCTTCTTTTCTTCCTTTTTTTCTTTGGGAAAGCGATATTCTAGGTGAAAGGATAGTCTAGGAATTTTCGTTCTTTTAGGCTTATATCAGATTAAGAATTTGCACCCCTCACAAGTATGGAGAGAGGAAAAGTATGTGTGCTTTACTGATGGGCTTTACTGATGTCTGTGTGCTGCACTTTGCAGGAGAGGAATGAAAAGCTTTTCTACAAGCTTCTCATTGACCATGTTGAAGAGCTACTCCCAATAGTCTACACCCCAACCGTTGGTGAAGCCTGTCAGAAATATGGGAGTATCTTCAGGCATCCTCAGGGTCTTTATATTAGTTTGAAGGAAAAGTATGTTTCCAGGGCTTATTGGTTTCTTGAAATTTATGAACTTTAATCAAGTATTACTGCAGATAACTTGATTGACATTTTGGTTTGTCATCTACAGAGGGAGGGTTCTAGAAGTACTGAAAAACTGGCCTGAGAGGCACATCCAAGTAATTGTTGTTACTGACGGTGAGCGGATTTTGGGTCTTGGGGATCTCGGTTGCCAGGTAAGCTATCTGTTTGTCACTGTTTTTTTTCGTTTTTTTTTTTCTTTGTAATTATTTGTTTGTGACTGTTGTATGACTATAACCTGCCACTATATTGGATTAACAGTAGTTTGCGATTGTGGCCTCATATATTGTGTAATTGATGGAGTTCTTTTGTTCATCTTTTGAATGCGCCCGTAATGGATGAAGTTGATAAATTATAATGGGCTAATATCTTTTCACTTTTCAGGGAATGGGAATACCCATTGGAAAGCTTTCTCTATATACTGCTCTTGGTGGCATTCGTCCTTCAGCGGTAGGTGCTTTTTGTGCTCATAATATCTAACTGCTAGTAAATTTTCCACAAAACGAAATTACGAATTTCTCACTTTGGTTGGGTAGTCAGTTTGGCCTTTTCTTCTCATCTGATGGTCCTTCTTAGTGATTCTACTCATAACACTCTTATAGATCATTGCACTGTATTTTGCTATCATATATAGATTGTAATGAAATGTAGGCAGCATTAGATAAAGCAATGTTTTGATACTATAATTGATCCTTTCAGTGCTTGCCGGTTACTATTGATGTGGGAACAAACAATGAAACGCTGTTGAATGATGAGTTCTATATCGGGCTTCGGCAAAGGAGAGCAACTGGGCAGGTGTGTCTTCGTCATTTCTGGCATCGCTTAGACGATCTGGCATGTAGTTTTGGTTACATGAAATACTAAACTACTCTAAATTGGTTAATACAGGAATATGCTGAATTAATGCATGAATTCATGACGGCAGTCAAGCAAATTTATGGGGAGAAGATTCTTGTTCAGGTGAGTTAGATAGCATTTTAATTTGCTGTTTTTCTTTGTAAATGTCTTTGTGTTTGTTCACTAATGTTGTGCTTTAACTCGTGCAGTTTGAAGATTTTGCCAACCATAACGCATTTGACCTACTTGCAAAATATGGTAGTACTCATCTTGTTTTCAATGATGATATACAGGTAAATTTGGGATAGTAGTCTATATCCTTATGTGCCATATTGTATCCTGGGAAAAAAAAAGTTAGATCGTCACTGCTTTTTTTCTTCTCTTTTTGTTGTTCAGGGGACGGCCTCTGTGGTTCTATCTGGACTTATCTCAGCACAGAAACTATTGGGGAAAACTTTAGCTGATCATAAATACTTATTCCTTGGTGCTGGAGAGGTACATGTCAGCTTTACATTGTCTTAACAGTATTTCATAAAGCTGATAAACTTGAATATTTTACGCCTCCCAATTGTACTTCCGACTTCTTTCCCCTTGCCCAAAAATAATATTGATATTGACCTGAAAATTGCAAAAATATTTGCTCCTACCTTAGACCTTACTGGAAACTAGGAAAGTAAAGCCTTTCTTTTGTTCTATTTCTTTTTTCTCTTCTGTGTCACTATGAATTGCTGCATATTTTCTGGTTCTAATTGTTATTATTATTCCAGGCTGGAACTGGTATAGCTGAACTAATAGCTCTTGAAATTTCAAAACAGGTTCGAGCACAAATACAATTTTTTAGTAGTTGGGTAACATTTATTGGCTTTTATTGAAGTATTGAACAGAGTGAATGTTAGCTGATTATCCATGCTGATTATTTGTGCAGACAAATACTTCTCTTGAGGAGGCCCGTAAGAAGATCTGGCTTGTGGATTCCAAGGTATAAAAATATTAGACATACTCTCTTAAAATCACTTGTTAATCATTTAAAAAAAGAGGTGTGATATACTCATTGTCTGATTCTGCAATACTTTAATATATCAACAGGGACTTATAGTCAACAGTCGCAAGGAATCGCTACAACATTTTAAGAAGCCGTGGGCTCATGAACATGAACCTGTGAAAGGACTTCTTAATGCTGTTAAGGTGAGCTTCTTATACCTGCAGTGCCTGGAATGTTCTTCCAAGAAGGCTCTTTGGAGGGCTGAAACATAGATCTAATTCTTTTTATTTCTGTTGTCAAGGCCTTGAAGCCTACTGTCTTGATTGGCTCTTCTGGAGTTGGAAGGACATTTACCAAGGAGGTTGTTGAGGCCATGGCCACATTCAATGAGGTAATCTTTTGTGTAATAGCCCTCTCACCCACGTTTTACTTATGTTGGGTTGGGGGTGTAGTCTTGGAAGAAGTTTGTTGATTCTGAGAAGCTGACTTATTCACTAAACGAGTTCCTTGCAGAGACCCATCATTCTATCCCTATCCAATCCAACCTCGCAATCAGAGTGCACAGCTGAGGAGGCTTACACTTGGAGTAAGGTAGTAAATCCGTGAATGTTTTTTTGAATATTGAGTGATACTACGTAGCTGCCTCATTGGCACCTTTTGGGATCTTGAAATAACTAGTATGCTACTGCACAGGGCCGTGCAATTGTGGCTACTGGAAGTCCATTTGATCCTGTTGAGTATGAAGGGAAGACATTCACTCCTGGGCAGGTCATTTGCTGGTGACTTGATAATTTCTTTGACATTCTTGTTTGGATATGGAAATAGACTGATTTTGTTAGTGTCTTGCCACAGTCAAATAATGCGTACATCTTCCCTGGCTTTGGTCTTGGCTTGATAATATCTGGTGCAATTCGCGTTCATGATGACATGCTTCTGGCTGCCTGTAAGTTTATCCTACCTGTATTGCATACTGGTTTATTCCAATTGTATCAGCTGAAACTCCCAGGCTCAGCTGGTTTTCCATGTTCCGCTTTTCTTGCATATGATGCATTGTTCTTTGTGGTGCAGCGGAGGCACTAGCTGCCCAGGTAACTGAGGAGCACTTTGCCAAGGGGCTTCTATATCCTCCATTTAAGGACATCAGAAAAATTTCTGCACATATTGCAGCTAAAGTGGCAGCTAAAGCATATGAACTTGGTGATTATCTATCTTCTCACTAAATAATTGGTTTGGTGCATTGTTTGTTCTTTTCTTTTCCTTTACGCTGCATAAATCAATATACTCATGATTCCTAATTCATGAAACCGTAATGTGTATGCTCCTTTTGCTTGCTTTGCAGGTCTTGCAACTCGCTTGCCACAGCCCGAAAATCTGGTGAAGTATGCTGAGAGCTGCATGTTCAGCCCTGCCTACAGAAACTACCGATGAAACTTTAGATGAATGAACCTCCTGGTCCTTTAGCTTGTTGGTCTTTGTTTGTCGAAATTCCTTATATATTTTGGTCGCCTTTCCTTGTTTAATTTGGCACATGATACTCTATTAGATAGATAGCCTTGGAGAAAGAAGTTTAAAAAGGAGGGTAGAAAAAGGAAGCACAAAAATTCAAAAATAAAAACAGAAACATCTATATATACATCTATATTTGATTGAAGTAGATTGCTTAGTATAGGTCAGGGGTAAAAACGATGATGAAAAATGGTGGTCGAAAAAGCTGAATTCATAATTAGTAGAATGTAGTGATTCTTTTCTGTAATACTAATCAATTTGTATGCCTTGTATTCCCTATGCTAAATGTGTCCAAGATTATAGTATTCACCATGTCTTAGCTTATTTTGCAGCAAATGTCCCATTAGACGGACACGTGCACCTCACGTGTGCACTACTTCAGCACGTGTTGTGCACGGTCCCATAGCGGGAGGTTTCGGATAAACTAAAGGGAAAAGCAAAAAGTGTTTTAAAATGACATTTTGATGAGAAAGCACTCAAATACCGAAAATAATTTTTACGTAAGATTCTTGTGTAAAGACAGGAAATTTTTACCCTTGTAAGTGCATATGTGTCCAATTTCGATTGGGGAATGCAAAGTCCAGCGTCAAGGTCATGTTACACATAACATCCCTCTTCAATGTGTGATGGAGTTTGGATTCTCTTCATTTAATTTTGGTTCTCTGCATTTTTTAATGTAAACAATAAATAAACCACTTACAAGAATAGAATCCGACCCTCTATTTAGTAAATGAAAGCTTTCATTTACCAAACTAAATCCAAACTCTGTGTGATGTTGTGTTAAAGTTTGTGTAGACTCTATAGTGTTGATTTATTTCCTAGCAAGTGTACTTTTTTTTGATAATTGGATGATTTTATTTAATACCTCTTTGAGGGGAATAGTTACCAAAGGTAACCAAAATGAGTTACACAAATTAAACACGTTAGGTACTTATAAACAACTTAAAACCAGGCCACGAAGTCATCATCCTGCTTAAGTCTTGCTTAGTCAAACCATCCGCTATCAAATTTGCACTCCTCGATATATTGACAAATGATAATCTTCAAGTGTACTTCCTAGCAAGTGTACTTCAAATGTAAGTTGGACTGAGTCTAATGTTTACAACAAATTGCATTCAGGAAAAGAACAATAAGTCTTAGTTTACAAATCACCGTTGTTTTCACAAAAGTCACGTATTATACAATATTTTTTTTGTGAAAATCAAATGTTTATAGCGATGATAAGATGATGATTATTATTATTATTATTATTATTATTATTATTATTATTATTATTATTATTATTATTTTCTCTTTAAAAGGTCGCGTCTTGCATGGTTATAATAAGTTGACCCAAAAAATACAAATATACAACCTAAAATACGCTAATTTTGGGAAAATCCTCGAAAACCATAGTTCCAAAGAATTTAGTTGTTAAAGCAGAAGCATTTTACGTGAATACTTTCATTCAACAAATCAAAAGCAGCAAGCAAAATTACAGCTACATCGATTTGCATTTTCGAATTTGTCATAGAGTTGAAGCCTTAAGGTGCATGCGACTAGCGTGTTTAGACTTTTGGGGGCAACTTCTAAGTTCTAAGTCCTAAGCAAGACCAGCAGAAACTAAACAGCTAATCAAGATGGGTTGATGTAGTGGTTCAACACTTTATCCCTTAAATAAGTGGTTGGGTGTTCGAATCTCAACTCTTGCAAATGGAACAAACCCCTTGGCCAGCCCCCTACCGCTTAATGTGCTGACAGTTGGGGCGAAAAAATTAGTCATTGTGGTCGACGGTGGATATCCTTGGCAAAGAACAAAAAAAAAACTAAACAGCTAGTATTGCTTTTTCATGTGATAAAACCATAACCGCGTTTGGACTTACAAAACTGACCCTAAATTTGCTCAAAGTCTTTATGACCATGTTTTTTTCCCATTCTCTTTGGAAACCAGAATGAAAGGTGATATAAGTTTCCTCATTCTTACCGTCCTACGAGTAATGTAGTATTTTTATTGACTCCATTTCAAACAGTAATTTCTACTACAGTACAAATTAAAGCCACAACATATATACATATTCCACAACATGCATGACTATTTCACCAATAATCCACTAAACGTTGCTATAACTTCAAACCACCATTATGGGCACCATTATGTGGATGACAAAATAATTTGGTCAAAGTAATTAAGAAAAGTGTCAAAAGTTAACCATTATTTAAGCCAACTATCCAAATACCCACAATCCCACATGCCAAAAACCCGGAACAAAACTTATTAAATTAACGGTTGATTCTGATAATGATCATATAGAATCACGGTAAGGTAGTACTAGGCCATGGACATAGGAGCCCCATGGACATTGGTGAAATTAAATAAATATTGTGAAGTACTCTAACACTTACTCAAATATCATTTTAAATAGTAAGACAACAATTAAAAAGGGCGGAGCCAGATGAGATTATGGCCTAGTACTAAAGACTTAAAATTTTACTATATTACGTTCCAGGTTCGAATCTCCCATTTTTCATTGTATGTAGAATTATTATACTGACTTATGTGCCTCACTTCAACCGAAAAAAAAAAGTGATAGAGAGAAATCAAAAACATGTGCTGTTTTATTGATTCTCTCTGTAGGGCCGAAATCTGTAAAGCAGATATTGGATTCAATAATTAATGAATGCATCATGATCAAACAAGAAAACGAAAGAGATAGATAGGGCCAGGGTGTGATAGATACTCCTAATAGATAATGCCAATGAGGTCTTGACCTAGTGGTAAAGATTGAGGTTTGGGTATATTAGGTTTCAGGTTCAAATCCCCCCACCCCTGTTATATATAAATTTATTATACTGACTTCAGTGTCTTCCTTGAACCAAAAAAAAAATAGATAATACAGATACTCGCTCTTGTGGTGTACTGGCGGACCGGCTATAACTTAGATACACAAACGAAAGGCGGGTTTACAAATTTGACCCAAACTAATTAAAATCCACCAAAACATCATTCTTGTCCCTTTCAACCAAAAGAAAATGGTACTAAGAGACATCTATCATTTGATCAGCGTTAACCCTTGCACCTCCCCAAGTGTGGGGGAACCATTTCGCACCCATTACCCACTAGGATAGGGATAGCATGGGAAGTTCTCAACTCCATCCACAACTCTAATATAGCACTGTGTAGTGGGTTCTATCCGAAAATCAGTTGGTGTTAAATGGGTGAAGTAACTAAAAGTTATATTGTAGTACAATCTAACTCGCTCTTTCAATCTAGAATAACAAATTTTGTTTTGATAATATATATACAAGAAACCCGCAAATGAAATTAGGAAAAAAAAAAAAATCATAATTTTGTGTTTCTTCTAATCATTTTCGAGTAAGGTTCATCCAAGTGGAGATCAATGGAGTATATTATATTTTATCTCATCAGAAAGCATTTGTAATGTACCATAGAACTTCAAGAAATATATTTAACATGTGTAAATTAAATGGCTATGGCTATGAGGTCAGTACAATGCAACAAGACCCCCTCCTACATAGATTTATAGATTATGTGGGGGGTAAATTCAATGAATCTTTGCCATAAATATAATTCTGGCTTTGCTAAAAGTACAGTGGACATCTCTCCAACAACAACAACACATAAGTGGGAGTCACCACGTGAGTCGTGACTATTACGACCTTTTCCGTAGATCATGGGTTTTGTTCATTTCAGCTTTCAATTCTAAGATAATAAATTAATTATCCTTATGCTATAAAGTAGAGTATAAAACTTTCTTTTCTCCAAATGTTAAGAATTAGATGATTTTCTATCAAAAAAAAGAAAAAGAAAAAAGATTAGATTAGATGATTTAGATAACCGTGGGTCTTGTGTGAGTTCAACTCACAGAAGAAATCACTATTTAGAAACGGAATTGCTTAACGTAAATTTTAATTTACTAAACGCAAATAATTTTATCACAATACTTCCTAATATGCTCTTTTTGACAGAAATGAAACTTCCTCCTGTTATTGTTTTTTCTCTCAAGTTTTTATATTTGTTCATTCATTGTAAATAACTAAATAATCACCATAAATGATACCTTCCATCCATACAATAATTTAGTCACAAATACCGATATCAAGGTAACAATTAAAATTATAAAGGTCAATTTTAACTATACTTTTCATCAAAATAAACAAAAAAATTGAATGAACAAATATCTAAGTATATATATTCATCTAAGGTCTAGGTGGTGGTTGTCTGGTTAAGTGGCGGCGGGAGGTGGCGGTATCTGGGTGGTGGCTATAGCCTGGGCCATGACAGTTTGAGTCTGGCTATCTATTGCGTTTGCCTGCTCCTTTTGGTGGTCGGAGGGTCGGAGTTCTGGTTGTGATGTTGGGGCTACCAGAGATACTAGTCATAAAGAGGAGCCATTAAATTGGAACATAATTACTGGTTCTAGTTTGGCAAGTTTCGATGATGATTTCGATTATGATGATGATGATGATGATGATGATATGAATGGGTGATGCAAAACTTGCAGGCAAATATTGAATAGAAGACCACGACCGAAGAATTGTACGGTGGAAGAAAAAGGTGAGTGGAAATTAGGGATGGGTCAAATGATATGGGCAATATGGGAAAATTGATTTACGTTTAGTAATTTGGGGGTTTACGTTTAGCAATCCCCTTTAGAAATGTAGGAATCATTTATGGTAAGCAGTGACCCTTATTTCATCGAAAACTAACCCCATCTCACCAAAAATTACGGAAAAACCGTCTTCTCCAAAAGATTATCTTAATTATATAATTACATTACATTATTATTGTTTAATATCTATAAATACTACTGTATGAGTTTAAGCTCTTAAAGGCTAGACTGGTTTTACGACCGACCAAGTGACTTGAAGTGAGTCTTGAAAAATATGGTATTCTCCATGGGCATGGGTACCCGTGTACGGTGTACCACATCCACATGCATAGCATCTCCTCTAAATCCCCGGGAAGAAATGCGCCTACCCAACCTTTTGCTTTTAAATTCAGCCACCATGTCAGTTTTTCCTTTAGTTGCTTTTCTTTTTTGTCAACTTGAAATTGAAATAAATATTTTAAGGGATATTCGTTGGATTTCTACTCATTATTAGCTCAATAAAATTGGTTGTGATTATGTGAAATTCATGTTACATGGTGAGATTGGATAACACGATTCTTATAATGATTATAATTATAATTATCGATCTTCAAGGCTTAAATGTCGCTATAATATACTACGTATTAGTTTTTGTGTATATACTCGTCTATCGTGTAACATTTTGATTGCTTATTTTAATTATTTGGTTGTAATATCATAGTTTATCACACTTTTATTGCCTCAGCAAAACATTAGATGATTAAATGAAGTTGAGCTTGGAGATTTTAAGTAACACCAACCTACTAGGTAGATTGATTATAATACAAGACTTGATCTTAAATATATGTCCAGGCATTTTAAGTCAAAGTTGTTTGACTTTTTGCAACACTATTTCCTAATTTTGCAAAATTATACAATAAAAAAAAATTGATGTACAACGGATTGGAGACGAAATAATATGGTGAGTTGACATCGATAAATTAAAGTAAAGAATATCATATTTTTTAAAGATTTTTTGAGGTAGAGAGATCTAGTTATTTATTGTGAGAAAGTCTCACATCAGATAATTGGATCTCTTTTTACTTTAAACATTAAGATTGGAGGACGATACTCCTAATTAGCAGAGTATCTTTTGATACTCCTAACTAACTATATCTCTCTCGTCACTATAGAGGGTCCATATTCTTTTTGCAACCCTCCTCCGAAAAAGCAAAAAAAGAAAGAAAATATATCGCCAAAGAATATGCAAAAATGAGGCGAGGTAGGTATTGATAGTTTTATTGTTGTCGTTCGACTCGAGAGATCGATCTTAACTAAGAGATAGGTTTCACTTCTCGGTTCTTATGGGCACTAATGTTTTTTTTTTCTTTTTCTCTATGGCCTTTGATGTTTTGGCGTTAGAGTTTGACTATTTTTTGGGATGGACTTGAATGTATCACTTTTCTTACCATCCTTATAAACACAAGAAAAAAAACAACTAACACAATGCCCGCAAAAAAAAAAAGAAAAAAAAAAGAAAGATAAGTTAGGTAGCTCAATGCTAGAGCACCTAGCCACCCACACGGCCACACATCTAAAGTTGGAGCTTAAATTAATGTTCATTAGACTCAATTTTAGAATAAAGGGTCGTAGTTATATATTGTGAGTTTACGATTTATGTTGAAGTGAGTTTGGGTCTCATATGAAAAGATTTGGTGGTCTTGAGCATACATATAAGGAAGTGAGTTATTCCACCCATTGCCAATTAGTTTTAGGTTAAAACCTCATTTGTCTTATATGTGTGCTCACTTGTTAAGGCCCAATTATTAAAATTTATCAATTTATAAGCCTTCTTCCTCCGGCCCAACCCTATAATTTAAAAAGTATATGAACCGGTTTTTTGCCTTACAAAAAGATAAAATAAAATAAAAATCAGGAAGTTACGTTATTTTCTGAAAAGTAGCAAGCAGGACGTTATATAAATTTACTCCATGAACATGATATAAAAATATAAAAAAAAGAAAAAAAAGATAAGACGGTCAATCCCAATCAACCAAACATGCCAACGATCCTCACCGCGTTCCTCTAATCCCCAAACTCTCTCTCCAAGTCTCCACTCCCAAGTCCCAAGTCCCACCATATATATACATCTGCTAACATTAAATATTAACCCCCCCATTTCATTTCATCTCGTATCATAATCCAATTCTCTCTCTCTCTCTCTCTCTCTCTCTCCTAAATCTAAATCCAATATCATCTTATTAAGATAATCCCCAAAGATAAAACAATCTTGGTTTCACACTATTTCAAATCCAATCCAATCCAATCCAATCAATCAATCAACCCATTCAAAGTATTCATTCAACCCAACTAGGAAAATAAAAAAATAAATCAACCCCATCATTTTTTTTCTTCTTCTATTTATCTTTCCATCACATGCAAATCACCTCATCTCTTTGAAAAACAAATAAAAATAAAAACCTTTCCTTTGTTTTTTTCTTTTTTTTTCATCCTCCACCGGAGCGATGACACGGCGGTGCTCTCATTGCTCTAACAACGGCCACAACTCACGGACGTGTCCGACACGTAGTGGTGGAGCTTCAGCCGTGTCCGGTAGCACTGGCTCCGCCATGTCCGGTGGTGGGGTGAGATTGTTTGGGGTGAGATTAACAGATGGGTCAGTCATGAAAAAGAGTGCAAGTATGGGAAATCTATCTCTTTATAATGCCACATCATCTTCAGCCCTGTCCCCGAACCCTAGCTCGCCGTCATCGGATGTTCTTAGGGATACGGGACGTGTCCCTGATGGGTACCTTTCTGATGATCCTAATCATGCGTCTTGCTCTTCTAATCGTAGAAGTGAGAGAAAGAAAGGTGGGTTCTTTTTAATTTTTAAAATGTTTAAACTTTTTTGTTTTGTTTTGTTTATGTCAATCATGTTCTAGGTGAATTGGGTTGTGCTAGGATTTTTGATTGGGTTTATGGGTAGTTTGTTGTTTGATGTTTTGAATATTGGGATGTTCATGAGATTGTGATTTGGGTTTGTTTTGTTATGCGTTGTCATGAACTTATGATGAAGGAAGTTTTGTGAAATGATTTGTTTGTTTTAGTGATGTCATTTGTGTTTCCTGTTCTTAGTGTTGAAAATGAAACCCAATCTGTTGAAGGGTTTCAGCTAGAAAGATTTTTATTTATTAGTCTATTTGAGAAATGCAATTAATGTTTTTGTTGTTTTGTTGTTGTTAATCAATGTTTTGAGGTGTGTTTTGAAGAAGTAGATATAGCTTTACTTATTTAATTATTGAAAAAACTGTTGATGATGTATGTAGTTGGTTTTTGGTCATACAGCTTCTCATTATATTTACATTGTTTGGCCCTCTTATAGTCTTATTTATTTAATTTATAGTGTTTATGCTAATCTAATTGATAATCCCAATAATAGCTTTGTAAAAGTTGTGACATTATCTATTTCCAAGAAAATATGTACATTTAATTGTCTGATAAACCTCTGTATAGTCAAACCAAATGTTGAAATGTGGTCTTGGAGTGAGATGATCAAGTTGGCAATGAATAGATATTGTTGGAATGGCTAATATCTAATTTTGGCATTTGGAGGGATCAGTCAGGTGTCATAAGTTTTGATTGGTTGAATTGTTTGATAGGAAGATGGTGGTGGTTGTGCTTTTGATCACTATGCATTGATTCTGAAGGGGAAACTTATTCACGTTTTTCAGAAACCTGTGTGGTCCTGGTATCAGAGTCTATGGGTAGTCCCTTATCCTAGTTGAAGGGGGTTTGTGTTTTACCATGTACAGGAAGAGAGATGCTGCATTCAAGTTGGCATTTATGTTGTTTGCTGTTGATTTTCTGGCTAAATTAGTGTGGGGACCGTCGATGCCTCTGGGTTTATGTCATTTTGTGAAGTGGATTTTACGATGGGCTTTATGTTTTAGAGGCTGGTTCTTGGCAAATTCGGAGCATTTTGCTATCTATTGATCCTTGTGTGAGACTTTTGTATAAAAGTGGTTAGTGTGATTAATATTATGAATTTTGAGCCCCGTAAGTGGCGATATGTGTTTGGTGGTCATATCTGAGAGGGTGTGGAAATTGGTCAGACTACTGATAAGATTAATCATCTGATATATGTTTAAGATGTGATAACTCTATTAGTGGCTGCTATGAGGTTGGGAGTGTTTGAAGTTATATTACTCACTCTTAATGGAGCAACAGTATTTGTGTCGGATCCATGGACCTTGGGATAAGTTATTGCAGTTGGACACTTCATTTTAGGCTAAAAAACGAAGAAAATTCCCTAAAATAGATGACTCGGTTCCTCTTAGGATCCACACTCTTATCTGACTACTCTTGTTCCAGAGTCTGAGTAAAATTGGTATGATGATTACTAGAAGTTGTCACAAGCTTCTTTGGATATGGATAAGCCGTCAATATGGATGGAAATTATCTTTTATGGCTAGTGGTGGAGGTTAACTGCTTTTGACAATAATTTATGATTTTGTAAGTATTGAATTGGGACAATGTGGATGGCTGTGTGATTAGTGATTAAAACAAGGAATAATTGATGGACAAGCGGGGTCAAAGTTGTCTCAGATTGTTTGGTTATCAGATATCCACTCTGTCATGTGAGATCACTTGTGAGGCAAGGTGACCCCTGGACATGTTAGTGAAGTACTGATAAATTTTTCAGATTTCAACTGCTTCCTCCTGATGGGTAGAGTATTTGAACTTTTGCCATTGGTAAATATGTGTTTCAATAATTACAAATTGTAAACTTTACTGGAGAGGTATATTCGGTTAATGGAATTATCATTGTAAGATACTTCCTTCTTCTCCTTCTCTTTTTTCCTTTATTTATTTATTTATTATGGGTTTATCATTCTATTTTTACTTCCCCACGTAAAAGTTAACTTTTTTTTACTGATTTCTACTTAGTACTTGCATGTTGATGTCCTCTGGTTCATTTCTGAGATTATGATTCCTTACGATTTGCAAGACACTTGTTTGTTAGAGTAGTATGGTTTGCTGTACTTACGGCCAATTGACAAAATAACTGCTACAGCCTACATGTGTTTGAGGCACCGACATTAGGCATGACTACAAGATTGTATTGTACTGCATTGTTAATGAAACTGACTCTATCTTTTGTGGTGAGGTTGCTTGCATCATATCCTCCCAAAAACCTGCTCTTTGGTTATCCTCACTAGGTGGTTGGTGGATATGCTATTTATTAATGGTAAAAATGGAGGTTGGGTTAAATCTGGAGCGACAACATTGCCTACTCTGTGGGTGACAGCCTTCATGGAATGTAATTGTGTTTGCAGTAGACTCTGATGAGCAGCCAATCTAGCTAGAGTCCCTGACATCTTCGTGCCATTTTACTCAAACTTCGCTATGAGATTCTCACACAAGCACATGCCTAAATGTCGTTATGTTTTAGTTATTTTGAGGGTTTTTGCCTTAGTTGAGGTGTCAAAATGCCATATTCATGTTCGAGTATTAAGTATGTAGAAAGTTGCATTAAGGTAATAGAGCCAATGTAATATATGACCGTGGACAACTGGTAATTGACTGCCCGTGTTTAGGAGCCTGAGCACCCCTTGTTTTTGCTGAAGTAATATTTATCTCCCCCCCCCCCCCCCGGGTCCCCCCCAAAACGAAAAAAGAAAGAAAAGAAATGAAGTAAAGGGCCAGGTTCTGTAACCTGCATCCAGCGATTGTAGGGATTTTCTGTTACATGCAGTTTTCATGACTGGGGAATTTATTTACTTACAATTCTGTCTGTGCTAGTAACTCTTCTATCTAGCTCCAGCTATTTTAGCCGATGGCTTCCACAAATTGAAAATTTGCGGAAACTGTAAAGATAGTCTGCCTGCATTTTGTGTTTTCAGGATTTGTCATATGATTATCCCTGCAGAATTATAGGAATGAATTTTATTTTGTCAGGTTCTTCTTTAGCCTTAAAATTGAGCTCTTTTTACTTTGATTTTGCCTTCAGGTAAACCCTGGACCGAAGAGGAGCACCGGCAGTTCTTAATTGGTCTTCAGAAGTTGGGTAAGGGAGATTGGAGAGGGATTGCACGCAATTATGTTGTGTCAAGGACTCCTACTCAGGTGGCAAGCCATGCTCAGAAGTACTTCATTCGACAGACTAATGCTACTCGTAGAAAAAGGAGGTCAAGTCTTTTTGACATGCTCCCTGATATGGTTAGTTTCTACTGATGCATACCTCATTAGTCACTTTTCAAGCCGATTTGTTGCAGTAATTTCGAAACAGATTATATTATTACCCATGTAAACATTTTAATTCTTCAAGGCAGCATTGAATAGATAACAAGGGCATAAATCTGTAATAGTGACAATAATACATTGTTCATGGACTATAGATCAAAGTTTTCTTCCTCTTGAGTCTTATCCCTTCAGTGTGTGATGATTTCTGGCAATCTTTTTGTCTGTGATGGAGGAATTCCGGCTAATGTTTGAGCTATAAATATAATGCATCTGATATATATAGCTGTATAATGTTTTATTGGAATTCATCTATTCAATTCCAAACATTTATGGACTTTTCTTTCATTACTATTCTGCAGGTAACTGAAGAGCCCCAGACGGTTCCTGAGGAACAGTTGTTGCTCCCTCAGACTGAACCTAGAGAAAGTGATAACACTAATTCACTGCCATCATTAAATCTATCTCTTAGTACGGAGGCTGAGCCCATGGAAGCCACATCCACAGAAGAAGCTAAAGAAACCAGCGAGACTATGGCATTGCCGGGCAACTTAGCACCTGCTATTCCTGCTTTCTTTTTACCCATTCCATATCCATCATTCTGGCCACAAAGCTCCATCCAGCCTGAAGAAAATAATAAAGGTGAAACCTCACATCATCAGGTCCTAAAGCCCACCCCAGTGCTTCGAAAGGAACCTGTCAATGTCGATGAACTCGTAGGGCTGTCACAACTCAATCTCACTGAGACTGAAAATAACCATATAGTTCCCCCACAGCTGTCTCTAAATCTACTCGGAGCCCCATCTCGACAATCAGCATTTCATGCTAGTGCTCCTCAGGCTAGCAGTTCAGAATTAAATGAAGGGAAGAACAGTGTGATCCAAGCGGTCTGACTGATTCGAGGAGAGAGACCATCTACCATCTGGTATCTCCATGACTCCATTTGTTAGATATCTTCCCTTTTCTCATGTATAATTTTAATATTTATCATCACAGATGGCAATAGTGCTGCTAGTAGTTCCTAGGTTTTTGAAGCTTTCTGTTTCTGGTTTATGAACCTCTTAGATCAAATTTATTGGTTCACCCCACATTCTTTCTCCCTGTAACCAAACTTAAAAAAAAAGTTCCCAATAATTGGAAAACAGAGAAGGCAGCAAAATATCTGCCCTGTACATCATCTATGAAGTTAGAATGCGGGTTGTTCTGCTTCCCTTTGCTTCCTTTTTCGTAGTTTGATTGTTGATCATCATCAGTTTTTTATATTGTTTTTCTGAAAGGATGTGATCAACAATTATACACCTGTTCCTTTCTATTTTCGTGGTGCAAAAAAGGGATAGCCTAACAAAGTGTTGAAAAGTTTTAACTTTTGACAAGAGTGAATACCAGGTCCAAGTTCAATATTAAGGGGCCGTTTGGTTAGGGGTAATGATTAAGGGGGTAATAGAATGAATTTTTAGACTAAAATAGTAAGGTGGAGCGGTGATGAGGGTAATGATTAAGGAGGGTAATGGAGAAAATGAAGGAAAATGGGGGAATACCATTACCCGAGGGGGAGGTGGGTTTCTATTATCCCTTAATTGGGGGTAATCATTACCCTCCTTCTCACAAAATCTAACCCCCACTATCCCACTTACCTCCTATTTTAGCCTATAAATTCATTCCTTTATCCCTTTAATCATTACTCCCAACCAAACGGCCTCTAATTGTCAAAATTGAAGGGGACAAGTAAGCTAATGGAAAAGTCACAAGTATTAGTGAACCGGAGGAGTTTTTTTTTTGGCTGAGGAATGCTGTATAAGGCGAGTTAAACTTGTCAAGGGAAGAAAATTATGAAAATAAATGATGGGGATTGATTTTGATTTTGATTTTGATTTTGATTGATTGGAGTTGTTATGTATCAATTATTCATGCCAGACGGCGAGTCCAAAACTCATGAAAGAACTTTTCTTGGTTTCAAAGAAGAGTGTTCTGAACATAATTCCTGAACAAAGCAAAGTTCTTCTTGGCAAAGCGCCTCAAGCTCGAAATGAACCAAGTACATCAAATATTTATAGAAACAAAATTTGGGTGGTCCATGTCCCATGTTTCAGCAGCCAGCGTCCGACGGGCGTCATATCTCATGTCCCAACGCCAATATCCCACGTCCCAAGTCTCATATCTCATGGGTGAAATAGGAGTACGGGTGCCCGGATCACCATCCTAAGGTTGTGAGGCATCGGAGGTCCTCGAGGGTAACGATAGACCCCGGGAGAAGTTTAGCAAAAATGGAAACATGGCCCGGGATACCGAAAATTAAAGGCTATAATCCACCTTTTTTGCGCTTCCAGAAGGTTTTGATACGAAGTTGGATATTTTCGCGTTGGATATTTTCGCACCACATCGCACGAAACACCTTTAGGGGGCATAACAAGCCCCGGGTCCGTTATCGAGTCATTCATAGGCTTGTAAGGGCATTTTTACGGGATACCAATGTAAGGGTCGAAACACCGAAGACATGGGTGATCTCGAAATTTGAGGATCCAGATGACCCTCCTGGTGCACCGAGGGTACTCTAGAGTCATGATAAACCACACAGAGAAGTTTAGGCAAAAATGACACCCGGGCCCCGGAAGCTGAAAACAAAGGCTCCACGTTTTTTGGGCTTACGGGAGGCCCCGGAACGAAGGTGAATATTTTCGCACGACTTCGCTTGGGACACCCTTAGGGAACATAAAAGACCGTCGAGGTCCGTTATCGGGTCCCTGATAGGCTTGTAAGAGCGTTTTTACAGGAGACTAATGTAAGGGGGCAGAACACTGAAGGCATGGATGATATTGAAGTTCGGAGATACGAGTGACCCTGCAGGGGAACCGAGTATCCTCTAGTGTCATAATAGACCCCACGGGAAAGTTTGGGCAAAAATGACACCCGGGCCCCGTAAGCCGAAAACAAAGGCTATTATCCGCATTTTTTTTGGCTTTCGGGAGGCCCCAGAACGAAGGTGGATATTTTCGCACGACTTCGCTCGGACACCCTTAGGGAACATGGGAGACCCTCGTGGTCGCTTATCGGGTCCCAGATAGGCTTGTAAGAGTGTTTTTACATGACACAAATGTAAGGGGCAGAACACCGAAGGCATGGGTGATATCGAAGTTCGGGGATTCGGGTGACCCTGCCGGGGCACCGAGGATCCTCTAGTGTCATGATAGAGCCCCGGAGAAGTTTCGGCAAAAATGACACCCGGGGCCCGGAAGCTGAAAACCAAGGCTATTATCCACATTTTTTAGGCTTACGGGAGGCCCAGGGACGAAAGTGGATATTTTCGTACCACATCGCACAGACACCCCTAGAGGACATGGGAGACCCTCGTGCAGTCATTGGTAAGCTTCAAAGAGCGTTTTACGGCACACTGGTGTAAGAGTTGGAACACCAAAGACATAGGTGATATCAAAGTTTGGGGATCCGAATGATTCTCCTGAGGCACCGACGGTACTCTAGGGTCATGATAACCCCCCCGAAAAAGTTTGGGCAAAAATGACACCAGGACCCAGGAAAGTTGAAAACGAAGGCTATAATCCACGTTTATTGGGATTTCAAGAGGCTCCGGAACGAAGGTGTATTTACACCACATTGCACGGAACACCCCTAAGGGACATAGGAGGCCCCCGAGGTCCGCAATTCAGCGGCTTATGTGGCGAGCTCTGATTTAATAATTGCATTTTAATCGAATTATATAGGGTACTGTGAACTAGGGCTGTTCAAAAGAATCCGTATCCGAGCATTCGATCCGAAAATTCGAAAATCCGATCCGAAAATATCCGAAAAAACGGATATCCGAAATTTCGGATACGGATTCGGATATCAACTTTGAAAATTTCGGATATCCGAAATATCCGAAAAATCGTAATTTCGGATATTTCGGATACGGATATCTGAAATATCCGAAAAAAATCCATTTTTTTTGGATTTTATGGATAATTTTCGGATACTTTCGAATTCGGATATCCGGAATATCCGAAAAATAACCAAATTAAAGTCAATTAAAATAGAAAAAAATTAACTTTTTCGGATATCGGATATTCGAATATCCAAATCCGAAATTTCGGATATCCGAAAATCGGATATCCGAAATTTCGAATACGGATTCGGATATCAAAATTCACTATCCGAAATTTCTTAGGGTCTAAACCCCTAACTAGATAACAATTTTTTTTTCTTTTCAGAAATACGAAAACCCACCGCTACTATTATTTATATTTCAAAAGGTCTCTTATGAGGTCGCCTTAAGGTGAAACTCTTTTATAGCCAAACATGATATTAATATGACGTCTTTGTTATTACCTTAAGACCGACTTTTACGAGTTTTTGTGTTTATATTTTACACTGCCACTGGGTAGTGATAGGGAAAAAGAAGTGTGACTTATTTTAACACCATGCCATATGTTTTTCATTTTTTGCTTCTTCCACCGTAACGAATGAGATGAGATAAAATCACAATAACAGTGGAGGCATTGTTCGCGCCATTTTCGAAGCGATTTTTCGGTTACTTTCTCGTCGCTATCGTCTTGATGTTAACCTTTCAGCACTTGTTCTGGCATTGGCGGTTCGATTTCGCATCATCTTTATAGTCTGTATACAAATGAAAAAGGTTAGCAATTAATTTTATTTCTACATTTCTTTGAACATTTATCGAATCCATTTTTCCTTTTTTTATGAAACCATACATCTAGGGTTTTGAATCTACATATGGAACTGATGAACATGAACCCCCCCCCCCCCCCCCTTTTTTTTTTTTTTTTTTTTTTTCTCATGTTGAAATGTAATCGGATTTTTATTCGTTTTGAGTTTTATTAATGTGAAATTGCTACCGTATTGAGGTGTTGTAAATTGATCAAAATTGTAGTTTTGTAGGTGATGATTATTGGGAACGGATTTTTGCTGATTATGTGTGTGTATTTGTGTAACATTTAGCTAATGTTTCATAGTAACTAAATCATTCAATTGGCCATGAAGAAATGCAAAACCTCATATGTTTAGACCGAAAAAATTGATAAATTGGGGATACAATAGTCAAATGGAGTATTATATTCCACGAACTACTTATACCTTCCGCCAGGACTGGCCAACAAGTAGGTTGCCTGATTGTGCCGCAAAATGAGATGAATCATGCTATGTATATAGCCCCTTGTCAGGAAGTAATGGTCACAATTAGAGAGTAAATTGAACTATGGACGAGAAATCTAATTCGGGATGGAGGGAGTGCATCTCTAATAAGGGTTTCATTTATGTGAAGGCAACGAATGGGTTGCCAGTTGCGACTTGCGACCCTTGTAAGGCATCCGTACAAACATATATCGTCCTGTCACCTATTGTTCCAATGTAGTGATGGGGGTTGTGGACACTCTTCTAAACTTGGCTAGGGGTAAAGCTGAGTACATGCTTGCCTTTCCTGAGTCCACCAATAGCAGGATTAACATCAAGCACATTCTCTAAGAAGTACCATTTTTTTGGTTGTTCCCTGTCATTCTTTTGCTTCTCTGCAGTGCTCGTTAAGCTGGAATATGGGATGAAGGAATGCATGTTAAATATGGGTTTCATTTTTGTGGTGCATGTGGCTAGAAAGGAATGCGGGAATTTTTCTGGACCATTTTTTCGCCTCAAATACTTTGGATTCAGATGACATTTTTACCTTCTTTATGGGCTAGGGTGGGAGGGGCCTTTATGAGCTAGTTATTTTTAAAGTTCATTGGATCCGGGCTAAATTGTAATCTCGTTTATGTAGTTGGACATAAATTCCTTATATTATCTGCACAAAAAACGCTATTCAGGGTCATTACCAATACTTAAAGCTGATGAGAGATAGCAAATTATGCATCCGTTTTTATGCATGACATTTATTGCAGGGCCTTCCTTGTTGGACCTTTATGAGCTTTGATACTGGGCTGACAATTGCTGGAATCTGGGCGGCTTTCCTTCTGGAGTAATCTGCCTTTGTCCTCACTCCTTCATTGTTATTTGGCCTCAGGAGCTGTAGTGCAGACTGTTTTGCCCATATGGAGTCACTTGGCTTTGGTCCATGTGGACTGTGATTTTTTTTTTTGTGTTGGAGCGTGGTGTAGAGTTGCACCAAGTATGAGGTGAAAGATCGAACAGATGATTGTTTAGACAAATTTATAAACCTCAGCTATTCTTATCAGTGTCGCATATTATGGGGTTTCGTAATGCAAAAGGAGCTCTGGAACGTAACTAACTACCAAGGTTGTGCAGGGTATTAGGGAAGGTACAGCGAATTAAGTTTTCAATACGTGGTACACCAATTCAGGAACGAAATTCACAAGGGGGGAGGGGGATGTCAGGGAATTTTGTGAAATGAATCTGATTCTGAAGCATGATCAAATATGGTCACAACTTCTATTTTAGGTTTATGTCGTGCTTGCCTAGTTACTTTGATCTTTTACCATTTGTCCATCCACCATCCTAGAATCTTTTGATTTGTCCTATTTTTCTTTTCTCGGTGGAACTGTCCTGGTTTTTTATATCATGCTATTGTATTAGCTGATCTGGCAGCAGCTTTAGAGTATTGTTATCCTGCTCTCTATCTTCCTGACTGTATATTGGAAGTGTAACTTTTGATCAAGTTCTGAAAGCTAGTGGCATATTTCTGTTTCTTTCTTTCTTATTTTTTATAGGATTTTTGTTTTGTTTTGATTCGTTACGTTCACATGGTATATTTTTATATATTTAGTTACATGTCCTAATGGAATTACATCTTAGGGGGTTGCTGATGACTTTCCAGTTTATTGCTTATGCTAGACTCTGGCATATTTCACTTGTGCTAATATGTGTATATTTGGTAAGGCATGCTTATATGCTCTTGCCCTTTGGCCTCTTTGTCATATCTGATTAAAGATGTAACATTTGATAAGTGTTCACAATTACTGGTTGACACATCTGTTCTCCATATTGCAATATCTTTTCTGGTTACGTGTAAGCTTGATATGCCTACATATATGCTTTGCATCCCACAAGTAGATGTATTATGCATCTATGTATGGTAGGCTGCCAGTTGATAAATGGAATGTTTTGCTGGTTTTGATTTTAGAAAATTGGTGCTATCCTTTGAATCTACATTGAGTTGGTGTCATGCATTTTCTTACTTCTTATCTGATCTTATTTGTGAAGGTGTTTTTTCTCTCCTATTTCACTTGCTCTATTGTTTATCTATGTCTAACTTTATTATGTTGGTGTGTGGGCCATGTTTCATTCAATTTATAAAGGTGGAATAGCAGCAGGGATAGCAAAAGCTGTTTACAGTGTCACTCTCAGTAATGTCTATTCAGCCTTGGGATACTGCTGAAGATGAGCAGAATTGATGCCGCAACAAGAATATCTGCGAAAAGGTCACTTTGAGAGTTACCTTGAAGATAACATCTGTATGATTGCTTCCGTCCGCACAAGTTTTGTTTATTCGCGTGAGCACATTCTTGGTGACTTAAAGGGGATACTCATCTAGAAAATCCTGAAAACAGCTAATTCTTTGACACGGCAGCCCTTTTGTGTCTCAAAGAGACTATTGTAGAGAGTCTTCAGGTTCACTAAATAAAAGCTGTTGCAATCTGTGAGACTACTGACTGATGCAAGTGAAATTCTATTATTTTGTGAGAAAGACCGGTTCTGCTCTTGCTGTGTGTTGAAGATTCAATGATATCCTACCATCTTGCAGAGATTCAAAACATGGTTCATTTTGGTCACTGTTTCTAGGTTATGGTGTACAACTTGTTTTGCTGGTTAGATTCAAATAATTCAAGTGGATGACACATAATCCTCAATCTTAGCATGTTTTGTGCTCTTGATTTTGATAAATTGGCCATATAAACTTTCTTATGAAAATTCTGATCAACTATGAACCAGAAGGAAAGATAAATGGCATTGTATGTATTTCATTCCATCTCAAGAAGTCACAATAGGAGCTAACCTTTTACCCAAACATGATGCTCCCTTTCTCCTGAGAAATGATTTTCAGCTTTGTAACGTGCTTTTACAATTACTGGTTTTTGGTAAATCCCCTCTGCTTGATTTCCTACTGCTTTAAGCTATAGAAGCAACTTAAGTTTGTATGTTGGCACCCCCAAGGAACTTTAATTTAATAACCAAGAAGCAGCTTTGAATTTGTTTATAAGCAAGTGAGTTACTGCACCCATTGCCAATTAGTTTTGGGCCGCTGCTGCGCTATAAATGCTCAGTTTATAATTGGGCCCTTATTAAAGCTAAAACAGTAATTACAAGCTCTTGCTTGTCAGGTTAAGGCTGTGTACATTTTGACCCTCCTGGACCATGCCATCATTAGAATCTTCACTAGATGCATGGTGCTGTTGACGCTAGTGTTCATTACATATTTTTTCTTTGTAGGTAAGGAGGGCTCACAACTTGGGGGGTTAAAGAGGGGATCCCAAAGTGTGAGCCATGAGAACCGACTTCCTGATTGTGGTGTTCCTTACATTTTTATGCAAGAGGTCTATCTCATTTTATATAGATGTAATTGCCCTTCTATTGATATAATAGGTTACATTCTGGGGTCATACTACATGGATTTGTGCAGTATATTCACTGGTGTAGAACCATCCATGGCTATCTGAAAAAGAGAAAAATAAAGAAGTTTTTGCAGAACCTTGGCATATGTTAGAGATTGTATATACATTTATGCTGGATTTATTTAAATGGTAATTTTATCTTGGAGGCCAATTTGATATAGTGACACCAGATAGTAGCGACAGGCATGATTTAACATGCTTTACTGATGAATATGTAAGTTACTATCTTACATTTGGACAACTTTCAGAATAAGTCCTTTTGCATTTTGTCAATATTGTTCTCTAATTTCAAGTTTTCAGTAAACCACCGATTTCACCTCTCAATACCTTTAGATTGGTTCTCTTCCACACTTTGTACAGCTCTTTCTATTCTTTCTCTCATGTTATGTTTTCTTGTGTACTGTTGAGTGTGCAAATAAAACTTTGCATATGCAGCTAGAATTAGGCCATCTCTTTCTCTTGTATCATCCTTGGTTTTGATAAGCAAATGTTTTATGGTTTGAAGATGATTTTACCTAGTATGGAAGCCTATTCAACTTACCTGATTGATGTTGTCCAGGTTAGGATGCTTATCAACATAGGAGACAGTGATTGGGGAAAAGAATCCTGACATATGCCTGATGGAAACATGAGATCATATTCTGATCCGTTTCCAGTTTCCACCCACACCCTCCTATCTTTTAATTCTTTAGCAAAGGACAAGATGTGATCACGCATTTGCAAAAGGAAAACATTGGAGAGCGCATGTATATGAGAGAGCAGTCTGATTTTCACTTCTCCCACCTCTTATTTGGCTATGGAATTGGAATAAAGGGAGAATCTTTGCTCGGTTCTTCTTTCCCAATTACCAATCTGCTGAAATTCGCAGGAAGGTGAAGAGAGAGGACATGATATTGACAAGTGAATGTAAGGTAAAGTTTTTACATCAATCATCATTGGGACTTTTTTTTTTTTTTTCCATTATTACTTTTTCCTTTTCTGGTTATTAGGGATTCTCTTATTGCTGGTGTCTGCTGATATTATTATTCCCCACCCACAGAATCCCACTAATTTTCTATGCAATGACACATATCTTCAGAACAGCTATTTCAATTATAATCTCATTTTGTTTTCACTGGAATCATTACTTGTTAATCGAGTTGCAGGTTTGGATACCAAAGTAATTATTAATAACAGTGGTATACTTTTCCCTTTCTATATAAAGTTAAGAATCATAATTGTCAGTTCTTACTTCTCTTAGTTTTTCCGTTAAGGACACAGGTATTAAACAAAATGATTCTCTGACTTCATTGTGCCCTGCAACTTGATTAATTGGTTGATGGGGGAGGCCTCTTGCTTATTTGCTTGCAAGTGAAGCCATGCTTTTCTTTTCACTTTGCATGCATTACTTTTGTCAAGAATAACTTAGAAATAAATAAGAATTGAAAAGGTAAAAGCGAAATGTTTCTGTCAGTATTGTTTCAAGTGCGAATGTATGTTAGAGGTATGGAGTTGATGGAAGCTCTGGTTGCATGTTCTTTGTAGTAGTGAGCTTGTTACATGAAAATTTGTGCTGTTTGTTTTACTTGGTTATAGTTCTTACTGAAGCTGCTTTGACCCTGCATAAGGAAAACTGGAAAACTTGTTTTCTTGGACTACCTTCATTGATGGTTACACAAGTATTACAGATGCTCATTGTTCTTTATTCAAATTATTCGATTGTATCCATTGTTTCAGTAGCATAGCTTGAACTTATAGCATGCTGGATGTTGTATGAAATGGTTAAGAAAGTATGTTGCTTTTGTTAACACTCATTTTTCCTGTGAACCATTCTTGATAAAAGATCTTAATTCTTTTAACTGTTATATTATGTGCGTGTGTGATGAATGATGATACTTAAATGTCAATTCTATGTACAGTCATAGCAGAAAAGGGTAACTTGATGTTTCTTAGTCACTGAACAAGCTTGTAAATTAGGCCTGTCAAAAGCTGATTTGTGCATTTACCATTCTGCTAAAGAAGAGAAGGATGTTTCAATTTTACCCTGCCTGATCTACATTTTACTCAAAGAAGGGACAGATAGAAATTAAAGAGTCTGATAATGAATATTCTTCTTGGGGGGAGAGCGGATTTTGGTTTCCTTTATGTTTTTGGGTATATTGAGTTGGGCTTCTTCTGCTATTCCCATATACATCAGCCACTGCCATTTTATCAAATTGAGATCATGTCATGTTGAATTTGACCTGGGAATGAGACTAAATTAGGCATTATTTTCTAGTAGTAGCACAAAGTAAAAAAAACTCTGATTTTCAAAACGAGAAAAAAATAAAAATAAAATAAAAACAAAAAACTCTGAGGTGGTGTTTACTTGGTTGCAATCAAATCCAATGCAATGCAATCATTTTATAGGGTAAATGGGAAGTAGAAAAGGAAAAAGGGGAGGAAGGAGATGGAAAAAGTAAGATTGATTACACCATTTAAAGTAATCATCATTACATGGGAAAAATTGAGCAATTGTGATTACAATAGATAATGCAATCAACCCCACTTTTCCTATCCCTCTCCTCCCACTCCTTCACTTTTCACCTCCCATTTACCCTATAAAATGATTGCATTGCATTACATTTGATTGCAACCTAGTAAACGAGGCCTGAGTTTCGTACATAGGGAATTTATTCTGTAACACGAAGACAAGGAAGTTTTATAGGTAGGGAGTGAAAGAAGTATAGAGATGATTGAAACACCAAGCCATCGGTTAGTCATAAGCCAATCACATTTAGGTGCTTAGACCTGAGTGTCATGGATGGTTGAATCCAAGGATCAACAACATAATCAGTTATGGTATCTAAAGCTTAGGTTCCTACTTGTAGGGATGAGTGAACTAGACTGCTTACTATCCAAAATATCTGTATCCTCTTATTAATGGAGTTAGGTCTCTAGATGTCATTCTTCAAAGATACTGTTCGACACTGGCATGCTTAGGAGTAGGTTTAGCCTTTTAGAAGATTTATCTTTGCTAATTAAACTAATCTTTTTCCAAAAGGGGTGAGCAGGGAAAGTAAGGCTTGCAAAAGGGATCTCTTTTAATTACCACAAGGCTGGCACTAAAAAGTTGAAAATTTTAATTCTTTAGCCACAACCTATCAGAATTTGTGGTGAACCTGTTATCCATGTTTGTTTTTTCGAGTGCGCTGTCATTTCTTGCATAAGTTCTAATCCTTTTGTGATTGATAGCTTCCATACTTTACAATCTCATAAAATAACCAAAGTTCTAAGAATATATCGTTAAAAACATGCACCTATGTTTTTGTCCCAAAAAAAGAAAAAGGAAAAAGGCTTAAACAAATTCAGTTTTTAGCTTTGGCTCTTTTGGGATAGATTCTCTTGTCTTATGCCACAGACATAATTGTGTACTTTAATATGATATCTAATCTTAAAAGTGATATTTGTAGTTAGGATATCGGGTTAATTGCAAATAGAATGGTATATGCCAAGCAATTGTTTTTGCTTAGTGAATCTTGTTTTCTATGATTGTTTATTGGGCTTTCTAGCATGAACCGCCTACATTTGCAGCAGTCTTAGTATCCTTCTGCTACTGCATATACATATAACTGTCGTCATATTTCAAGCCTTTTTTTGCTGTTACCTTAAAGCATGAAGACATTTGTGACACAATAACAAAGAAAACAGAAGAATAACCGTAAGTGCTGTAAGATTTGGTATATGCTGAGGTAATTTGTAATTGATAGATATACATATACATGGAAAGACTGTAGAAAGTTTTGGGATGCTTTAGTGTCTGGAGGTGCTTATGGATTTTTGCCAGACTTGTTTGTCTTGTTGAAAACTGACATAAATTTTGATTTAAGGTGATTGACAAACTGGATGTACTCTGTGACTAGAACTCTGAAGTAGGATCTAGGAAGGTCGAGATATATGTAGGCGTTAACTAGTGCAGACTGAATATTAGTATTCTTTCAGAAACAACATATTAAACTGCTCTGCAAATCTGCACAAAGAGCAAAAGAACATAGTGGTTTTGAACTAATCGCTACAAACATTCTCAAAGAGGGAGAGTTACCTTATTTTGCAGATAATACCAAAAACAGAATTTCTATATCTTAGCAGTAATTCTACTTTTCATTAGGCTGGAACTTGGAACCCATACATTTTAGGGGCCGTTTGGTTGGGGGTAATGGTTAAAGGGGTAATGGAATAAATTTTTAGGCTAAAATAGTAAGGTGAAGTGGTGATGAGGGTAATGATTAATGAGGGGTAATGGAGAAAATGAAGAAAAATGGGGGAATATCATTACCCTAGGGGGAGGTGGGTTTCTATTATCCCCCAATTGGGGGTAATCATTACCCTCTTTTTCACAAAATCTAACCCCCACTACCTCACATATCTTCCATTTTAGCCTATAAATTCATTCCATTACCCCCAACCAAACAGCCCCTTAATCTCCGCCATTGGTCACTGTTATACTTCTATTTGCTTTTGTTATTTCTTAAGAGATGTTATTTCAACCAATTTTCTTCCACTATTCCGACTACGAGTATACACATGTTAGCTAGGTTTTTCGCCGATAAAAGAAAAAGTTAGGTTTTCCACGGACTGCTCATTAGTTTTAGTTATCATCCTTGAAGACTTCACTTGGTTACTGACTTTAAGATGGAGGAATAAGTAATGGAGTATAAGGTACACGCTGTAGTTGCGTAGCTGCTGTAGTATATATCTTTCTGTTGGGTAGGATACAACTATTGGACTCTTCATTTAACAAAAGTATTGGTGTCGGATCCTTGGACACTAGGATAAGATACGGCAGTTCAACACTTTACACAAGAAAATGAAATCTCTTACAGGAGGGCACTCCTCAAATCCACCATAGTACCTGGTCCTGTCGCGGTGTCAGGTAAAATAGTGATACAAAACAATTTATCTAGTTTAGCTAATAGATGACTGAGTATTTTCCAAAGATCAGATGGCTTAGTGGGATTAGGAGCAGTTGCTACCAGCAATTCCTCTGTACAAGGCCTGGTGCATGTACTCCAACTTCCTGGCCTGGGCCGAGAGCAAGAAGTAGGGTGGGTCACAGCTATGTCAAGACCACTCTACCTGTCGTGTTAGAAGGCTGCGCCGGTGTTAGGTCTATTTTGCACCCAAAAAGAAATGTCTCATTTTGTGAAAGGATGAATTTAGGGATGTTTATGATAGGCGAATTGTCACTCCGTTAGTGATTTGGTTTTTAGGTGATTTCTAGTATTGAACCAATTGGAGCTTGCTAGTGAGTACCCTGGACTGTTAAAATTAGGCGCCAAAGTATGGCAAAAGCTAAGCATGTAGGATCACTTCCCAATAAGTTGATGCGTACATTGCTAGGTACATACACTTACAACCATTGTACTTGTTCTTAGTATGTTATTGTGGGTATAATTTTCCTGTTGAAAGTGACTATATATTTATTGAATATTAATGATCAATAGATGAGTTATCTTTTAGTGAAAAGAATTTACGCATAATAGAGCAGAAAAGTTTAATCTGCACTTTTTTGTTTGGAAGTTCCACAGGACAGAGGAATTGAGTGCATCAAATGCTAAAAGACCCACCCACTCCATTTTACATGGGGCGTACAGAACATCTATGGAATCTGCAAGAGCTAATTTTCATAGTCAGGATCAGGAGAATGATAAACAGGGATTTTGTCTGTCTGATATTTTATTTTCAATTTTCTTCCTACCTAGCTTAAAAGCAAAATTCCACGCCCATCTCACAGTGCATCCATTAGCTGTTCCTTTTATGCTTCCATATCTTTCATCTCACAATCACCCAACTGTGGTCCCCATGCACCCCCTTACTTCAGAACATTCTCTCCCTCTCTCTTGTTTTCCTTTCTTTTTTTCCTTCTCCCTCCTCTCTTAGAATCTTACTACTACTACTATATAAACACTGGGGTCTTACCTTATAGCTACAACTCAATTCTTACTTAGAGCTTCATCAGAAACACGCTAACACTAACCTGCGCACTGACGACCACTCTTTCTGCATCTATACCTCTAATGGAGAGAAATCAATTGCATCGGCAGGTTGCTCAGATGAGACAATCCCTCTTTGATCAGGTTTTTATTCCCCTTCCAACATCCTATCTTTTAGAGTCTGTTTCGATTACTATGCTTCCAAGTTTGCAGTATAATGACCGTAATCTAACTTGATACTTTGTCACTGCAGGGATCTCTAGATGACCAATTCGTTCAGCTAGAAGAATTACAGGATGACACCAACCCAAATTTTGTGGAGGAAGTGGCGACACTGTTTTACAGAGATTCAGCAAGGTTACTAGCCAATATAGAGCAGGCATTGTAAGATTTTTTTAATTTTTTGCCCTCCGGCTTACTATTTTGTTTCTAGCTGTTTTCAAGGATCTATTGTATAGTTTGATGCTGGTCATAATAGTTGCCTTCGGTTTCTACAGGGAAAGGATTCCACTAGACTTTGTTAGGTTGGACAACTACATGCAACAATTCAAAGGAAGTTGTTCAAGGTACGTAGAATAGAAGTCCTAAATACTTTATACTTCAACGGTAGTCCTGAGGATCATAATAGTCTTCGTCTTTACAAATTTACAACATATTGTTTTGCGGATGCAGTATCGGTGCCAAAAGGATGAGAAATGAATGCAACCAGTTCAAAGAGTTTTGCAGGACAGGAAATACTGATGGGTAATTTTCATACGTCTCCTTTCCGTACAATCATTATAATATGGTCTTGTCAGCATTAGCCCAACTTCAGTTTGATCAACTTGAAGTAGGTTGATCAAAGCTTTCAGGGACACTGTATTGTCTGATTATTAAGAACATTTTTAGGTGCTTTTAGAGAATGAAAGATTAGCTACTTGTCTTTTATAATATTCTAAAGTGACCCGTGGAGGTAGAAAAGCATATATTTTGCTGCCTCATCAGACAGCTAAAGCCTTTATCTTAAATTTGACGTGCAAAGGTAGGAAAACAAAGCTACAACTACAAAGACATTTTAGCCAATGAACACATGATTGTGATTCATCTGCTGCTTATTAAATCAGGAATCTTCTCTTTCTACTCATCTCCTAATTTTTCTTTTGCTTATTGTCTTTGCCTGGTGCAAACAGGTGCATCAGGACTTTCCAGCAATTGAAGAGGGAATATTCAACTCTGAAACGGAAGCTTGAAGCCTACTTTCAGTTGGTTAGACAAGTTGGACCCAGGGAGATGGCAACTCGCCCACGCTAGATGATGGAGATCCATGGGAGAAGTTTCTGAAAATGTAATGCTCAAATTGCATAGCCATATATGTACTTAAAAATCTTCCATCCTGAGCTCTGAGTCCTGAGCCCCTACGCGCTGTTTTTTATTTATTTATTATAAATCTCAATCTAATATCCCATTCAGAGGCCCTAGGCCCTGCATTTTGGTCTTTACCTGATGTAGCAGAAGGCTTGCCCTTGTTGCCCAGTGCTTTAAAAGCCCTATATGTAAGAGATACGAGTTTTATACATCTTTAGTTCGAATGAATTGGGCAGGTTGATGATAATCTTAAGGTGCAATTTGGAGGTTGAGTCCCGTGTAGTTTAAACATATGAACTTAGATTCAGTAAGGGATGTGAAACTTGAGCATTGAGACTCACTCACTGTGCAGTGGCATGAAACAGTTCATTGTTTCCATTCAACATGAAAACTTTCAATAGGTTGCCTCAACTAAGGCCAATGAATCAGATGAGAACGGGGGAAAAATATAAGAAAAATAGAAACCAAGTCCCATGAATGATTGAAAGTCCAGATCTTTGCTACAATTTGTAACCACTACATAGTACAGATAATCTATTCATATTATTGTTAAAAAGTTCTTGGAGGTTGGTGTTTTGATGTTGATCCAAAATCCATTTCTTCATCTACATACCTCATTCTATATAGAAAGCCACATAAAATGAAAGATCTGGAAGATATAAATGTGCTAAATTACATAATGTTTGAACCCTGTGTTTTCACACAAGTATTTAAACTGAAGCTTGTAACTAAGTCTCAAAGCAAATCCTTGAGCACTTTGCACTTACACTACCGTCTAAAGCTAGAGGCATGCACAATGTACAAAAGCCGTCATTTCTGTCTTCCTCTCTAGATAATTACTCGGTACTTCATTCTACTTCAATATTATCTCTTTGATGAGTGCCAAATATTACCTTGGTCCCAAATAATGTCCTCATGTTTTGAATTTGAGGTACGTTAAAATGAGTAGAGAAACACAGGGCAATGAACACAAACTTCAAATTAAGCCCTGGATTCCTATAAAAACCTTATGCCCTGCATTTGTGGACTTTGGAGAACTTTTTTTTTTTTTTTTTTTGTTGATACTGTATATTGAAAAGGGGAAACCATATAACAACTTCTATTGTCTCTTTTATTTGAGGGCTTTGTTCACTGGCCATTGGCGATAGGGACCCGTATGCAGGGCAAAGTATCTGTTCCCTCTAGCACCACATAGCCCGTTCCTTTTTATGCTGTTTTTGGACTGGATGCCATGCCATTCTGCAAACTCCATGGGCTTGCTATTTGTCCAAGAGTTATATTGTTAGTTTGTTGCACTGCATGTCATGTTTATGTTGAATTTTGGTCACTTTGATGTCTGAATTTTATTGCAAAGTTTTGTGTTCCCTCGTGTCAATGTTTTTGAATTTACTTCAGGGGAAGTTTTTTGTTGGGAAATTATGATGACAGTGTAAGAATTGTCATGATACTTCTACGATATACTGCCTTCTGATTTTTTGATGTAGTTCGTTTTCCAGTTGAGATTATGATTGTAGAATACTGCAAATTGGTAGAACAATGTTTCTACTAGATGCCTTCGCACCACCAAAAAAAAAAAAAAAAAAAAGGATTATGGCCTTGGAATAATGATATCGAGTAGCTAGAGTTTAGCAAATTTCTCTGGATCCAAGGATGATGCATTGATGCTCATTATATGCCTCTTTCTAATTACTCTGGCTCTTATTTAGTACTAGTAGAATAATGCGCCTAATAGCTGTGTTTCTGCGAGCCCTTCATCTTGCTAGGTGCATGGAATGAGATGAGGAGCGTTGCTTTCCATTATTTCTGATCTGGTGGAGGACTTTTAAGGTTTCCTGTATAAGTATAACCTTAGAGAATCTGCGTCTACAGGACAATGTTGGTTTTACTCAGTACGTACTGTTCAGTATAGATTACCCTGATGTCTGATATTCCTATTTTTCATCTGGTTAATATCTTATCCAAACATACTATTGTCATCGAATTTAGTTGACAATGCGAAACAGTTCATCTTTTCAGATATTTCTTCTTCTGCCTTTTAGGTTGCTAATGACATCTTTGGCTTGGCTTTTGTTGAAAATATCATTTCACATACAGATAAGCTTGATCATTATTCAACTTGTAACCCTTCGATCTTTAATTCGTCTTTTCAATCAATGTTCACTAGACCATGCATGATTTAGAACTTTATGCCTACTACATGGTTCCTTCTATAATAGATCTTCTTGCTGTGGATCACAAGCTACTGTCATGGACTGCTGGAATATTCCTTTTCTTTTCCCTTATAGGTGGTGAATTTTTACTGGCTTTCGAGGAACAATTGTTCTTTGAGAACAGTATGATCTGATGATGATGGATTCTAGTTGAAAGAGCACCACAAGTCACCGTTTTAGCTGGGATGATACCCATTAATTATCATTCTATACTGTACTTGATGTCGCAGATCTAATATAATGCAAGTTACCACTTACCAGGCATAGGCCTTTCAATTCTACATGATGTGACCATGTCAGCTTTGGCTTTTGTCTGTTACAGTTTCTGGCAGGCCACAGCTTTCTCTTTCTAATTTCAAGGAGGATTTGAATCTCCTTACCTGGTCCTTAAGATACTATGCTCTGCAGTGGCGGAGCTAGGGGGTGTCAAGGGAGACCCCTTGCTCCCCCACTCCCACCAATAATCAAAATTTTTATAGGAAAAAAAAGAAAATTTTTACTCCGGTAAGTATATTATTCCCTTATTTTTAAAATTTTTGCACTCCCATTGCCACTCCTCTGGCTCCGTCACTGATGCTCTGTACAGTTTTTATAGAAACGAAGATTGAGTCATTGAGAGGCCATTTTTCTTTTTTATCTCTCATTGGATACTAATACTGACAGTGTTGTTAGCAAGATCAACCATTTGGTAAATTTGACACTCATATGATTCTTCTGCTTGTTGGTCTTTCATCTTTTTTTATCTGTGATGGTAATGAAGACTTGATCTTGGCATTTCTCCTTTGCTAAAGTGTCTGACGATTTAAGGTAAATACAAATGTTCTGGCCGTAGGCAGCCTTTCTTTTTGATCCTTTAATTTGCTGTACTGACAGCACTGAGACTTTCTTTCTTAGTTTTGTTTTCCAGATCGAGGGAGTAGTAAGTAAGGCGTTCCAGTGAAGATTTCAGTAGCAAGTTCTTATTATCCAACAGTATAACTCGTGCAAGTTTCAAAGGTGATATTGACATACATATAGTGTTCAACTTTGCTGTTAATTCAAAAACTTTTTTTGCATATCATCAGCTATACATGATTCTAAAGACATTTTGTCTGCACTGTAATCTGAAATTGGTTTAATACACTGATCATTGGTCAGGTGGAATGTGTTCCTTATAGATGATAGAAGTTTTATTTCTTATCCACATTTTTCATTTATGAAATATCTTCAACTATCAGCTCCTTACTTATTTCACATTCTGGTATAAGCTCCAAAGTCCAAACTGATCTGATTTCTAACAGTACGTGCTTTTGTTAAACCGCTTGTCTAATAAACTATTACTCCTAGCACCAAAAAGAAAAAAACTTATTACTTCGTATGTGCATTTTGGGAGTATTATATGTCACTTGTTGACAACATTATTTGACTCTCATGTATTGCTCAAAGAGTCATTAGGCACTTTTGAAGCGTTGAATCAATGAATTATATCTAATTTAAACTATATTCTATGTTCTTGCAAAGTTGCAACACAATCATCAATATATATATATATATATATATATAAGAGGTATTTTTCGGGAGCAATTAAGCATGCCACTTAATTGAGAATTTTAAAAGCGCGTCACCTAAGCGAAGATAGTAGGTGTAAAACGTTTAAAAGTCTTAGATAATGACAAAAAATAACTGGTTAAAACGTTTAGAAATCTTAGCATCCTTGTTGTTTAGGATTCTTGAGATGTTAAATTTCGTCAAATATTCGAAATCATATATAATATTCTTCATACATCTCAAAAAATAACAAAAATTACACCATCAGATTCGGATCAAAATCATAAATAATATTTCGCAATGAGATGCATTTACAATATGTTTGGCTTCCCGGGGCTTGAGTGTCATTTATGCTCAAATATCTCTGGGGTCCATTATGACCCTAAAGGACCCTCTGTCCCCCGGGAGGGACATCCGGATCCCCGATTCAATGTCACCCATACCTTTGGTGTTTTGACTCTTACACCAATGTCCTGTAAAACGCCATTCAAAGCCAATCAGGGACCGGATAAGTGCCTCGAGGGCCTCCAATGTCCCCTATGGGGTGTTCCGTGCGATGTGGTGTGAAAATATCCATCTTTGTTCCGGAGCCTCCCGCAAGCCTAAAATACGTGGATTATAGCCTTCGTTTTCGGCTTCCCGGGGCCCTGGTGTCATTTTTGCCCAAACTTCTTCGGGGGATCTATCATGACCCCAGAGTACCCCCGGTGTTCCGGAAGGGACATCCGGATCCCCGAACTTCGATATTACCCATACCTTTGGTGTTCTGTCTCTTACACCAGTGTCCCGTGAAACACTTTTCCAAGCCTATCAGAGACCAGAAAAGCGACCCGAGGGCCTCCCATATCCTCTAGGGGTGTTCCGTGCGATGTGCTGCAAAAATATTCACCTTCGTTCCGGGGCCTCCCGAAAGCCCAAAAAGCGTGGATTATATAGCCTTTGTTTTCGGCTTTCCGGGTCCTAAGTGTCATTTTTGCCCAAAATTCTTCGGGGGGGTTTATCATGACCCTAGAGGACTCTCGGTGCCCGGGGAGGGACATCCGGATCCCCGAACTTTGATATCCCCATGTCTTTGGTGTTTCGTCTCTTACACCAGTGTCCCGTACGTGAAACGCAATTCCAAGCCTACCAGGGACCGGATAAGCGACCCCGAGGGCCTCCCATGTCCCCTAGGGATGTTCCGTACGATGTGGTGCAAAAATATCCACCTTTATTCCGGGGGCCTGTCGAAAGCCCAAAAAACGTGGATTATAGCCTTCGTTTTCGGCTTTCCGGGACCCGAGTGTCATGTTTGCCCAAAATTGACCCTAGAGAAACCTCGGTGCCCAGGGAGGGACATCCGGATCCCCGTACTTCGATATCCCCTATGTCTTTGGTGTTCCGTCTCTTACAGCAATGTTCCGTGAAACACCATTCCAAGCCTATCAGGGACTGGATAAGCAACCTCGAGGGCCTCCCATGTCCCCTAGAGATGTTCCGTGCGATGTGGTGCGAAAATATCCACCTTCGTTCCAGGGCCTCTAGGAAGCCCAAAAAACATGGATTATAGCATTCATTTTCGGCTTCCCAGGGCCCGGGTGTCATTTTTGCCCAAACTTCTCCCAGGGGTCTATCATGACCCTAGAGTACCCTCGGTGGCCCAGAAGGGACATTCGATTCCTCGAACTTCGATATCCCCCAATTTGCCTTTAGTGTTTTGGCTCTTACACCAGTGTCCCGTAAAATGCCCTTCCAAACCTAGGGACCGAATAAGCGACCCCGAGGGCCTCCTATGTCCCCTAGGGGTGTTCCGTGCGATGTGGTGCGAAAATATCAACCTTCATTTCTAGGCCTCCCGAAAGCCCAAAAAACGTGGATTATAGCCTTGGTTTTCAACTTCCCGGGCCCCAAATATCGTTTTTGCCAAAACTTCTCCGGGGGGTCTAACATGACCCTAGAGGACACTCGGTACCCCGAAAGGGACATCCGGATCCCCAAACTTTGATGTCCCCATGCTTTCGGTGTTTCCATCAGAAAACATCAAATTAAAAAGAAAAAGAAAAAGAGGTTAAACATCCCGTGCATTGCACGGGCATGCACGCGTTTTATAATATATGAGGTGTAATCGAAAAAACTTCTCTATTTTGTGGGATAGTTTATATACATCTATGTCTTTCTTCTTTTAAATTAAAAGAGTTTTATAATATGTATTGAAAGAGCATTCACAAACACGCGTCAGTATAGTCGACAGTGTATACCCTTGACAAAGAAAAAAAAAAAAAAAACGCGCGTCACTCAATCATAACACACATTTGCATAGGAAAAAAATAAGTACTCCAAAAGAAAAATCAGAAGACTGGTGATACTTTCATACAGTCAATAGAGCATATGTGTTTTGATTTTTTTTTTTTTTTTTTTTGGTGCGGAGCATATGTGTTTTGATTACTTAGCTATTTTTCTTCAAACTACTAATCAAGCGTTGTTACTTGTTAGCCAACAAATTGGGTGGCAAAATCTTCTTCTTTTTTTTTTTTTTTTTTTTTTTTTTTTTTTGAGAGTGGTCGCAAAATCTTTGATTAGGACTTAGGAGCCCAAAAAAGAAAAGATGAAAAAATTGCCAACCAAAATCCCTCCTATTGCTCTTCTGCCTTCCCCGTTTTCTCTCTCATCACAATAGGTAGAAGCAGCATATCATATTCATATGCCTCTTCCTTTCTGGGCAAACCCAAGATTAAATTAGCATATTAAAAGTGTCAAAACACTTGACATACTTAATTTACACCAATAAAACAATATTCCCCATCGAAGGAAACAATCACAAACCCCTCCAAAAAAAATCAACCCCATCACTGAAGTGAAGCTAGAAGCGGAAAAAATAGAGAAAGCGAGAGAAAAAAAAAGAAGCAATCAATATTCAATGCTATTCAAAATCTGAAAATTCGAGAAAACCCTTTTTCACCATAAGTGTTTATCTATCTGGGTACTTTCGATTTCTGGGTGTTTTCTTCGTTGCTGATTAGGGTATCAAGATAAAGAGAAACCCAGAAATTTCTTCAAAGATCCCAAAATTTTGCTGTAAGATGTACTAAACTGAGCAAGCTAGGGTTTTGGTTCGGTTCCTTCTATTGGGATTTTGGATTTTTGCTAGGGCTCTTATTAATTTCAGCTCCAAAGTCCCGTCTTTCTGTTTCCACTTTTTTGTTAGGTTTATTCACAATAATTCTTTCGTCCTGTTGGTCAATTTTCAAGGGCAAGCTGTTTTTTTTTTTTTTTTGGCAAAAATCACAAAATCAAATCAAGGGTTATATGCTTTAGACTTTTTTGTATTACAGTTGGTTAGAATACACTGATTCTCTGAATTCAAGATTTCATATTTATTAGCATTCTTCGCTTGTGAACATATAGAACTTTTGGTAGTTGAATTGATTGAATTGCCCTAATACTTAGTGTGGAGAAACTGTGAGCAATTTGAGAACTTGGGCATGGCTTCTTACCGGCCATATCCTCCACCTGCACCACAGCAGGCACCATTTGCTGCTCCGCCACCGGCCCAAAACCCGCTTCCCCCTCCCCCACCTCGGCCTCAGTCTCAGTTTCCTCAGAACTGGGGCAATGCTCCCCCTCCTTTCCCTCCTCAAAACTTCAACCAAATGCCCCCAAATTCAAATTTTCAGCATTCTGGTTTTGGTTCAGCTGCCCACCCTTATCAGGCCCCTCCCCCTTCAACCGCTACCCAGCAACAACCACAGCAATACCCGTTTCAGCCACCGCCACAGCAACCGCTACCTCCACCTGATTCGTCATATGTCCCTCCCCCTCCTCCCCCTCCTTCAGCTGGTCATCAACAGTATTACCCAACTTCCCAATACTCTGCCTCTCAGTTCAGTCAACAGCCACCTTTGCAGCCGTTGCAACCAGCTCCTCAGCCTCCCCCTCTACCATCTTCCCCGCCCCCTAGTTCGTCTATCCCGCCACCCCCTCCATCTTCTCCTCCGAAAGCACCACCTCAAGGCAAGGAGAGTGGCCAAGATAGAGATAGAGGAGGAAGGCATGATAGAGATAGAAGGGGATCAAAGGAAGGGAATCATCATCACCAGGGGTCCTCTAGGCAGCAGAAGCCTCCTGTCCCTCATGGTCAAGTGAAAAAGGCAAATGGGGAATCAGGGAGGGTTGAGACAGAAGAGGAGAGGAGGTTGAGGAAGAAGAAGGAAATGGAGAAGCAAAGACAAGATGAGAAACATAGACAGCAGTTGAAAGCGGTGCAGGACCGGCAGAAACCCCAGATTTTGGCTTCTGGGGCAAAAGGTCATGGTTCTATTTCAGGGTCGAGGATAGGTGAGAAGCGGCCTGGTCCAGTGTTAGGCGGTGGCGACAGGGATGAAAATCCATTGAAGAGACAGACGACATTTATGTGCAGGATGAAGTGAGTATTGCATTGTTTGACATTTATTGTTGAGTGTTAAATTTGAGGTCTTCATCTTAAGGGCTGAGAAGATGCATAATTAGTTGATCATTTTTCATTGAGCTGCCCATCTGATGATTAGAAAATGGTTCTGTGTTTTTAAGTGACCTGTTTACAATCATTTGTCGTTTCATTTATGACTTTGTAGTTTGCTTGTTAGTTGCCTGTATGCATCTTCGCCCAAAGTTAACTCTTTCTGACTTTTGTATACTGGTCTGATATGAACATTCATTTCTGTTTAGTGTTGCTGTATCTATATTGACGTTCTGTCCACTTTTGCTATTTCTATAGGTTCCGGAATGAACTGCCTGATCCATCCGCTCAACCAAAGCTTATGACTATGAAAAGGGATAAGGATAGGTGTGTGGTCCTAATTTAGGTTCTGTTGCGTGGTCTGCTTGGTACTGTTATCAATTTGGGGTTCTCGCTCATACGGTTTCTTTTATTTTGTCGTTAAGCTCTTGCTATCTTTTGCAGATTTACTCGGTATACTATCACAGCTTTGGAGAAACTGCATAAACCAAAGTTATATGTTGAACCTGATCTTGGCATTCCTCTTGATCTTCTTGATCTCAGTGTATACTAGTAGGTTTCATCTGCCGTTGCTGTCTACACTTTCCTTGTCTTTGCTTCTGTACTAATCGGCAAATCAAGATGTTTGATATTCATGTTTCATGTTTATTAATTGTTTTATTTTAAATATCCAGCCCCCCCAAAGAGAGGATTCCTCTTGATCCAGAAGATGAGGAGTTGCTACGTGATGATGACCCAGTGACCCCGTTGAAGAAAGATGGTATTAGAAGAAAAGAACGTCCTAGTGATCAAGGCGTCTCTTGGCTTGTCAAGACGCAATATATTTCTCCTCTCAGCAATGAAGGGACCAAACAGGTAATTTTTTACTATTTAGCTGTGCTATTTTAGAGCTATCAAAAGAAGAAACCTGATGTCTTGACTGCTAATTATGTGTATTTGCAGTCTCTCACTGAAAAACAAGCAAAAGAATTGCGTGAAATGAGGGAAGGCCGTAACTTTCTGGACAATCATAACAGCAGGTTTTGATAATTTCATCTGTTTGATTTAGGAGATTTTTTGCTTGTAAATTTACAATTATCAACTACTTAATTTTTGCCAAACAATGTGTAATTTTCCTTTTCCAGGGATAGACAAATCAAGGAAATCATCTCATCGTTTGAGGCTTGCAAGTCACGTCCTGTGCATGCGACCAATAAAAGCTTGCAGCCTGTGGAGGTTCTACCATTGTTGCCTTACTTTGATCGGTATGTTATTCCATCCATTATGTTGAGAACTTGGGCATGACGAAAGTCTAGACTGAGTTATTATAATTTGCTGCTGAAACTCATCAAATAGTGATCCACTTCCAAGCACCTTCTCCTACCCCCGGCACATCTTGTGGGGTTGATTGGTTTTTTTTCAAAGCTCAGTAGTTTGTTCACTTTGTCTTTTCGTCATCCTCTATTGCTCTTCATTTGAGCACTAGTATGATGCGTCATTCTTAAGAGTTCACCTGGGCTGTTGCGTTACTACATTTACTAATGGCTTTTATCTGTCCTACACAATTTCTTGTTATGATCTGCTTAGTCATTATGATTGCGCTGTAACAGTTATGATGACCAGTTTGTTGTGACAAACTTCGATGGAGAGCCTACGGCTGATTCAGAGTTGTTCAGCAAAATGCACAAATCTGTTCGTGAGGACTTCGAATCCAAGGTAAGGGATTCTTTATAGGCTATGTAGTTAGCAGATTAAAAAAAAAATGTAGTCAGCATATTAATTTGATAGCCATGATGAAGGATGAACCTTCAGCTTATCACACAATATCTTTTCCTTGTTTCATAGTCTGTTTCTCAAAAGGCCCTACTATCCTTGAACTACACATGTGAAGCTAATAATTGTGGCAACTTTTATCTGAATGTATGATTATATGAGCTTAACCTCGATGCTTCAACTGCAGGCTATTATGAAAAGTTTTACCGCAACAAGTTCTGATCCTACTAAGCCTGAAAGATTCTTGGGATACATGGTTCCATCACAAGATGAGGTAAAAGGGCTGTTTGTTTGATTCACGTTCTGTTGCACAGGTGGAATGGGCTACCTTTGTTAATGAAATTACTCTATTTTGGTAATATTGACAGGTTTCGAAGGATATCTATGATGAGGAGGAGGGTGTCTCATACTCTTGGGTCCGAGAATATAATTGGGATGTATGTACCGTGATTGTATCTTAGGAGGCAATGCTGCCTTTTGTTTTGTTCTGTTCTGGTTTCAAGCGTGATTTGTATGATGGATGGTTTTATTGATTTATTGCAGGTCAAAGGTGAAGACTTGGATGACCTGTCAACATACCTCGTTACATTTGATGAAGAGGCTGCTCATTACTTGGTATGTTTCATTTTCTTTCCTTGGTTCTAACCCCACCCCACCCACCCACCAGTTGTCAGCTCTGAGTGTATCAATCATCTGATTCAAGTTCTTGTCATCACTGCAGCCACTTCCCACAAAGCTTCAGTTAAGAAAAAGGCGGGGGAAAGAAGGAAGATCCCAAGAGGAGGGCGAGCAGTTTGTCCCGCCCGGCAAGCTGACTATCCGGAAAAGAGATGATACTGCCGTTATTGAGAGGCAGGACCCAGCGGTATGGTGTCAAGCCAACCTTTTTTTTAGTCTTTCTTATTACGATAGCATAGTTACTGATTTCTCTTTCTTTTCCTTTCCTATATTGACGTTTTCAGAATCATTCCTACTTGAGGGCGGGTCCATCGAGCTCAAGGAGGGAGGGTTCAGATATCGATGAGGAGCAAGAACGTATGGATGGTGGCGATGAGGACATGGGCCAATTTAGTGGTGCAGATGATTACATGTCTGAATGAGGAACGGTGCAAAATGTTGTAAACATAATAGCTGAAGCAAAATAGTTAAATCCAGCTAGAGATTTCAGTTAGCTAATTTCATGAGACGTTTTGGCAGTCTCATTTTTGCCCTTTTCTTTTCCCCCTATTTTATAGAAGAATATATCACAGTAGCATAAGCCAAAAGAGAGTTGGATCACTGCAGAAAACGAGGAGTAGATATCCAAGGGAAATCCTGTACTTACCGTAGAGTATAATGAATAACAATTCAATTATGTCAATTGCAACTTCATTCTTTATTTGCGTTCTTTGGTTTGGTAGATATCCAAGGGAAATCCTGTACTTACCGTAGAGTATAATGAATAACAATTCAATTATGTCAATTGCAACTTCATTCTTTATTTGCGTTCTTTGGTTTGGTTTTGGAAGATTTATTTTGTCAACAGTTGAAGGTGCAAGAACTTTGCTTGCAAAAGACAAGCCGCTTTTCTGTCAGCTTTATCAATTAACAAGTCAACAAATACCCTACCATATTACATCCGATTTTCATGAGAACTTTTTATTGTTTCTGTTTTGATAGAAGATTTCTTAAATGAATCTTGAATTAAGGAGATTGGGGATGAACAAAAGAAAAAAAAAAAAAAAAAAAAGAGAAACAAAATTTTAAAAGGAGAGATGAAACCGAAAGACAATCAAATCCTCTGATTATGGACACTCTCATTAACAAAGATCGTATCAAGGCATTGTGTAGGTGTGGGGTACTATCAAGTAGACATTGAAAAGTTAACCTTTAGAAAAGATCAATAGAAACCATGCCAGTACTTGTTAAACCCTCAATTATATACAAAATCAGCATGTGTTCTTGGTTCCGCATGTCTCTGAAACAGGATCCAACATATGCACATGAGATACTATGGAATCAGTCTCCAGAGGTTAAACCATTACATCATGTTCGGTGAGTGTAAGATCCTACCAACTTCATCTCCCAAAGCAACAGCGATCCGTCTGTGCTCCCTACGGAAACAAAAAAAGGAAAACACAAAGTGAACATAATGCATCTACCATCTTCTAGTTACAATCAAGAGAGGGGGGGGGGGGGGGAGTAGGGAGCAGAACATTATAGATACAAGCTCCTCTATCCAACCAGTACCTCAAACACAATGTTCATTGTTCTCATTTCATATTTGCGGACAAAGCCTATGAAATATTAACAAACTATCTGAATACCGTGTCTGCATAAGCTATCAAAGGCTAGGTCACAAGGTTGCACTAATACCTAATCCTTTTATCCGTGCCTCAGCTGATTACACTTAAAATACTCTTCGCAAGGACACCTCACAACTATGCAAAAACCAGGACTTGCAAATATTATAACCTCAAGTTAGAACTCTATATTGGCTGCAGCCTTCATCAGCAAAGTGTGAGACCAGTCATTCCCTCTAGCTACAAGTACGAGATAAGAAGGCACCACAAACAGAAATCATCTTTCTCCCTTCTCTAACCACAGTGCATGGAGAGGAAGGTGAACCTCCTTTTAATTTCCTGAAGGTGAGGAATATAATTCAGTTTCAGTTCTTTTTTAGTGCCAAGCAAGATAAGACAGTCTACTAGTAAGACTTCTAATTCACATTCTTCTTCTTTTTTCCTATTAATCTACCCAAGATTTAAATCTGCTCATGAAAACTGACAAAAGTTAAGCTGAAATGACCAAAACCAGATTCTCAGGGGCATCAGCCCCCTTCAATAAAATGTTCAGAAGTTCCAGTGTACCTGTTGCAGCTTTATACTCTCTTTCTTAGACTGACATATACATTGAAACAAGGTATTTAATCTTTGTACAAAAGAAGTTTTACATTCAATTGTATGTACCCCTAAATTTGATAAAGTACGAATCTGAATAGGGAGAATAATTACCAACGTTACCTTCAACAATTCCGTATTGCCCTGACAAAATCGAATTATTACGATATTGAAGCCCTGACCAACCAGTTACAAGAAAATCAGTCTTACAAACAAAAAGGGAAAAGCACACTTTCTGCAGCCACAAATAATTAAATATGAAGAAGAAAAGATTAGCAGCAGAAAGTTATGGACTGACCACGCTTGTCTGCATCTAACAGCTTCTTGACGAACAGCCCTCTTTGGATCATCAAGAGCCCGAGATAAAGCTCCTAGGACCTACATATTCAACATGCAGAATAAGATGAGTCGTTGCCAGTTGCCATTTATTTTAGCATGACAGTAGGGAGAGGTTATTCTAGATAGTGTTCACTTCAGCACTAAACTGAAGCTATGAATCACCAAAACATTTATAGCCTTCCTCAAGAGTGAAAGCATAGATACTACAACAATGGAAGTGTAAACGATATTAGGGTGTTAGAAAGCAAGCAGCATTAACCTGTGTTCGCATGGGAAAAATTCTCGGATGGGGCATCCCTGACATGGCAACAAGACACTGTATTGCTGTTTCTCGTACAACCTGAACCATTCAAGAGGTCAATAGCTTCAATGCCAAAGTTGATTTACCACGATACTACAACAGTAGATACTTCAGAACCACAGTCAAGCAAGAGATAAAGCAAGCAATAGAAGAGTAAGACATCTAACCTTCAATTAGTAGGTCCATTTTGACTAAAACCAACAAAGTTAACAATGAAACCATAACAATAGGCTTTTTTCCTTTTTTTCTTCTTTATTTCCCCCTTCACTGACAGATATAGAGATTGATAAGATAACTTACGAGGTCATAAAAACTCCAGGAAGATTGGAAGCTGTTTTTGGTAAATTCGAGAAGCAAAAATTCAACCATAACCCAAAGAGTTATATAGGCAATTTATTTGTCCGAACTATGGGTAGATGAACCTCACAACAACCAGTAAGTATCCCGCCTAGGGTGGGGTCTGGGGAGGTCCAGATGTACGCAGTCTTACCCCTAACTAGTCACCTAGTAGAGAGACTGTTTCCGAAAGACCCACAAAAACTTCTTTTTTTTTTTTTGTTTTTTTTTTGTTTTTTTTTGTTTGTTTGCAAGAGCGCATGCAATAAAGAAGAAAATAAAGAATGAGCCAAAGAGAGAGGAAGAAAGCATAACCAAACTAGAAAATACGATTAGTAAAAGAATAGGATAAAACGAAGAAAACAACTACAAGTTAGACCCTCCTTTATCAAAGATGGGTTTTTATGCCTTATTACCTCTAATCTCTGAACTTTCCCATCAAAACAACTACGGAATCACGACTCCAATAAGATAGACCCTCCTTTTGATATTCACCCAGCCTAGTTAAGATTTTCAGCCCCGATGCTCCGCGAGACCCATAGTGATCCAAGAGGCCCCCCGGTGCCCTGGGTAAGTCATTCCGATGTCCAGAATTCATATTCTGATTCACCCATGGATTCGATGTTTGCGCCCTTACAAGCTGACCAGTAAGTGGGTAATCAATGGCTACTTGGGACCCAATAACCGACCCGGGGGCCTCCAATCTATACGATTTGGTACAAAAAATGAAAACCTTGGTCCCGGGCGCCCAAATTTTGTTGGTTATAAACTTATAACCTTTCGAATCTGGCCACCTACGGCTCAGTTGAGATTTTAGTCATGACTCATGATGCTCAGGGGACCCATGGTAACCCAAACCTCCCCCCCCCCCACCCAGTTCCTTCCCTCAGGAGGCCATGTGGCCTGAACTTTATATTCGAGTTCATCCATGGTTTTGGTGTTTGACCCTCATAGTCAATGACCAGTAAAAGGGTTATCAATGACTACTTGAAACTAATTAATCGACCCAGGGGGCCTCTCATGTCCCCCAGGGTCCCCCAAAAGATATGGTAGGAAAATAAGAACCTTGGTCCTATGACCTTCAAGTAGCCTGAATTTTGTGGATATAACCTTTAGATTTTGGCCACCCAGACCAAATTGAGATTTTCAGCCTGGATACTCCGGGGGAACCATGGTGACCAAAGAGGCTTCTTGCTTTCCTGGTACCCCCAGTAGGCCATCCAGATACCCGGACTTCATATTCTAATTCATCCATGGTTTTGGTGTTTGGCCCTAATAGTAAAGGGTTGTCAAAGGCTATTTGGGACCTAATGACCGTCCCCGAGAGCCTCCCACTTCCCTCGAGGGTCTCCCATACGATACGGTATGGAACAAAGAACTTTGGTCCGAGGGCTTCCAAATGCCCAAATTTCATTGATTATATCCTTTGGATTTTGGCCACCCAAGGTCTAGTTGACCCCAAGGGCCTCAATGTCCCCTATGGGTGTTCTGTTCGATGTGGTGTGAAAATATCCACCTTTGTTCCGGGGCCTTCCGGAAGCCCAAAAAACGTGGATTATAGCCTTCGTTTTCGGCTTTCCGGGGCCCAGGTGTCATTTTTGCCCAAACTTCTCCGGGGGTCTATCATGACCCTAGAGTACCCTCGGTACCCCGGGAGGGACATCTGGATCCCCGAACTTCGATGTCACCCATGCCTTTGGTCTTCTGCACCAGTGTCTCGCAAAACACCTTTCCAAGCCTATCGGAGACCAGAAAAGCGACCCGAGAGCCTCCCATATCCTCTAGGGGTGTTCTGTGAGATGTGGTACGAAAATATCCACCTTCGTTCCAGGGCCTTCCGAAAGCCCAAAAAAACGTGGATTATAGCCTTCGTTTTCGACTTTCCGGGCCCAAGGTGTCATTTTTGCCCAAGCTTCTCCTGGGGGGTTTATCATCACCCTAGAGGACCCTCGGTACCCCGGGAGAGACATCCGGATCCCCGAACTTTGTTATCCCCCATGCCTTTGGTGTTCCGGCTCTTACACGCAATGTATTAAAAGGCGTGAGGCGCAATGAGACGATAGAGGTCCATACAACCTAGGCGCAAGGCGAAGGCGCGCGCCTCAGTGAGGTAAGGCGCACTAGTGTATGGCAGAAAAAATGCTATAAACTAAACGTTTTTTTCATCAAAATCTATCTCAGGTGCGCCTCAGTGAAATCGCCTCGCCTCACCCTCAAAAAGTGATGGGCTGCTGCGCCTCACGCCTAGGAGCGCTTTTTAATACACTGCTTACACCAATGTCCCGTGAAACGCCCTTCCAAGCCTATTAGGGACCGGATAAGCGACCTCGAGGGCCTCCCATGTCCCCTAGGGGTGTTCCGTGCAATGTGGTGCGAAAATATCCATATTTGTTCGGAAAGCCCAAAACACATGGATTATAGCATTCGTTTTCGGCTTCTCAGGGTCCGGGTGTCATTTTTGCCCAAACTTCTCCGGGGGGTGTATCATGACCCTAGAGTACCTTCGGTGCCTCGGGAGGGACATTCGATTCCTCAAACTACGATATCACCTATGCCTTTGGTGTTCTGGCTCTTACACCACCAGTGTCCCGTAAAACGCCTTTCCAAGCCTATCAGGGACCAGATAAGCGACCCCGAGAGCCTCCTATGTCCCCTAGGGATGTGTCGTGCGATGTGGTTCGAAAATATCAACATTTGTTTCTGGGCCTCCAGAAGCCCAAAAAACGTGGATTATAGCCTTCGTTTTCGACTTCCCGGGCCAAGGGTGTCATTTTTGCCAAAGTTTCTCCCGGGGTCTATCATGACCCTAGAGGACCCTCGGAGTCCCGGGAGGGACATCCGGATCCCCGAACTTTGATATTCCCCATGCCTTTGCTGTTAGGGATGGATTCACCCATGGATTTGATGTTTGCACCCTTACAAGCTGACCTGTAAGTGGGTTATCAATGGCTACTCGGGACCCAATAACCGACTCGGGGGCCTCCGACATACCCTGGGTCCTCTGTACAATATGGTACAAAAAATGAAAACCTTGGTCGGCGCCCAAATTTCGTTGGTTATAACCTTTCGAATCTGGCCACCTAGGGCTCAGTTGAGATTTTCAGTCATGACTCATGATGCTCAGGGAACCCATGGTAACCCCAAACCATCACCCCCCCCCCCCCCCCCACTTCCCTCAAGAGGTTATCCAATGCCCAAACTTCACATTCGAGTTCATCCATGGTTGTGGTGTTTGACCCTCATAGTCCGTGACCAATAAAAGGGTTGTCAATGACTACTTGAAACCAATTAATCGACCCAAGGGCCTCTCATGTCCCCCCATGGTCCGATGGTAAGAAAATAAAAACCTCGGTCCTATGGCCTCCAAGTAGCCTGAATTTTGTGGATATAACCTTTAGATTTTGGCCACCCAGACCAAATTGAGAATTTCAGCCTGGATAGTCCGGGGGAACCATGGTGACCAAAGAGGCTTCCTGCCTTCCTGGTACCCCCAATAGGCCATCCAGATACCCGAACTTCATATTCTAATTCATCCATGGTTTTGGTGTTTGGCCCTCATAGTAAAGGGCTATCAAAGGTAATTTGGGACCTAATGTCCGTCCCCGAGGGCTTCCCTCGGGGGTCTCCCGTACGATACGGTACAGAACAGAGAACTTTGGTCTGAGGGCCTCCAAACGCCCAAATTTTGTAGATTATATCCTTTGGATTTTGGCCACCCAAGGTCCGGTTGAGATTTTCAGCCCCCGTGTTTCGGGGGACTCATGGTGACTAAAGAGGCCCCCCGGTGCACCTGGGAGGTCAATTTGATGCCCGGATTTCATATTTACTAATGGTTTCGGTGTTGGGGCCTTTATACTGGCTGGTTAGTAATAAAAAGCGTTATCAAAGCTATTTGGGACCCAATAACCAACCCTAGGGCCTCCCACGCTCCCCTAGGGTCCCTCGTAAGGTATGGTATGAAAACAATAACCTTGGTCTTGAGGCCTTTCAGATGCCCAATCTTCATGGATTATATAGCCTTTAGATTTTGACCACTCAGGGTCCGGTTAAAATTCTTAGCCTGAATACTCTAGGGGACTCCTGGTGACCCAAGAGGCGCCTTGGTGCCCTCAGGATGCGACGCCCGGACTTCAAATTCACCCATGGTTTCGGTATTGAGGCGTTGATAGGGACCATCAAAAGGATAATCAAAGGCTACTTGGGACCCAATAACCGACCTAGGGCCCTATATAATTCATTGCATGTGGATCATATATTCATATATAATTCATTGGTCCATCTGAATTATGTGCAGATTCTGGATCATATAATTCATATTATCTACAGTGGCTGAATAATCCACATTCAACTGTTAATAGTTCTTTTTTTTTTTAGATAACATGGGTGTCCAAGCTTTGCTTGACTAATCCCATGGGCCTTGAAGTTAACGACAAGGATTTCTTCCAGTGGCCCTGAGGGGACTCGAACCTCAGACCTCTGGAATACTTCTCAGAGGTCTTACCAGCTGAGCTACCCCCTCAGGGTTACTGTTAATAGTTCTATACAGGCCAGATAAATTAACTTCAACTGTTATAGTACAATATAAGCCAGATAAATTTAAGTTACGGGAACAATCAAACAATGGAACATTTAGCAACTCAGCCTTCTACAATGCTATGTGAGGCGATGTAACAGGAAAAGGACAGTCATGTAAAGTTTGGAGCATCAGCAAACCAGTTTAAAATGAACATAAAGCCAAAAGTAAAACAGGATTAATAAATATATATTAGACAGTCTTTGCTGCATCCAATGCAAGCAACATTATTGCACGCAGCAAACCCATAGTATTGGGAAAAGATAGGAAACTGTAGGATGTGAAAGATTCAGCACAAGGTAAACAAGGATGAGGTCAGCTGTATTACCATCTTATGGGGGTACAAGAGGAGTTTGGTCAAGCAGTTGACTATAACATGCGCATTCTCAACAGCTGTGTTTTGTCCTGCACACATAGAAGTGGAAATGCGTTGTCACTCAGTAATTTCATGAAACATTACCCCACAGTACATGTGAATCATTTCATTAAGACATGGAATAGGATAGTAATACCGGGTGGCAATCTTATGGCCAATGTCTTACAGCAGTATCAGTATCTTCTAATACAACTAAATTCTTTAGATTAATCAAAAATATTGATTACTTTTAACTACCAGGAGCACGAACGGATAAATCCAGAACAAAAATAGGTTGACCAATATCAAGTCTAAGAGCAGATAGTTCCAGCAATACATTTATCTAGAGTAGATATACATATATCAAGTCTACGAGCAGACAGTTCCAGCAATATATATATATTGCACACCCACGAGGCCCCACACAACTTTGAGACCCACTGCTGGATTTCATTGACTATTTCTATAGATCATGCATGTGAATTTTTAATGAAATCCGAATATTTAACATAGATTTGAGTTCTTAAGTTGTAAATGGTCAAGATACTTCATAAATGGCTAGCGACAGATCTGAAATTATTCTGAAAGTAATGACTACCAGATTAATCTGAAAGTTGTCACCTGTCATGAAGAAGAAAAATGAAGTGATCTAATGAAAAGCTACGTACATATCAAGTTTGACGCCGGGGGTAAGTGAATCCTGCCTTACATAAGTGTTGGCAAAGGCATCAAGGATAGACATCACATTTGCAATCAAGTTAAAAGCATCGAGGATACAGAATACAGATCATATATGCAATTGAGGTAAACACACCAAGAAACAGATCATTTTTGCAATCAACAGTAAAACCATCAAGAATGCAGATCAAGATGATACACTTTTGACTTTATCTTCAGTATAGTATGGAAAGAAAAGAGAAGGTAGATACAACATGCCAATCTAGGAATAATTTTGGATAAAAAAGCATTCAAACACATAACTTATGATTCAAGCATCAGAGCACAGCGCTTAACATAGTAAATTGCACATCAATGATGTAGTGACCACTCAATCTGCGAAGCTGTTGATTGTTGAAATTGGCAAAATGTGACATGTATGTGTCATTTGGAAAGGTAGGCGTATACCTACGTAAACTCAAGGTATTAAAGATATTTTTACACATAAAAAAACCCTTTCGCAGACTGCAACTGGTTCACACATTTGGCGCACTGAAGCCATCTGCAATCTGTAAAACTTGCATAATATATATAGAAAAGCACCCAATATTCGGCTCCATTGTAGAGTTGCATACCATTCTTATCCATCAGTAGGCCAGACAGCACCAGCAAGAGATGATAGATCATATCTTTATTGAGAATGTCCTCACTAAGAACAGAGATGACATCCAAGAGTACTGGAAGAAGCTGCAAAGCAGAGAAGAAAGAAAGAAGGCTCAGCTGCAACTTACATCACCTGTAATCAAGCTAGAAACTAGAATAGACTAAGGAAAAGCTTAAGTTGTTACGAGTCAAAACCTTCTTAGTTTCTGTCAAGACAGCTACTAGAGGAGCATCTGATATTACATGCCCAATTGCTCGGTAGAGCATAGATCTGAAAAAAGAAAGAAAAAAAAAAAAAAAAAATATATATATATATATATATATATATATATATATATATATATATATATATATATATATATATATATATATATAAAATGCTCTTGGTATGTTATAACATTAACATTACACTGATATCTAATATAAGGCAAATTAAATCATGCAATACATGGTGATACATCATTACAATCAAATAGCATAGAATACTTCCATTCAAGAAAATGACAAAATAAAGTATTTAAAAATACAAAATAATAAACATTGGTATCTCGGGTTCATTAGTCGGGAAAAGCCAGGAGATCCATGTTATCAAAATAAAAGAATAAATTGAAGCACAGGTTTCCGCTAACCTAGCCAACGTTGAGCCAACTTGAAGTTTTAAACAAGAATTTACAACCAAAACCTAAGAGAGAAGTATGGGTTACGTTCAGGGTCAGGGTCAGGGTCGAAAAGCAATAGCTAGAGAAACAAAGCAACTCATATTTACCTTGCTCCAGGTGGATGAGATTTTATCGCTGCAGAAAGAAGAATGGGCATTATAGTAGAAAAAAAACGCTGCTTGTACAGTGGCCTTACGGTTGCATGAAATGTTTTATTCAAACAGTCCTCAGGATCACTCATTAAAACATGAAATGCATCTGCAGCATGCTTCACCACTGGAGGCAGCACGTTTGCCTCCTCAGCTCCCTCCAAGCAACTTTGTTTCTTGGATGAGATTTCTAGTTCACTTCTTGAGACTAAACATTTCAAGGTAATCATGGTTATCTCTTTCACCTTTTCATGTCCCCTCATTAGCAGTCCTTTTCCTATCCATGCAAACCCAGCAATACAGCTGTTTTGAAACAGAACAGATTCAGCAAACTTTAGACAAAGCTCGCTTTGATCACCCATTTGAGAACTACTTGGAAGAAACTGGTCACTGCAACTCCCCAAACTCACTTTAAAGATCAAATCCAGAGCATTATCCAGACAAAAATAACTTGGTTTCTGTACTTCAATGGCCTTCAGAGGCATTTTGTTAACAATCGAACCCAAGGCCTGAGCTGATGTCACATTACCCTTTACATAACCTGCCAGCAATGACTGTATAACTGCTTTGGTATTACGAATTTGTGTTTTTGGGCGGAGTGCAATAATTACTGATGCAAACAGTGATATAAGCCACTCATTTCTACATGTAGAACTGTCAATATCTGGAGTTATTTGCAATCCTTCAAGTTGAGAAGGCACAAAGTTGGCTGAGAAAGATTCATCTGATGAAACCACTCTGAAAGCTTTCTCGACAATAATAAATTGATCCTCCTCTAAGCAAATAGCAACAGCTAGCTTTAGTGCTCTCATTGTTGCACTTAGAAGATCCTGGATCAAAAGAAGATATTAGTTGCCACTAGTTCCTCAGAGGAGATTCGTTTTACTTTCATACAGGAAAAAAATCTTGAGCCAAACAAAATATCGTACTCACTTTTCCTCTAACACAAAAATTGATGCTCATGGCTGCTTCAATTTGATCCCATAAATTAATGGCAAAGGACATTTGGAAGTGCTCAGAGCCGTTCACTTTTTGGAACCTTAACCCACATGAAAGAAATGCAGATTAACTATTAATTTGCATCCTGATATTGACTTCACATAAGTATTTGCTCAATTTGAAGACACTAGAAATATCATCTCTATACCTCAAAGTGCATGAAGGATTAGTTGCTCATACGTGATAACCACTTAACCAGTGAAACAAATCAAAATTTTCGGCAATAAATGTGAGTTATCATTTCATTCCAAAAATCTCAAGTGAGGTACAGACATCTCAGTGATCAACGTATCAAAAACTATCTCTACTCCTTAGTCCTCACTACCCAAAACATACAGGGCAGGAGGTTTTAGTAATATCATACTGGTAAAACATATAGACATCAGAAGAGGGAGCATAAAACATCTACAAGATACAAACTAGTGTTTTATCCATTAGCATAGTGGAGAAACTAATAATCAGAATCTCCGCCATCATCAAGATGGTCAAATTGAAGAAAGCTAATTAGCTCCAGGCAGATTTACATACCATGGAAGCAACTTATCAGAGTAACAGTCCAAAAGCTGAACTAATTCTGCAACAACAAGATCTCCATCAGCCTATTCAAGAAAAGGCCGAAGTAAGATTGTCAGATTGTTAAGCAACATGAATGCAGATGAAGACTAGTCATGGGTAAAAGCACAACATATGGACATGCGCAAATTGCACTCCGTGTTTTATATGCTGTAGTGGATAGAGCAGTGACTAAAGGGTATATAATATACATACATGAACCTTAGTAAACTTGGCTGAGATAGCTTCTTGCACCCCTTGAACAGTTTTCAACATGAAAGTATGCCCACTAGCACCAACGTCAGAGATTGCTTCTAGGATTAGAGGATAAGGCATTGTAGAATCATGGGTTGAGATCAACAAAATGAGCTTTTCAACAACAGTAGTAACATAGCTCAGCAACTTCTCGGAATCAGGATGTTCCTCAAGAAAAATACCAATTTTCACTAAGGCACTCAGTGACATTTTCCATATTGATGTCAAGTTGAAGTTCTTAATGATAATTGATACCAATGTCATTAAGATATTCTCAAATACCAACTTCGAGACAGGATAAAAACCTCCAGGGAAAGTAGCCAGAACCTGGAGACCTTTCACTGCAAAAAGGATTAACAAAATTTTAAAAAGCGTTGAAGGAAAATGAAAAGGTCTTAGAAATTCCAATTTAGTATCTGACTATCCTTTCTACAAAATAAATTTCGGAACAAAATAAATTAAATATCAATACCACATAAGGTAAACATTAAGTATGATTAACAAAATTAAAGAGCAGCTGGTGCGTGATGCGGCACTTTGCAAAACACGAATCACCTGCAAAACACTAATCACCTGCATCAAGTTTTCTGTGTCCAAAGAAATTGCAGTGCAGTGTACATATAAAGACTACACAACATCTGTAAATAAAGACTTCAATGGATCTTATCACAAATGGAGGTGTCCAATGAAAACTCACTATTACAACCAAGAAAAACGAAAGTCAAATTCCGAAATTTACTCGGATCAACTTACAACACCTGTTCTCATCATACAGGATTGATTGTTCATATATGCTACTTTTCTTTGTTTTAAATCTCATCAAACACAATCTCAACACAAATCAAAAAAAAATGAGAGAAAAGGAAGCACGATACTTGGACATTTTTAAAAAATCACGACGCACATCATGTCAGAAAGTCATGCAACTATAACTCTAAACATAATTTTCACAATTTACGCTAGTCATTCCACGATACCATAGCAGCACCACGACATGAAAGAATATACCTCTTAAAGAAATATCTGCCTCATGGTACATCTCATTTCCACCGGTCGTACTGGTAACCAAATTAGAAACTAATGCCTTCATCATTGAGCTACAAAAGCCACTAAGCATCTGGCACCATGTATCATCCGTAAAATTATAATCTGATGCGAGTTGTAAAGAGCCAACAGCTAATTCTCTACATGCACTAAGGATTTGAATGCACAGATAAAGGGCACAGAAACTCAGTTTCTGGTAAGGTAAGTTAGTATCTGTAGCTGGAGTATCTTCCAAAGAAGCATTTGGTCGAAGCCCAAGAATCTTTGATATCCGAAGGAAGAAAGTCTCAAACACTTGATTGCACGAAGCAGTCGATGCTTTTGTCAAAACAAACAGCACACTTCCAACTGCAAATAGTTTTTCTTCATTTTGCTGTGGACTATCATTGAAACTTCCAGAACCAGCAATTGAGTTCACAAGACCATTTATGTCCTCATCTTCAAGAATCAAGTTTAGGAATCCATTGTTTTGTTGTGAGACGACCCTTTGGAGAAGAACTAGAGCTTCTTTTGTAACTTCATTATCCTGAAAGCCTGTAACATTTACTGCATCTGAAGTCAACGACAAAGCCTGTTCCTTCGGAAAACTGAAAATTGTTGCTCTTAATGAAGTCCATATAGCTTCAGCATGATCCGCCATTCTTTCAGGCCCATACTTCACAGTGCAATAACTTAGATACCTTAGTGAATCAAGCTGCCATTATAAACTGGCAGATCAGGGCCAAAATGTTAAAACCATAAAATTTGCTGCACTGAAGCACAGAAACTGCAATTTTTGCTGACCTTTGCTAGTGGCAGATCAGAGGAAAGCTTCTCAACAAGCAACGGAACGGCAAATGGCTCAAACAATGGTGAACCAGAAAACGCCAGCTGGAAAGAAACTAATATGTTAAATTTTATCAGGAGAAGATGACAAAACCGAAAGATATAAGATTGGAAATTTAGAAATATACTAGTCATAAGATTTAATAAGATTAGAACAAATATATTCCAAAATTTGGTTTCACCTGAAGCCAATACCTGAGATTCCCACAGAACACGAAATAAACCGGACGTCGGAACACAATACCATTTAAACCCAACCCCTGACAACCTGGTCAGAGCGACTCACTCTTCTGAGTTAGTCAACCAGTTCGCCATTATGGCACAGTAATAAAATAGGCCCACATCCAAAAGTAAAAATCAAATCTTCAGCGTTCCTTCCCCCATCCTACCCCTCAACCACCATAATGAATGATGAACCTCCATTCTCCGAGAGAACTAACTTTATAATGCTTAAGATAATCACGGAATATACCTAGTTACTATAAAATAATTGAAACAGCCCTTTTGGGATGGAGAGACATCTTTTGCTTTCGGGTAGGTCAGTTAAAAATACCAAAGGCAAACCCAGTGAACGTCAATAAAACTATTAGTTGCCGAGTGCTATTACGGAAAACCCCAAATTTTCTTCATTATTGTTAGCAACAAAACAAAATCAAAAAAATGGTCAGCCCCCAACTCAGGTCACCCAAAACATTTACATGTTGAGCTTCAAACTCCTTTTATAACTATCAACTTCACCTCCAAACTCTGAACTAAGTGTGTCCATCTTCTGTTTCGGGCTTCTGCAGATCCGCTTTGTGGGGTTTGGAAGGGTTAAGAAGAACTTGTTGGGGAGTAATGCACTTCTCACGGTACTGTGAAGTCTTTGGATGTAAAACAATTGGGGAATCTTTTACAGTCACTTTTCACCAGAGCTACTCTGGCATCAGTTAATCTATTTAACCTCTTGAAAAGCTAAGACAGAAGATTTTATAGGAGCTATTCAATTTGATGTCCAGAGTAACTGGCTAACTTGTAAATTGTAATCGCAATTCTGCAGGTGGCCAGCTTGTCCTCCTAGATTGTATTTACAAGTCTTTAATACCTATCTTATACGTTATCAAAAAAGTAAATAAAGAAGGAAAATCAAATGCAACCAATGAAGCTAATAATTGTCTATAGCTATTTCGAGAATGGAAGAACAGAGTAAACTGCATAATACCATCAAAGCCCTTGAGAGGTCATCTCTGCTAACTTCAACATCTTCACTCTTGGGCTGGAAAAGAACATATTAGAATCTAGTTTGTCAAAAAGTAAATAAAGTGAAATTGCTTTCTGCATGTACGCATGAAATATAACCAAGATCCACTGCCCACAAATCAAACACAAATCCGACAAGAAGAAGAACGAAATATAAGTAAACAAAGAAAAAGCATCTCACTGTGAACTGTGCCCATCAACAGGGGATGAAGGCATAAGCATTTAAGTTTGCTTAAACACTAAACACCCAATCTGTGTGCATAAGAACTAAACACCCAATCTGGCACTGATGTGTGCATAAGAACTAAACACCCAATCTGGCACTGAAGTGTGCATAAGAACTAAACACCCAATCTGGCACTGAAGTGTGCATAAGAACTAAACACCCAATCTGGCACTACAAACAGAATATAGACAGATGATTAAAAACACAAAACTGAGCTAGCAATAACTGCGTAACAATGAAGTTGATCATTTACTTCATAGATATCCCATCCATCCAATTTATGAGAAGATTGTGTTGCTAGCATAATCATGAGTGCAGATGCCCCAAGTAAAGTAGAGCACTTATAGCTTCAAGAAGCTTAGCAATGAGTCCATAGTTCATATATGACAGATTGAAAGTACAAAGAAAACTTTGTGGAGACTCTCCATCAAAACAAACCTGAAAAGGCCAAACTGTAACTTCATCCTTTTTTTTTCTCATTAAGTGTTCCTTTTAATGAAAATGCAAATACGAGCAAAAGGGTGGAAAAAGAATTATTTTACTTAATTTGTGAAATATAATAAACTCCCTCACATATCAATTAGATTTTCTTCCAATCAAGTTTTGCACATGACTAATCTGGTTTTAGACAAAGCCAATGGTTGGATCTACACTGAGTGTTGTCGTAGTTCAGTGGTTAAATCTGCTTTTGCAGCTAAGAATCACCCGAACTTCAGGAAAGTGAGAAGAGAAATCAAGCAGATCGAATAAATTTGGCCAAGTAAGTAAATTGACTACTAATGTTTCAACCACAACAAGATTCCAAAATAATAAACAATTGCATACAGCATACAGAAAGATCAAGCATAGAGTTTTTATCAAGCAGATCATGTCTTTTGATTTAGGATAAACTATGCAAAGCAAGATTGATTAGTGCAAACAGCATCAAGCATTCCCATCACATGAGAGCACTAAAAGCCGAGTAAAGAGAAGTTCAGAGAAGCTGCCGGCATAATCATTCCCATTCACATCTAGTTTTCATTATCACCACTATAAAGCCCTACAGACTGGGACACTGGGACATGGTGCGTCATGGGCACTTATTTAGCTCAGGCATGGATATTTTGATATTGTAAGGACATCTTCTTTATACTTGGGACTTCTTCATACTTAGCTTCTTTCCTTGTCCCCCTTGGCAAAAAAATAGGAAATAAATAGAAAAATAACCAAGAAAACATAAATCACTTCAAAAAAAAGAGGGAAACATTATGAGACCTCACTATAATAGTTGAGAGGGCTTGGGGGTAGGTTTGGTGGCACGGGGTGGTGGGGAGCCATGCTCGGCACCTCAATTAGCCTCCGATGTCTCGTAAAATGCCCTTCCAAGGACCCGTTAACCTACACCAGACGCCTCCCATGTTCCTTAGGAGTGTCCAAAGCAAAGTGGTGTAAAAATATACACCTTCGTTCCGGGGCCTCCCAGAAGCCCCAAAAACGTTGACAACCTTCGTTTTCGGCTTCCCATTGCCCGGATGTCATTTTTGCCAAAACTTCTCCGTGGGATCTATCGTAACCCTAGAGGACACTCGATGCCCAGGCAGGGTCATCCGGATCACCGAACTTCGATATCATCCATGCTTTCAGTGTTCCCCCCCTTACATTGGTGTCCCGATAAATGCCCTTACAAGCCTATCAGCAACCGGACCCCAGGGGCCTCCCATGTCCCCTAGGGGTGTCCTGTGCGATGTGGTGTGATAATATAAACCTTCGTTCCCAAAAACGTAGATTATAGCCTTCATTTTTCGGCTTCCAGTGGCCCGGGTGTCATTTGTGCCCAAATTTCTCCAGGTGATCTATCTATCATGACCCTGGAGGGCCCTCGGTGCCCCGAGAGGGTCATCAAGATTCCCAAACTTTGATACCACCCATGTTTTCGGTGTTCCAACCCTACATTGGTGTCCCATAAAAACGCCCTTACAAGCCTATCAGGGACTAGATAACGGACCCCAGGGGCCTCCCATGTCCCGTAGGAGTGTCCCGTGTGATATGGTGTGAAAAAAGATACCTTCGTTACGGGGCCTCGCGGAAGACACAAAAACGTGGATAGCCTTCGTTTTCGGCTTCCCGGGGCCCGGATGTCATGTTTGCAAAAATTTCCTCGGGGGTCTATCATGACCCTAAAGGACCCTCGGTGCCCCGGGAGGGTCATCTGGATCCTCGAACATCGACATCACCCATGTTTTTAGTGTTCCGACCCTTACATTGGTGTCCCGTAAAACGCCCGTACAAGCCTATCAAGGACCAGATAACGGACACCGGGGGCCTCTCATGTCCCCCCTATGGGTTTCCCGTGCAATGTGGTGTGAAATTATACACCTTCGTTACGTGTATAATATAGCCTTCGTTTTCGGCTTCCCGGGGCCAGAGTGTCAGTGTTGCCCAAATCTCTCCGGGGGGTCTATCATGACCGTAGAGGACCCTTGATAACTCGGGAGCGTCATCCAGATGCCTGAACATCAATACCACCCATGTTTTCGGTAATCCAACCCCTACATTGGTGTCCAATAAAAACGCCCTTACAAGCCTATCAGGCACCAGATAACGAACCCCATGGATGTCCCACGTCCCCTAGGAATGTCCCGTGCGATATGGTGTGAAAATATACACATTCGTAACGGGGCCGCCCGGAAGCCCCAAATACATGGATAGCCTTCGTTTTTGGCTTCCCAGAGACAGGATGTCATGTTTGCAAAAATTTCTCCAAGGGGTCTATCATGACCCTAGAGGACCCTTAGTGCACCTGGAGGGGCATCCGGATCCTCGAACTTCGACATCACCCATGATTTTGGTGTTCCATCCCTGACATTGGTGTACCGTAAAACGTCCGTAGAAGCCTATCAGGGACCATATAACGGACCCCGGGCGCCTCCCATGTCCCCAATGTGTGTCCTGTGCGATATGGTGTGAAAATATACACCTTCGTTCCGGGGCCTCCCGGAAGCCCTAAAAACGTTGATGATAGCCTTCGTTTTCGGCTTCCCGAGAACCGGGTGTCATTTTTGCCCAAACTTCTCCGAGGGGTCTATCATGACCCCAAGGGAACCACAGTTCCCCATGAGGGTCATCCGGATCCCCGAACTTCGATGTCACCCGTGTTTTCGGTGTTCCGTCCCTTACAATGGTGTCCTGTAAAAACGCTCTAACAAGCCTACAATGGACCAGGTAATCGGACCCCGTGGGCCCCCCATGTCCGCTAGGGGTGTCCCGTGTGTTGTGGTGGGAAAATATACACCTTCGTTCCTGGGACTCCCGGAAGCCCCAAAACCGTGGATTATAGCCTTCAATTTCGGCTTCTCGGGGCCAGGTGTCATTTTTGCCGAAACTTATACGGGATGTCTATCATGTCCCTAGAGGACCCTCGACGCCCCGGGAGGATCACCCGGATCCCCGAACTTCGATATCATCAATACTTTCGGTGTTCCCCAAACATGTAAAAACACTTTTACAAGCCAGGCAGGGACAAGATAACGGACCTCGGGGGTGTCCCGTGCGTTGTGGTGGGAAAATATACACCTTCGTTCCTAGGCCTCCCAGAAGCCCCAAAAGCGTGGATTATCATAGCCTTCGTTTTTGACTTCCCGGGCCCAGGTGTCATTTTTGCCCAAACTTCCCTGGAGGTTCTATCATGACCCTAGAGGACTCTCGATGCCCTAGGAGGGTCATCCGGATCCCCGAACTTTGAAATCATCCATGCTTTCGGTGTTCCCACCCTTTTCAATGGTGTCCCGTAAAAACGCCCTTACAAGCCTAACAAGGACCAGATAACGGACCTCAGGGGGTTCCCATGTCCCTTAGGGGTGTCCCATGCGATGTGGTGTGAAATATAAACCTTTGTTTTGGGGCCTCCTGGAAGCCCCAAAAACGTGGATTATAGCCTTCGTTTTCGGCTTTTCGGGGCCCGGGTGTCATTTTTGCCCAAACATCTCCAGGGGGTATCATGACAGGACCCTCAATGGCCAAGGAGGGTAATCCGGATCCCCGAACTTTGATATCATCAATGCTTAGGGTTGTCCCCCCCCTACATTGGTATCTCGTAAAAACGCCCTTACAAGCTTATCAGGAACTAGATAACGGACACAGGGGGCCTCTCATGTCCCCAAAGGGTGTCCCGTGGGCCTTGATGTGGTGTGAAAATATACACCTTCGTTCCAGGGCTTCCAGGAAGCCCAAAAGACATTAATCATAGGCTTCGTTTTCGACTTCCCAAGGCCCGGTGTCATTTTAGCCCAAACTTCTCCGAGGGGGCTATCATGACTCTAGAGGACCCTCGATGCCCCTGGAGGGTCATTCGAATCACCGAACATCGATATCATTCATGCTTTCGGTGTTCCCCCCCCCCCCCTACATTGGTCTCCCATAAAAACGCCCTTAGAAGCCTATCAGGGACCAGATAACAGACCCCGGGGGCCTCCCATGTCCCTTAGGGGTGTTCCGTGCGATGTGGTCTAATTATATAAACCTTGGTTCCGGGGCCTCCTTTCGTTTTCGGTTTCCTGGGGCTGGGTGTCATTGTTGCCCAATTTTCTCCGGGGGTCTATCATGACCCTAGAGGAACCTCGGTTCCCAAGAAGGGTCAACCGGATCCCCGAACTTGAATATCACCCATGCTTTCGGTGTTCTGGCCCTTACATTGGTGTCCCGTAAAAACGCCCCCCCATGTCCCCTAGAGGCGTCTCGTGCGTTGTGGTGTGAAAATATACACCTCTTTTCCCGGTCCTCCCGGAAGCCCCAAAAATGTGGATTATCATAGCCTTCTTTTTCGGCATCTCTAGGCCCGGGTGTCATTTTTGCTTAAACTTCTCCAGGGGATCTATCAACCCTAGAGGACCCTTGATGGCCAGGGAGATCCGGATCCCCGAACATCGATATCATCCATGCTTTCGGTGTTCCCCCTTTACATTGATGCCCCATAAAAACGCCTTTACAAGCCTTGCAGGGACCGGATAACGAACCTCGGGAACCTCCCATGTTCCTTAGGGGTGTCCCGTGCGATGTGGTGTAAAAATACAAACCTTTGTTCCGGGCCTCCCGGAAGCCCAAAAATGAGGATTATAACCTTCGTTTTCGGCTTCCCGGGGATCTGGTGTTTTGCCCAAATTTCTCCTGGGTATCATGATCGTAGAGGACCCTCGGTTCCCCATGAGGGTCAACCGAATCCCCGAACTTGAATATCACTCATGCTTTCAGTGTTCCGGCCCTTACATTGGTGTCTCGTAAAAACGCCCTTACAAGCCTACTATGGGACCTGGTAACGCAACCCACCCGTGTCTCCTAGGGGTGTCCCGTGCATTGAGGTGTGAAAATATAGACCTTCGTTCTTGGTTCTCGCTGAAGGCCCAAAAACGTGGATTATCATAGCCTTCGTTTTCGGCATCTCGGGCCCGGGTGTCGTTTTTGCCCAAATTTCTCTGGGGGTCTATCATGACCCTAGAGGACCCTCGATGCCCCAGGAGTGTCATCCACATCCCCAAACTTCGAAATCAACCATGCTTTTGATGTTGCCCCCCCTACATTGGTGTCCCGTAAAAACGCCCTAACAAGGCTTGCAGGGACTAACGGACTTCGGGGGCCTCCCATGTCCCTTAGAGGTCTCTCGTGCAAAGTGGTGTGAAAATACAAACCTTTGTTCCGAAGCCTCTCGGAAGCCCCAAAAACATGGATTATAGCGTTTGTCTTCGGCTTCCCGGGGCACGGGTGTCATTATTGCCCAAATTTCTCCGGGGGGTCTATCATGACCCTAGACAACCCTCGGATCCCCATGAGGGTCAACTAGATCCCCGAACTTAGATATCATCCATGCCTTTAATGTTCTGGCCCTTACATTGGTGTCCCGTAAAAACGCCCTTACAAGCCTGAGCCCCTAAGGGTGTCCCATGCGATGTGGCGTGAACATATACACCTTTCTGAAGCCACCCGGAAGCCCCGAAAAAACATGGATTATATATTGCCTTCGTTTTCGGCTTCCCGGGGCCTGGGTATCATTTTGCCCAAATTTCTCCGGGGGTCTATCATGACCCTAGGACCCTCAGGGGCCCGGGATGTCATCTGGATCCCCGAACTTCAATGCCACCCATGCTTTTGGTGTCAGGCCGTTACATTGGTGTCCTATAAAACGCTCTTTCAAGTCTAACAGGGACCAGATAAAGGACTACGGGGGCCACCCATGTCCCCTAGGGGTGTCGAGTGCGACGTGGCTTGAAAATATACACCTTCGTTCCGGGACCTCTCGGAATCCCCAAAAACGTGGATTTATATATATAGCCTTCGTTTTCGGCTTCCTGGGACCGGATGTCATTTTTTCCCAAACTTCTCCAGGGGTTCTATCATGACCCTAGAGGACTCGGGAGGGTCATCCGGATCCCCAAAATTGGGTATCATCCATGCATTCTGTGTTCTGCCCCTTAAATAGGTGACCCGTAAAAACGCCATTACAAGCCTATTAGGACCAGATAACGGACTCGAGGGCCTCCCCCGATCCATAGGGGTGTCTCATGCGATGTGGCTTGAACATATACACCTTCGTTCCGGGGCCGCCCGGAAGCCCTAAAAAACGTGGATTATAGCCTTCGTTTTCGGGTTCCCGGGACATGGGTGTCATTTTTGCCCAAATTACTCTGGGGGGTCTATCATGACCCTAGAGGACCCACGGTACCCTACGAGGATCATCTGGATCCCCGAACTTCGATATCATCCATGCTTTCAGTGTTCTGGCCCTTACATTGGTGTCCCATAAAAACGCCCTTACAAGCCTATAAGGGACCAGATAAGGGACCCCGGGGGCCTCTCATATACCCTAGGCGTGTCCCGTGCGATATGGCGTGAACATATACACCTTCGTTCCAGAGCCTTCTAGAAGTCAAAAAAACCATGGATTATAGCGCTCGTTTTCGGCATCCCGTGGCCCGGGGTCATTTTTGTCCAAATTTCTCCTGGGGGTCTATCATGACTCTAGAGAACCCTCGGTGCCCCGGCAGGGTCATCTGGATCCCCGAACTTCGATATCACCCATGCTTTTGTTGTCCAGGCCCTTACATTGGTGTCCCGTAAAACGATCTTACAAGCCTAACAAGGACTAGATAACGGACCTTGGGGGCCTCCCATGTCCCCTAGGGACTTCCCATGCGATGAGGTGTGAATATTCACCTTCATTCCCGGGCCTCCCAGAAGGCTAAAAAACGTGGATGATAACCTTAGTTTACGGCTTCCCGTGGGGGGATATCATTTTTGCTCAAATTTCTCCGGGGTGCTCCGGAAGGGTCATCTGGATCCCCGAACTTCGATACCACCCATGCTATTGGTGTTCCGGCCCTTACATTGGTGTCCCGTAAAACACCCTTACAAGCCTAACAGGGACCAGATAAAGGACTACGGGGGTCACCCATGTCCCCTAGGGGTGTCACGTGCGATTTGGTTTGAAAATATACACCTTCGTTTTAGGACCTCTCGGAATCCCCAAAAACGTGGATTTATATAGCCTTAGTTTTCGGCTTCCTGGGCCAGATGTAATTTTTGCCCAAACTTCTTCAGGGGGTCTATCATGACCCTAGAGGACCCTCTTGGGGAGGGTCATCTGGATCCCCGAACTTCGGTATCATCCATGCTTTCTGTGTTCTGCCCATTAAATAAGTGACCCATAAAAATGCCATTACAAGCCTATTAGGACCAGGTAACGGACCCCGAGGGCCTCCCACGTCCTGTAGGGGTGTCTCATGCGATGTGGCATGAACATATACACCTTCGTTCCAGGGCCTCCCAAAAACGTGGATTATAGCCTTCGTTTTCGGGTTCCCGGGGCCCGGGTGTCATTTTTGCCCAAATTACTCCGGGGGGTCTATCATGACCCTAGAGGACCGACGGTACCCTATGAGGATCATCTGGATCCCCGAACTTCGATATCATCAATGCCTTAATGTTCTGATCCTTACATTGGTGTCTCGTAAAAACGCCCTTATAAGCCTATCAGGGACCAGATAACGGACCCCAGAGGCCTCTCATGTCCCCTAGGGGTGTCCCGTGCGATGCGGCATGAACATATACACCTTTGTTCCGGAGCCTCCTGGAAGGCTCAAAAAAAAATGGATTATAGCCTTCATTTTCGGCTTCCCGGGGCCCGGGTGTCCTTTTTGCCCAAATTTCTCCGGGGGTCTATCATGACTCTAGAGGACCCTCGGTGCCCCAGGAGGGTCATCTAGATCCCCGAACTTCAATATAACCCATGCTTTTGGTGTTCCGACCCTTACATTGGTGTCCCGTAAAAGGTAAAACGTCCTTACAAGCCTAACAGGGACCACATAACGGACCCTGGGGGCCTCCCATGTTCCCTAGGGGTGTCCCATGCGATGTGCTGTGAATATACACCTTCGTTCCGGGGCCTCCCACAAGCCCCAAAAATGTAGATTTAGCCTTCGTTTACGGCTTTCGGGTGCCCGGATGTCATTTTTGCTCAATTTTTTCCGAGGGCTCTATCATGACCCTATGACCCTCGGTGCCCCGGGAGAGTCATCTGGACCCCCGAACTTTGATATCAGCCATGCTTTTGGTGTTTTGGCCCTTACATTGGTGTCCCGTAAAACTCCCTTACAAGCCTAACAGGGACCAGATAAAGGACTCCGAGGGCCACCCATGTCAATAGGGGTGAGATACACCTTCGTTCCGGGACCTCTCGGAATCCCCAAAACGTGGATTTAAGTCTTCGTTTTCGGCTTCCTGGGCCCAGATGTCATTTTTGCCCAAACTTCTACAGGGGGTCTATACCCTAAAGGACCCTCAGTGCCTAAAGATGGTCATCCGGATCCCCGAAATTCGGTATCATTCATGCTTTCCGTGTTCTGCCCCTTAAATAGGTTACCCGTAAAAAGGCCATTACAAGCCTATTAGGACCAGATAAAGGACCCAAAGGGCCTCCCATGTCCCCTAGGGGTGTCCAATGCTATGCGGGGTGAACATATACACCTTCGTTCCGAGGCCTCCCGGAAGCCCCTAAAAATGTGGATTGTAGCCTTCGTTTTCGGCTTCCTGCCAGGTGTAATTCTTGCCCAAATTTCTCCAAGGGTTCTATCATGACCCTAGACAACCCCGTTCCCCATGAGGGTCATCCGGATCCCCGAACTTCGATATCATCCATGCTTTCAGTGTTCTGGCCCTTACATTGGTGACCCGTAAAAACGCCCATACAAGCCTATCAGGGACCAGATAACGAACCCCGGGGCCTCTCATGTCCCCTAGGGGTGTCCCATGCGGTGTGGCGTGAACATATACACTTCGTTCTGGGGCCTCCCGGAAGGTCCCAAAAAACATGGATTATAGCCTTCATTTTCGACTTCCCGGGGCCCGGGTGTCATTTTGGCCAAATTTCTCCGGGGGGTCTTTCATGACTCTAGAGGACCCTCGGTGCCCCGGGAGGGTTATTCGGATCCCCAAACTTCACTATCACACATGCTTTTGGTGTTCTGACCCTTACATTGGTGTCCCGTAAAAACGTCGTTACAAGTCTATCAGGGACCAGATAACGGACCCCGGAGCCCCCATGTCCCCTAGGGGTGTCCAGTGCTATGCGGTGTGAAAATATACACCTTCATTCCTAGGCCTCATGGAAGCCCAAAAACGTGGATTATAGCCTTTGATTTCCGGAAACCCGGGCCCGGTGTCATTTTTGCAGAAATTTTTCCATGTGGTCTATCATGACCCTTGAGGACCCTCAATGCCCCAGGAGGGTCACCCGGATCCGCGAGATCTCGTTTCACCCATGGGACATGGGATATGGGACATGGGCGCTCACTGGGACATGCGCGCTCACTGGGCACTGGAACATGGGCGCTCGATGGGCACGGGGACATGGGAAATGCGCGCTCGCTAAGCGCTGGGACATGGGACATGAGCGCTTGCTACGCGGTGTGACATGCACGCTCGCCGGGCGCTGGGACATGCGCGCTCCCGGGCGCTGGGACATGGGACACGCGCGCGCTCGCCTGGGGGCTGGGACATGGGACATGTGTGCGCTCGATGGGCGTTGGGACATGGGACATGCGCGCGCTCGATGGGCGTTGGTACATGGGACATGCGCGACTCGCTAGGGGCTGGGACATGGGACATGAGTGTTGCTTCATGGGACATGAGTGTTGCTTCATGGGACAAGGCCCGCTGCAGCGCCATGGGTCATGGGTGTTGCGTCATGGGACAGCGCCATAGGTCACGGTTGCTACGTCATGGGACAAGGCCCAAGACGCCATGGGTGCTCATTGAGTGGTTCTGCTATATGAATCCTCTCTACTGTTTATATGAATGTCAACATGTAAAGAAAAGTTATGAAACAACAATGAAAAGGCATATCTTCAGAAAATATATAAAGGTTTTTCTAATGTGTGAAAATTATGAAGTTCACGCTTTACAGTGGTTGAGAATTGAGATGCATCCTTTTCTACGGGAAAAGCAGTGCTTCTCAACTAATGAACAAGTCAAGAAAATGGAGACACACAAAAGAAAAACTTTACGGGAAACGGATAAAATTTGAGAACTAAAGATAAATCAAACTTACATGTGTGTAGTGGATAGGAAAATAACGGCCTATAATATCAAAAAGATCCTCAGCAAAACTTGCTACAGGACCAGTAGGATCAGGAAAAATTCGGGCCAGAACTTCCACGATATGAAAAGCATGAAGCAAACATTGAGGATCTTTTTCTCCTTCCATAGCCTCACAGATACCATAAACGAGGTGATCACCCTAAAGCATGAATACAGCCCGGTTAATAAGAGTATTAAGTTCTGAAAAGTAAACAATCCTGATATAAATACTATGATAATATTGATGAATAGTAACTGCAAGCCCATATGCAAAATCACCAGGAATAAAATACTCACGAAAACAAAATTATTGAACTATATGCCATTTAAGATATTCAGAGGAACGGGTACACAGCTGAATAAGCTGATATTACTAAACATAAAAGATAACAATCACCCAGAGTAGAGAAATTCCATCCATATAGAACTACACTGTTTCACATTCAAACATATCCATTATTTTTTGAATTTTAAATTTTTAATACATTTGGCTAAGAGTGCAATGAGTAACAAAATTTGAGGCATGAGCAGAAATAAGTCTAGTTCACCAATTAGTTTCTCTCCCCTTAATATCTAACCGCATCTCCATTTTGGGAAGCCCGTGACACTGCTAACTGTACAATAAATTTTAACCTCCATGCCCACATTTGCCTCATTAAGGAGGCATCTGTGTGAAATCTGAATTTTTCAATAAATAGCACAGTAGAAGATAGAGATCCTGACATTTACAGCCTAAATTTGGGCTGGTGACTATTCAACTTTTATAGCATGCATATAACACGAAGTCCCAAGAGAAAACCTTCAAGGATATAATCTGAGACATAGTCATATGAGCTTTTCTGACCACATAAGCGATTAATTCCTCAAGATTTCTGCAGAAGGCACATCTTCACATCTCAAGAAATGGAAGAATTGTCCATTTCCAGAGGAGCCAAAAGATTCACTACTTTTTGGCTTCGGGATATAGTGGACTAAATCAAAATGGGTCATAAAGTTGTCTGCACTTCTTATTTATGGTGTAATTGCCAATAGTCGTTGTGCTTCAGATCAATGGTCAAACAGAAACAGCCTTTCTCTCTAAACTCACAACAAGGCCGTGTACAACCGACCCCTCCCCCACCTTGCCTAGGCGGGAACCTCCTTGATAGTGGACTAAATCAAAATGGGTCATAAAGTTGTCTGCACTTCTTATTTATGGTGTAATTGCCAAGAGTCGTCGTGCTTCGGATCAAGGGTCAAACAAAAACAGCCTCTTTGGTCTCACAACAATAAGGCCACGTACAACCGACCCCCTCCCCTCGCCCTGCCTAGGCGGGAACCTCCTTGGAGGCACTGCGGTGATGTTGTGATGAAATGGAAGAATTATAATCAGTCCAAACCACAACAGTTCATTAAACTATTGTTTGTACTGTGCTCAAGCACAACTATTAGACCCTACACACATGTTATGAGAACAAAAACTACAAGAAAAATCCAGGAAGAGTGATAATTAAGATATATAAGAGCATGATCAACATCACCATCACCAACAAACCTAAAGAGTCACCAGCATATGACCACTGGGCCTAGAGAGACATGGAGTTGTCAAAGTCCAATGTAGGTGTTTCTTGTTCAACGTCATTGTTCATAAAGGTTGTGTATTTACATGATGAATGATATCTAAGCTACAAAATATCTACCTTTAAAATGCATGCTTTACTAAAAGCAACACATACGTTCTGTGGGCCTTGATGGCCACCACTGTACAAGTTGCAAATGTTTAAAGTTGCATCATTCTTTGGTATCCAGAATTTATGATAGGTTCACACTTCACAGAGAGAGAATCCAATCACAGACTCAAATGGCAGCCCATCACAATCTTTTACCTTTTCCATTAGATACACATGGATGCAGTCTTGTAACCAAATTAGACGTTGTAAAGTTAAATATTAACCAAATTAATTAATTTACACCACTGGTTGATAAGGTCACTATGTTCTGTAGCTATTATCTCCATTAGAGTTCATGCCCAATTGAGCATCAACAATAACCTTACCCGCCTGAGATGGGATTACATTGGGTATTGGTAACTTCAAAATATGGAAAAATGTGGAGAAGAAAAATTGTACAGAACATAAATGAGATGGGATCCTCTCCAATTAATCCCTCCAATACCTCACAAACCATAAAAATAAAAAAAAATAAAATAAAAACATATTTTTTCTTTCTTTTTTATTTTGATCTTTGTGAGGTATTGGAGGGGTTTATTGGAGGAATTGATTTGAGAGGATCTCATCTCAACAGAAACTGGTAGTTCTGTTAGTTTTTAGATCATTGGTTTGTCAGAGTGAGAACAGAGAAGAAAGAGATGTCCTCGTGTTTCATTCGTTCACTTGCCACTTGTCAGTAAGTTAAACTTGTTGCGAAAATACTTACACAATATTTCCATCACTTTCAATAGAAAATGTGCAGAACTAGTTGCCAAAGATTTAAGTTAAAGATCTCATAGATTTCCAGAGTTTTACTTTTCCATAGTTTTCCACTCCCAATCATCAAATATAGTAAATCTTACACATCTATAGTTCTATGTAGTTTCACTCAGTTGTTCTCCTTCAGGTAAGTTATTCCCAAAGAAATGTACCATGACTTGAAAATGAAGAAATCAGGAAATCTTCAATATGAAATGCCAAAAATTGCACGTCATACTTCGATATATATATATATATATATCCAACTTAATTCAATATTTTTCAATGGGAAATGGGATGTACTTGAGTAAGACCGAAAAACGGATTCTTCAATATTTTTCAATGGGTAATACATACCAGCGCAGCAACATCTTCTTGGTAACGGTCTAAAAGGCATTCCAGAAGTTCAAAACAGAGCTGCAGCAGTAACATCAAAGATAAGCTAGAGCAAGGCATCCAATGTCTCGACAGAAAAATGTAAAGATGATTTCAAGTTATTACAAAAGGCAACAAGATTTTTCCTAATTAATAGCAATATTTACCAGGAAGTTTGTTCCATCATACCTTCCTGTCATACTGTGCTAAAGACTGCACCTGTAAGTTCTCTAAATAAGCCTGGACTAGGGCCTTAGCATCAGTGCCAGCAACCGCACCTGCATTACTTTTCCTTCTCAAGAGAGCCAAACAGCCAACAAGTGCGCCACGTAATGCTCTCCAATCTGTCTAATATAAGTTTAGTATCATATATCTCATACCAGAAGTAAAATAAATTTGCTTTACTTCATTTTAATCCCGAACTTCCTTGGTCTATGGATTATCATTGATCTCACATATATGAATTAGAGAAACTGTAACAAAAGAAGACTCGACATGAAACACAATAAAGAGGAAGACAAACAAAAACCAAAGATACACAAGGTTATGTACAATCAAAAACAAAAAGATACATAAAGGAGTTGCAGACTCACCAGTCTTTCGGTGAAGAATCCTGCTAAAGTGTGTATAGTAGTACTGGCTAGAGGCTTCAGTTGAAGATGAACAATAACTTCAGCAAGGAGAAGCATACCTAAAATGACACAAGCAAAGTTCAACCCGTGAAATGGGCAAACACAAATTTTTATGCCATGGCTGCAAAACAACTACTGTTTTGTTTTAAAATTGTTTCCGCACACCCAGATACAACTCAGTTATCAATTTACCACGCAATACCTTAACACCAAATCTATAAACACTCGCTTAATCCAAGAAAACTTGGAACTCGATTAGTTCATGACCATTTGCTCAGGCAACTTCCGAAGAGGTGAAAATGCTCCTATTACTGTGTTACAGGCTTACAGCTAGTCAGCTACAAGCACATGGATCACAGGTCATGGAATGCACCATGAGGATTCCATATACACTACGTCAAAGTCACACAAGGCCATGTTTTCTTGGCTGAACAATTTGTGTGATAATTAGGTTCTAATACTCTCGTAAAGACAAAAAGATTCAGTGCTCTCTGGCTATGGAATATATTCGACTAAATCAAAATCGACCACCAAAGTAATCGTTCACCATAGTTCTTATAATGAAATGTGAAGTTGCAGATAGTCGTCGCACATAACGGAGAAAAGCCTCTCCGTTGGTCAGAGGCACGGTTGCATACAACTAACCCCTCCCCCTCTTAACCCGCCTAGGCAGGAGCCTCTTTTGAGGCGCTGGGGCATTGTTGATGCTGAATGCGTTATTTGCGTATCACACAGAGATAGCTATTGAGATTTTAGCCCCTAAATAACTTGAGAATGGAAACCTAAGTGAAAGATCCTTTGGACTCATTCATATTAAGTTCAATGACATAGGAACAAACAAAACGAGATTCTAAAGTCAAGATCATGTACTGCAATCACAGCGTTGTGCTCAATTAAGTTGACTTCCATTCCTTTTTTTAAGATAATAAAATAGGTATTGATGAAATCATTATTACAGCTCTTTGTTCTCTAGAAAACAATTATCACTGCATCAAGGATCCTTCGTGTTCATATAACCACATTCCACATGACATAATTCAGAAAAGTTCAGAACAATCAATATAATGATGCAAGTAAATCCACTGAAACCAATGTCTACAAAATCAAGCTACTACCTCTTGCGCGAAGGATATGGTCAGTGGTGGTCAGATACAACTCCATTTCTCTCACCTGATTCATATAAACACAAACAATTAAGTAAAATATCCTCCCAATATTACAAAACCCGAAAAAGGACTCATAAAAACCCAAAATTCTCAAGAATTGTAAAGAAAAATTAATGCAAGTATCAAGCAAAAACTTTTACCAAATATTCCATTGTAATAATATCCTTCTTCAAAAGAGAAGCTATGGAAACAACACTTGAAGCCTGCCCATCAACACAAAGAGGGAAATTAATAAACTGTTATCAATAATTATTCATTAAGATTAAAAGGGGTTGAATAAAATGGTACCTGTTGAGCATGAGAGGTTGAAGAATCAACAAAAGATTCAATGTGCTTCACCACTTGACTTTGTTGTGCCATTAATTTTTTCTGGGTCTTCAAGAAATTAAACGAGTAATAAATAATGAAGGAGAATTTGGGAGAGAGAAAAGCAGGAACCCTTTTGGTTTTGGGGTTTAAGGGTTTAAAGAATGGGGTTTTCTGGAGAGAAAGAGAGCGCGAGAAAGGCAGCAATATGTTTATGTGCCGCTCTTTGTCTCACTACTGAGCTCACCCGGGCGGCTGGGCCCCCGTCCTGAATTTGTTATTGGTTTAACTACTCCTAAAGTCCTATTCCTATTTAAAGTGTTTTTTTCCACTTATGAGTTCTATTCGGCTTAGTTCGCTAACTATTCACTTCAGTTCAATTTGATTCAGTAGAGTTCAATTCAATTTGATTCACTAGAGTTCAGTTCAATTTGGTTCAATGGAGTTTAGTTCTAGAAAATAACACACTCAGTGGGTGATGATTGTTGTTGTTCTTGATTTCTTGTTGTATATGAGACGGACAACAAAGGTGGAAGATAAGAATAACTAAAACATGTGTGCATAAAAAAATGTGTTTGAATCTTCTATGTTGTTCTTTCTTCTTTCTATCTCTCTCCTTTACATGTTTATACTTTATATTAAATAAACTCACCCCTTTCAATCCAAAGATGGAGGTTTGGAGGACAATACTCTGCTGTTCTTTTTGGACAACAGAGGATCCTATCCCGAAAATGACTTATATGGTCCGCCTTTATTTTTTATGTAGCTTTTTTTAGTATTCTTTTCTAAAATTGAAATTAAAGGGAAAATGATTTATAAGGAATCTTTCAAGCTCACTTACTATTTGTGTTTATCTCTTTTCGAAGATGTATGGAACAATATTATCTTTATACTTATAAAAAAAAAAGTTGAAATAAATGATAAATCCTAATAACACTTGATAATCCATAAAATAGAGAGTAACGATGACTATATTTTCAGGGGACAAAGCTAAACAGCGACAAGGATTACCATGTACATTGTACAAACAAACCTTCAGACAGCTTAGCATAATTGTAAAGGTGACGCTTTTATAAAGAAAATATAAGAATATTTCAAAATTACATTTCTCTGGGGCGGCTTTGACAGGGGGGGATACAAACATCTCGTTTTAAGATTGACAACAATGGTTGCAGAACCAAGATTTCCGTTTTGTTGACAAGCATAAGTGGTTGTCAACTTGTCATCTCAATGAATCGTGATGGCCATGGAGGCTTGCTTCATCACAGGAAGCCTCCTCCAACCTATCGAGAAATCCTTTCTGAGAATTGTCCTGGAACTCCAATACATTGGGATGAAATCCATCTATTGATGCAGCTTCAAACCTTGTCCAAAGCTCCTTCTTTAAAGTGTTCTCACCCGGGCGCTTGCCTCTCTGGATTGTGCTTTCACACCCCTTCCACAATGGAGTGCTTTCGACTGCTGCAAAGTTGCCAATCAAATTGTCTGCAGAGGAAATTTATAAGATGAATGCATGAAACCAAGCAAATATGGCAATTCAGAGGCTAACGAAGAAAACAGGAAACAGAAGGGAAATTTTTAGATTATTATGCGGATACCTTGATGGCAGAGTTGCTTTCTTTCTTGATTTCGATCAAAAATTGGGATGCTGCATTGCTCTGGAGGAGCGAGGCAAATTTGCTGGTTGAAGTTACAAGGTAGTTTTTGGAAGTTCTTTACTGTTTTCTCACCTGGTGGCTCCAGCAAAGTACAACATTTAGGTGGTGACGTAATCCACGCGGGTGATGCTTCCAGTGCTTTGGTTGCATTTCTCAACATAGATGGCTTTATTCCAATGAGCTCAGGATACTTGAAGCCCAACTTCTCTGAGAATTCACCACTAGAGCTCTCAGAATCTGTAGATGCACACGATTTTTGGTTTCCTACTGGAAATGGTGTTGACATACGGAATTTGTTTTTTTTCCCATCACAATCCGGCTCAAGCAATGTACAAGATTTCGGTGGGATTTTCAGACATGGGGTCATCAAAGCTGTGGAGTAATCTCCCAAAGGAATCTTCAGAGGAGATTCAAAGCCCAAATCTGAAGTGCTCTCCACATTTTGGGCAACAGATTTGGCCATATCATGATTAGATTTACCAGCCTCACCACAAAGGGCGGGATTCCAAAAGGTAGAGCTCAAGACGATCCTTTCACGTTGTGTTGGCTTCAATGAAGCATGAGCTTTGGATATCGATGTTCTTGCCCTTGGCAAAGGGGTGAGCAAAAAGAGTTGTTTACCTGTCTCTATTGCACACTCAGTAGCACGCCAGGATACAAGAGGGGAAGGAGAAACTAATGAATCCTCCTTTGTTGGCTCCGGAGTACCTAGTTCATCATCAGCACCTTCATCTGTGCCAGTTGGAGCTTCAACAGAAGTCTCATCCAACTGAATCTCAGGCTCAGTAAGACAGCCACCAAGTGCCTTCTGAAGTTTGAGAACAGACGGCTGAACATAAAGCATGGGGTGAATCTACATGAATCGCAAAATGTAGATTCGCCAGGTATGCAAACTAGGCAAGAGAGATCAGAGAACTGACCTTAAGAGAGGAATGGATTTCAGACAGCATGTTATTGAAAGATTTGATTTCTTCACGCCTCTTGTCGTCAATTGTTTTCACATTGACAGCTTCGACAACAAGTACATCAATCTGCAATCAGGATACTATAATCAAGCTTGCATTTACAAAACATGACAAAGGTCCAACAATTCCACCTAGTTACCCAATAACGAATGCATAAATACAGTCCACGGGCAACTCTAGCTACAGAAAATAAACAGCCAGACTGCAAATATAAAATTTCGGGGCACCTCCATTCTACATGCATTTTACATTTCCTGTTGAGTGGATTGATTTTTTGCCAGCTTCACATTATCAGTCTAAAAAGGTTTAGTTTTTAGTGTGTGCAAACTGAAGAAATGCTCGTTCTTTCAAACTAACTGAACCACTTTGTTGGCTAAAATCAGTCCCAATTAACAATGTGATTGTACAATCTCCATCCTCATAAGTCATAACATGGGGAGAAAATGGGGAAATGACAGCTCAGAACTACAATCAAAGCTTTAATATTCAGAAATCATAATATCGAAAGTATGGATCAATAATTCCCCTACTTAACATCCCATTTCAATGTGGATAATGAATACTGTTCTATAACATAACATAACATGTTGGTCACACAACAATCCAATGTGAACAACACAATTTCACCAAAAGCAAGTTTCATCTCAGCAACAACCCCAAAAAAGGACTAATCTCCATTAAACAGCTCCAAACAATAACCTTCCCATAAATTAACAGGTTCCTCGCAAAATGTTAAATTAGGTCCCCAAACTACAAATTAGTCCAATTAACTTAGCAAACAACAAAACAAGCCCAAAACAATAACGTCAGTAAAATTAATTCGTATTTCTAGGGTTTCTCGAACAGTCGGAAAACAAAATGCACCAATTAAAAATGTTAACCCAACCTAATTTCCTTTTACCTGACGAATAAGAGAGGAGAAATCGGAATGAACCAAAAGAAGACGATCGAGAGGATCTTCAATGTGCCGATCATCTTGGATTTCTTTCACTTTCTCTTTCTTCTTCTTTGCGGTCGATTTTGACGACTTAACGACGCCGTTTGAGACGTCTCGCAATGGCTTTCGCATCGCTGATTTCAATTTTCGGTCGTCTCTCCCCATAAAAACTCTCTCTCTCTCTCTCTCTCTCTCTCTCTCTCTCTCTCTCTCTCTCTCTCTCTCTCTCCTTCTCTCTCTCTCTCTCTATTGTTCTCTCTCTAGATTTTCTGGAGTTCTCTGGGTTTCCGACAGTGGCTATCTTTCGAATTTCAGTTCAGGCGGGATTGGCTTCTTTTGATTTTTTGGATTTTTGTAGGACAAATGGTAAATGCAAGAGAGTGACGAGGCAACTTCACTTTGAATCGTGTATTTTTCTTAACCCTTTTTTTCCAAATATCCAATCTAAATGGATGGCAATGAACCGGATATTGAGCCGGTCGAGTCATTTTCTTATCCATTTACTTTTAACTCAAGTTCATTTATCAATGGATATAGCGCGTGAATGGATATTCATTAAATACTAGATTTCGTGCCCGTGCGATACACGGGTTCTTGTTTATCATACTTAATTATTATAATACATATAATAATAAAAAAAATCAATCAAATCAATATACAATATAAAGTTTAATAATAGGAGTAGCAAGGTACAATAATAATCTTTTTATCCAAAAAAAAACACATTTAACAAAGAAATTACATTTTTAGTGAATGTATAATTTAATTTTTTTAGGATAATAAATATAATATTTATGTTACTTATTTTTTATTGAAATAAAACAAAACTATTTTTAATTTCTTTCAATCATTCATGCATTTATGGCTATTTATTACCTATTCAATATTTGGTGAGAACTAAATTTTACATATATATATATATATATATATATATATATATATATATATATATATATATATATATATATATATATATATATATATATATATATATATATATATATATATATATATATATATATATATATATATATATATATATATATATATTGATTGATTGATGATCAAGCTATATATATCCATATACCACAAGATATAAGCTTCAAAATGGAATTGATAATCATTCTACTAAAAATACTACTAATACACCTAATACGATAAATAAATAAAAAATTGAGAAAAGTTGAAAATTAAAATTAGTCATTCACGTTGCATGCAAAAGCAACCTCAAGTTTGTATAAACATAGAATTCGTCAAACTAAAGATCTCGTATTGGCTCTTGACTCTTTATAACTTCTAGAGTTAAACTAGTTACATTTTCGTACGACGCACGTTTTGTATGTTTATAAAAACTAAATACATTTTATTGGTACAAACTTGTAACAAATTTTTTGCCTATGTCACATCTTGCTTCGAAATTCTTAATATATGGACCTCTCCCTTTCTATACTCATCAAATCAACTTTCTTAATTTCTTGTTTAATTTTAGTTTCAATATTGCATGGCCAGTGCGATGCACGATTTTATATAAATCTAGTGTTAAGCACCTCGCACTGGCTTGTAAGCACCTCAAAACCTAAGGCGAAATTCAAATTCTTATATTTGTTAAAGATGGATGAGTCATTATCACTCAATCTGTCAATCATACCCCTCTTGGTTTGCTTTTCAAGATGATGAGTTTGCTAAACCTCATGAAATTCTAGTCATGTTAAAATTAGAAGTGACTAGTGCAAATGTACAATTCAGTCTCTTTTTTTTTTTTCTTTTTTCTTTTTTTTTTTTGTCTTTTTCAATGGTATTCACCATCGAATTGGTTTGCTTTTCAAGATGATGAGTGTGCTAACCTCACGAAATTCTAGTCATGTTAAAATTAGAAATGACTAGTGCAAATGTGCAATTCACTCTTTTTTTTTTTTTTTGTCTTTTTTAATTGTATTCACCGTCGACTACGGTGACTAATCAATCCTCTCGCCCCAACTATTAATGTACTAAGCGGTAGGGGACTAGCCAAAGAATTTTTTCCATTCGCAAGAGTTATAATTTAAACCCCCATCCACTTATTTAAGATATAAAGTGATGATTTGCAAGTCACTCATTGGTCCTTCTTTCGACCTTTCCAATTGAACATGGACGCAAAACCAGCCCAAGTGACCCAACCATCATCAAATCCCCGCCCTATCAATCATAACACTAAACTCCACAAGGGCCACAAGTACAACAATGGCAGACCCATTCACAGATCTCCAACCACCTAACCAAAAACACTACACCCTCACCACCCAAAACGACACAATCTCCTTCCCTATAATCCTAACCCCAAACCCAAACACCACTAAATCATTCACAGACGCCATTAAATCCCACAAGCCATGGCTCGAGTCTCGGCTTCAACACGCTGGCGCTGTTCTATTTCGTGGGTTTCCGGTTTCAAGCGCTGGAGACTTCAACGACGTCGTTGAGGCGTTCGGGTTCGATGAGCTTCCTTATGTTGGTGGCGCTGCTCCAAGGAGTAATGTTGTTGGAAGGGTTTTTACTGCTAATGAATCTCCTCCTGATCAGAAGATTCCTTTTCATCATGAAATGGCTCAGGTTTATATATTGAGAGGAAATTTTACCTTTTTTTTTTGTTTTTGTGAATTGGGTTTGATTTTTTTAGTATGATTGCGTTTGATATTGATATTGATCATCATTGCCTTTTGTCATTTGATGTTTGTTAGGGATTTTATTGAATGGATTATACTATATGATTGTTTATTTTGAGCTGTTGATTGTAATTTGTAAATTCGGATTTGCTAAGTCAAAACTCAAAATGAGTCAACTTTCATCGTCATCCTAGGCCAGTTATGTACTGGTAACTAAAATTAAAATAAAATAAAAAAAGAACTTTGAGGTACTTCACTTGCTAGATTAATTAAGATTTGATAAGATATTTAGAACAAGAAGTTTAAGTTGGGTTTTTGTTTTTTGTTTTGTTAATAAACTTTCACTCCTTGATGATTGCTTTTCTACTTTGAGAATCTCATAGACCATGCTCAAGCACTGATATAATTTTATTTTAATTTGTTTGTTACTCTTTTAATTGCGTTACGGAGTTTATCTGTGTATTCGACGAGGGTACCTAGGTATGTATGATCCTTCAAGCATAGTTGGTAAAGTCTCATGCGGTTGGTTGTATAGATATGAGCTTGAAACCTATGTTCATTGGCATATTTGTACCAATATGTCTACGTTATGTATCTTTGTAATTAGAAAACGTGGGAGAAATTAGAGTTACCCACATCGGAGAAGCCAAGTAGAATGCCTGATTTTGAATGGTCAGGGACTTTGAATTTGTTAGTTTGATGCTTGCAAGCTGTAACTGTAAATTGGTCAAGTGTTTTGATCGGGGATTATGTCAACAGGTGCCTGAGTTCCCGTCCAAGTTGTTCTTCTTTTGTGAAATAGAGCCCAAGAGTGGAGGGGAGACACCTATTGTTCTTAGTCATGTCATATATGAAAGGATGAAAGAAATACACCCAGAGTTTGTCCAACAGCTTGAAGAGCATGGCTTGATCTACACTCGGGTTTTGGGTGAAGATGATAATCCTGCATCTCCAATTGGCCGTGGATGGAAATCAACATTCTTGACTGAGGATAAGAGCATAGCTGAAGAAAGGTCTGTGTTTTACTGTTTTATGCTTCCTGTTCTCTCTTCTTTTTCAACTTATCTTTTCAACTAATGGAGATTTTGCAATCAAGATGCTAGCCGGCTTTAAGTTAAACACCAAGCTTTGATCCATGTATCTGGTGTCGGTTTCATCATTTCCTGACTGTGAGAATACATTAAGAGAGTCAATGTCAAGAAGCTTTGTTCAAGTCTGGCTTTTCCCTACACGCACTACATGGCTTTTCCCTTTATTATGCATGTATACTTTAGTATTTACTGTCTTACCTGATAGTATATGCTTTGCTTTCCTTGGTTTTAGGGGTAAACTTTCATGTTTACGAACAAAATGTCAAAAGCTGCACGCCTGCAGTCCTGCACCTATGTTAGATTCTGGGTTTTGGCACCTATCCTCCACAAAATTTTCCCTTGATACAATGTCTCTCTCATTGGCGAATGGGTAGTTGTGTCTATCTGTGCCACAGGAATGGTCATGTTTGAACAGAACAAGAAACTGCCTGACGAAGCTATGTTTTCAATACTCAACAAGGAGTTTTGATTGAATTTATCCAAAGTTCTGTATTGATGATCTGTTCTCATGGCTTCTCTTACGAATCAGAAATTGCCAAGATTCATAAGAAACCTAAATAAAAGGCAATTGAATTTGGTTGTCTGAGCCTAATACCAGCTGGAATATTCACTCAACAAATAGTGCTCGACTTTGTCAAACTTGGATCTATTTGTTGAGCCAGACTGCTGGATAAACCCCTCTGCTATGTGACTGTATAAGTCCCTTGGAATACAGTGGCCCATACCAGCGGACAGTGGGGGTGGGGTGGGGGGCGGGGGGTAAGATGCAGATGAAGTTCTGTAGTGGTGGTCAAATTTCAATACTGCTAGGTTAGCTGAAATCAGTGATGTATGGTACTTGTGATGTTAATGCAGGTTAGACGTTGTACTGTGTGAAAAGATGTAATTGTTTGATTACACCTATCAATGTTCTTTGTTCAGGGCGGCTAAGTTAGGAATGAAGTTGGATTGGTTGGAAGATGGGGTGAAAACAATAATGGGTCCAATCCCAGCAATCAAATTTGACGAAAGTAGGCAGCGCAAGGTGTGGTTCAATAGCATGGTGGCAGCTTACACAGGTTGGAAAGATGAACTGAATGATCCCATTAAAGCAGTTACCTTTGGCGATGGAAGACCATTGCCAGCAGACATTATATATGACTGCCTGAAGATTCTCGAAGAGGAAAGCGTTGCAATTCCATGGCAGAAGGGTGACGTCCTATTGATTGATAACTGGGCTGTACTTCACTCTCGAAGATCATTTGATCCACCACGCCGTGTGTTAGCCTCCCTTTGCAAGTAACCATAAGTTTGTTGCTTGCTGCTTCTCTGCATACGAATGTAAAAAAATGTGCCTATGCATTTACTTTTTTCTCCTCTCCACTGGCAATTATGCTGCTGCAAATGCTGGTTGTATAGATGGTGATTCATTTCTGATGATGAACTGCATTATTGGAATGAAATAAGGAAATGTGGAATTTTTTTAGCTTCAACGTGTGAATTTAATAATTGTTATCATAGTGTCCTAACGAGACCCCGAAACTGAAGAGCACCTTGTAGCTTTCCATTTACCAGCAGAGCATATAGTTAAAGAAATGCTGTTATGGAAGCCCTTTGTTGCACTAAATAGTAAATAGAGAATGCAGGCTCATAAAATAACCTTGCTTTCTTTCAAGTGGTGAGAAGTCAAAGATATCCTGAAATACGAGTAACAATGCAAACAGCAGTCCTTAAAGCATCTCCAATACTACAAATCTTGAAGGGGTTTTTATTATTGACATATCATTAAAATTAAAACTTCATTTATACAAACTTCTAAGTTGTAATGCTATAAACCTCTAAGAAGGTTTTTGTATGTGACACATTATAACCTATAAATCAGATTTGTCTAGACAAACCGATTTTGTACAAACATGAGATTTATAGGTTCATCGCTATGGGGAGGAGGTTTTTATAAAATGTTTTTTCTCCACAAACCTACCATAAAAACCTTGCATTGGAGATGCTTTTAGAGTTAGAGTTGGGTGTGTGCAATACTGGATGGGTAAACTCTGAAATGAGAAGACAAATCTCTGTTAAATAACCAAGTTGTTGTAGTATAGTGGTAAGTATACCCGCTTGTCACGCGGGTGACCCGGGTTCTATCCCCGGCAACGGCGTTCTTCTTTTTGCTTCAATTTTTATTTTTAGCCGCTGGGTTTTGGCCTTTTATATGGGTTAATTTATGGCTCATGACTAATGAATAAGATTACTCTGATGGTTAAACAATGCACCCTGTACGATTTCCTTGTCATTTTTCTGCCCTCCCTATTTCTTTTCCTTTCTTCTTTTACCTAATATCCGTGGAACTGATTCTAAGTGCTAGTGAATGAGCATTTCATTCAACTGGGATAACTTGTAACTTAAAATGATTACAATGGCTCAATGAGCTCTGGTTCAGCCAATGTTTTTGTAGGATCATAACTGAGTCTATCCATCAAAATTAAAATCTGGACATCAGAAAATAAACACCAGTGTCCAGACCAGTCTGATATAAATCTTCACCTTGTTGTGCGAAAGAAAGACGAATTCAACACTTGCATGAGGAAATATTCTGATATTGCTGTACTATTCCCTTGTAACTGTGAGTTTTAAAGAATATAAGATACCTTACATATCTCCCAAAAAAGAAAAGGCCAAAAATGGGCATAAACTAACATAATCTGCTGCTGTACACATAAATACAAGCAAAACTGAGAAGCAAGCAATGGAATAAAAGAAGAATGTGCTCATCAGCTCCCATCCTCTCTATCTTCCTTGGACAAGGCCGCTGAATACTTGGCTGTTCCCAGCAAGCGTTGCTTCCCATTCGACGGAAGAAAGAAGGATCTGTGACAGAGATATCACTATCTGCCTCATGTCCGGTCGTAAGATGGGATCGTTGTCCACACATTGCTTTGCCAGCATTGCCACCTGCGCAGGGGTGCAGTAAAGAGAGTGAATTTTATGTCACCGATCCTAGATAGAACCAGAATAACAAAGAAACTTTCTGACAGTCCTAGGTATTAAACTATTGCCCTGTTGTCTGTGTTGACATACATGATCTTAACCTTCAGCCAGATATTATGAGCACAAAATCTCACCTTGTACACGCAGTCGTGTGGATACAAATCCATCATATTAGGATCAATATAGTCCTTTATATTTGACATGCTCATTGAATCAGGTACATTCCTTAGTGCTGCCAACATCTGCGTTTTTACATCACAAATGATCAGTCAAAAGAAGAAGCTCCGAGTGCATATGTATCTTAATGGAACATTGTCCACACAGGTCTTGATTAGAGACCAAACTGAGGCCACACTGTACATTGAGCTATGGATTAAGATGGGGTTTTCTCCTTTCAAGAAAAAAGGAAGGTGTTTTCTCTGATGCAGAGAATGTACTTACAATGGAAACTAGTGAACGCCTTTCCCGACCTTTTGGCAAAACTTCAGTTCTTATTACAGCCTCCTTTCCTGATATTATCTCAAAAAGAACCACCCCAAATGCATAAACATCACTTTTGGCTGTGGCCAGGCCATTGCTCAAGTACCTAAACAGAATCAGAACATTAAAAGTGAAAAATGCGTCTTAGAAACAAGTCATACTTAATCAACTAGTATTGTCACTCACTCGGGAGCTAAATAACCGTAAGTTCCAACTACTCTAGTTACAGAAGCTTCTACGTCCCCTGCAGTGCCAACAAGTTTCGATAGCCCAAAGTCTGAAACCTGATGTTTTTAATAATCATGTCAATCACATGCTCCATTTTAAATTTACATACATTACCCATTACCCATATGAAATTATGAAGAGACATGAAAACATAACCTTTGCCCTAAAGGCACCATCAAGTAAGATATTGCTTGATTTTATATCTCGATGAACATAATGAGCTTTTGTGTGTTCATGAATGTACTCCAAGCCTCTAGCAGCATCAAGAGCTATCTGAACCCTCATAATCCATGAGAGGGATGTATGCCCTGCATGGATACAATCAATATAAGTCTAATGTACTTATGTAACATGTCAAGATTGAGTCCAAAATGTCCTGTTCCCTAGATAACTAATAATCTTGAAACATGCAAGTCAAGGCGTTTAGAATGTGAAGACTCAGATATGAGAAAATACGCTCCCATATTCTACATAATTAATTAATTTCGATGAGTTCTTTGGCCTATCTACAATTTGTCCGTTTCACCATTCTTTTACCACTCTTCCCTCAAAGCCCCACTTTCACAGCCACTATAAGTGGCCTTAGGCTTGGTTGGTTGGTTGGTAGAGCTTCAAGAAACTCATCTTTGACTAAAATTATCCACATGTCACCATCCACAACTATGGGTATCAATGTGTTCACCTACATATATATATATATAGAGAGAGAGAGACTTGTCATGATAACAAGGAAAAACCATAGAAAGAGCTTCTAGAAGAGCACGGGTCTGCATATGAATTATAACATCACAAAAGCACAAATCTGTTTGGCTGGAGAATTCTTCAAAGAAATATAGGCAAGGCCTCACCTTTGTTCTGAGATTCATGTAAGTGGTTTTTAAGTGAACCTTTTTGTGCATATTCATACATAACAAACAGCTCCTGGTCAGTGGCTGCATAACCGAGCAACTCCACCTGAGGAAAAAGAGAAGAAAAAAGAAAAAGAAAAAGAAAAGGAGCTGCGTCAAAATGATACCCATATTGACTGTCAACAAAAATCAATTCCCACAATAGGATTATCAGCATTGACCACTTGAATACTTACCAAATTTGTATGATGAACCTTACATAAGACTTTCATCTCTGCCGTGAATTCTTTAGTTTTTGTAGCAGTCATTCTCTTGATTGCTACTTCCTATTATATGACAATCCTGAATATGTTATTGAGGCCTCAACAAAGGACAGGAACCAGATAATTCAATGTACATGAAGTTTATCATTGAGCAACATTAGCCCCAGTCAAAGCCCCTTACCTGATCATGAAGAAGACCATAGTACATTGAACCATATGTTCCATGCCCCAGAAGATTGGCTTCAGAAAATCCATCAGTTGCAGCTAGAATGTCATTGTACGTGAACACCACAGGCTTATCCACTTCAAAAGCATCGTTTCCTATGGCTGCGCCAAATGGGTAGATATTCAAGTGAGGTTAAACACATTATCTTAAATAATTATATTGGACTCAAGTCTCGGCACAAAAGCAAATCCTGAAGGATCGTAGAAAAAGCATACAGTGACTATCAAGGTCCAACATGGACCTAGCTAAAGCATTTTCACAACTCACTCTCAGACAAGGAACTACCGCAAAAATTGGTATCATTTATTGGAAGAACTGATATTTTAAAGATGGAACTCAAACCTATTTTTCATTACATTGCAGATTAATATTTTTGATCTCCTGTTGTGACAAAATGAAGCAATGATTACTACCCAAAAAAAAAGAAGGGAAAAAGAGGCAAGTTTTGGCAGGTAGCTAAAGAGTTCTAGCAGCAGCCAGCAGCAATGAGAAAATATGATGTAATATGCAAATCAGTTATCTCTTCAAACTCTTTTTTTACTTCCATGTCAAATCCTGAAGTGGAAGTGTGGCATTAAGAATTCAGGCATTCCATCGCAGAGGCTGCAATACTTGCTTAACTCAGCCCAAAATCAGTAAACCGTGTAAAAAGGGTAAAGCTTACAACAAAGATGTCTGAAGCAAGTTGCTTGTCCAATTGTTGCCCTAATCCCATGAATATGACACATTATATAACAGATATTTCTCGAAGCTGATACCTTTAGAAATGGTTGTCTGAGTGCTGGTCGTCTCAACAACATTGGTTTGCTTCCCATCAGACCTGCTGCAGAACCTTCCAGAATTACAACATAAACTAGTATTCCGGAGTATCTGAAACTTGTGGCCACTCCTTCCACTGGGAGCCTTTGCATGACTTGCTTGCCCATCTGAGTAGCAAATTGATGACCTCAAAACAACACATAAGAGTACCAATACAACTACCAGAGCTAAACCAACCCCCAGACCTCCTACTATCCATCCATATGGCACGTGCCCCTTGTGATTTTCGCTGCTTTCTGCCAGAGGAATTTCACATGGTTAATTGAACAATGATCATATCACAAGATAAAAATGACACTGAAAAAGAAAGCATGAATGAACAGACAGAGTTCTAGGAGTTAGTCTTGAAATTTTAGTGCTACATCATGACAAGTATGGCTGTTTTGTCTAAAAATATCTGCTTATCGTTCAAAATCTTCTTGTAAGATAATCTTGAGCAAGATCAAAATGGCTGGGAAAACAATCCAGTACTAAGAAAAGCAGGAAAAAGGATTCTTTGCAGCCATGTGCTGTACTTAAAGCACAAATTTTAGTGAAATTCATATTCACACTCGAAAGTCTGACACTCTACTTCAGCTCCCTAACTTACAGGCACTAATTCAACACAGAATGCAGTTAACTTCAATATGTTCTTTCCCTCTCGGTACCCGAAATTCAAACCTGAAGTCGAAGTTGTCAGCTAATAGTAGGAAACAATAAAACAAGATGTAGGTTTCAGGAAAGATGTATCATAGTAGGTTTTGTTACATATACAGTTTTACACTAGGCCAACTTGTAATTGCTCAACTGACTTTCTTATTTTGGGTTGATTACAGTAATTCAAAACCATGCCACACGAATAAGAACAATAAAGTCACTCAGACTATGATGAAGTGCATTGCTAAGCAAATGTTAGCTCCTCATTTTTTGTTGTCCTGCAGCAGAATGGAGGAGTAGTGGAGTACTGAACACCCATAACTCGAAGCCATACCTTTGATATCACTCGTAGATGGTTCAGGAACAGATGCTGGAGGAATACTAGTCTCTACAGGATATGGATCACCAGGAACTGGAAAAAATTGGAATATAAAATACATATATCAGTCAAGAGGCAAGGAACATAATCTTTAGGCACATTTGAAGACATAAAAACATAAACGATGGTGTACGAGCATAAGCATTCTTTGTCAACATAATGACTAAAAGGCTTCCAATCTATACGTCCAGCTCCTTATCTTTTTAAGCGGTGCCTTCTAATGAATTGTGTGAGAGCTTAGTATGTTAGATTCTTTTCAACAGAGTGAATAATACAACCTGCCACATCTCTCTGACGCACTGAAATTATCTACTGACCATAAAAATTGTTTAGTCAAAAAACTCATGAGCCAAGTTCATGTAATTCAAGCCCTTATCATCATGACCTACAAAACACAACCTCTTTAACTTAGGTGGTTGTTTCTAAACATTAGACTATAGGAAGCTTTCATTGTGGTAATAAATTTCTGAATATCATTTTGGCAATCTAGTGAAGGCTGCTAGGAAGAAGTATGCTCCACAATATACAAGGTTGAATGGAGAAGGTAGAGCTATATCCACCCTTCTCCTACCAACAGATATCCTCTCCTACCTGTGATCTTTCTTCTAGTAAGTGGATGAGAAAATGGAAAAAAATCCTTGGAATTTATGCTAAATTTTGCAACAGCATTATAATGGGAAATTCCTCGATTCCACTGTCAATATCTAGTGCACTCAAATTCCTGAAGTTGCCAATCTTGATCAATATCTGATAACTAATTAACCTTCTCAAACAGAAACTTGCCTTTACCCTTCCCAGAATATTTGGTGCACTCAGATGACAGATAGCCCAACCTTTCTACTCAGACTACCTTCCTGATTTTCTTGATTTCATGTTTAGTAGCCAATAGTTGTACAAACCACTAATAATTGCTACACACATCCTAAAGACTTTGCATTGTGCCACATCAATGACATCCACTAAAAAGAGAGTTCCAAAAGTGCCCTTAAATTGTCCATAATTGCATTTAGAATTTAGAAAGACCTGCAGATGCCAAAGCCTTAAGGAGAGCAAACTGCTTCACACTATATTTCTAGTAACTCTGGGTAAAAGGTAACAATAGAATCCTAAAGATAGCAAACTCCTCCCATCTTCTACAGCACAAAAGTAGCATTCACACTTTGCAATCTTCAGAGCACCCAGCAGAATTTCTTCAGATACAAATATACTATCGTAGATTTGTAGGCTTTACTTTATAAATAATTCCCAATGTCTTTTTGAACTTACTTCCACTGGTCCAGGGTGATGCCACCTAATCCTACATTCTAATTGTTCTCTTCTTTATTTCAAGCACCAAAACCCCAACACAGATGCTCAGAAAATACAGCATAACCAAAAGTCCAAAATACAATCAAACCGAGAAAGCAAAAACTAAACTAAACAAAAGGAAAAAGGGGAAAACTCCCACAAATCAAATCAAATTATACACCAAAAAATATCACAAATTAGAGGGGGCTGACTAACCTGAATTCAATGGAATATAATAAAGTGCACCAACAGTGACATTATCAGGATTAGCAATCCCATTAACTTGCTCAATACTATCCATACTAACTCCAAATCTGCTTGACAAAGAAGCAACACTATCCCCATCTCTCATCACATAACTCACCAAATAATTCCACAACCCACTTGAACACCCACAAAACAACCTCACAGAAACCACAGACCCAACCCTTGCCACCCGGGTATTATTAATATCAGGCAAAAATGCCAACCCTTGATAAGCATCTCTCACCACATCATTTACAAGCCCACCACCATTTCTCACAGTTAAAGTGGTACTTGTCAAGTAACTCTTCAATTTAGGGTCACAAGAACAGTTTTTTTTCACAAAGATGAAATCTTTTTGAGCATTCTCAACTGTTACATCCTTAGTTAAAACATCAAACATGCTTTGGATCAAAGGCAGGGTTTCAATTGAAGTGGGTTTAAAGGCCATAAATGATGTGCAAAGTCTGCCTGTGTCGGAACAGTTCATGGGTTGTGTTGATTTTGCTCTGGAAAATGAGATGAGAGATTGGAGCGATAGATAGAGGAAGATCACTGAAGTAACCCCTAAAGGTTTCATTTTTATTTGTATGTTTTTACCCTATTTCAATTTTTTTCTTCTTCTCTGATTTGAGGGTTTGAGCTTAGCTTGAAAATGACAAATGGTTGCTTCAAAGAGAGAGAAGAGAAGAGAGAGAGTTAGGGGGGTTTGAAGTGGCAGAAGAGGAAGAAGGGAGAAAGAAATTGATGGAAACAGAGGAGCATAATATTTGTGGGATTTTTTTGGGTGTGTCTGTGTAAGAATGAGCTGTTTTTCTGATTAATAACAGCTGCGAAAGGGGCCTTGGCAAATTTAGGATTAAACGGTAAAAAGAGTATTTCTACTCAAATCAAAAACATAAGAAAAATTTTGAAAAAAAATGGGGTTTTGGAGATGTAATAAACAGGAAAGCCATAGACATCTTTTTGAGGTTTGTTTTCTTTTGTGGGTTGGTGATGTGAGTTAATGACTGAACTACCCAATATATATTTATGGAAATCGAAAGTGAAGAATGTGACAGAGAAGGCCTTTCAGCTTTTTCCCATTTTGATTTTCCTTCTTTTCAAGCTCCTCATTAGGGATGTAAATGGGTTCATCATCCGCAGATATCCAATTCATCCGAACCGACTTTATGGCTAAAAACCGAAATAAATGAATTCTTTCGCGGATGGCGGATGGAGCAGGTGACGGATGGAGTAGGTGACGGATGGAGCGGACTCGGGTGGAAATTTCTCATCCGCTAACCCGCTCCGCAAGCCCATTTACCATCCGTTTAGTAAATATACAAAACTTAAAAAACTATCTATATTATGTATGATTTGTAAGGTTTTGATGTATGACTTTAATATATAATAGTTATTTATTTTGTATCTTTATTTTATGAACATTTTAAGCATGATATTTGGAGGAAAAATATTGATTTAGGAGATACTTTACAAATAATACATGTTATTAAATATCACTAATTACATTCCCATTTTTATTTGATTATTTTTATCCATTTTGAGCCACATATGGCCATATGGCTATGGGCATCAGCCATCAATAATAACCCCAAACGGATAGAAAATTAATCTAATTTAATCCTAGAATTTAGGCAAGTTACCAAAAAAAAAAAAAAAATCAATTGAAAAATTTATCTCAGTTATCAATTTGAAAAATGTTTTAACAATAATGGGCGTATTTAACTCCTTTAGAATAGTCATAATTTCTCCATCGTTATTATGGCTAGAAAAATTTTACAATTTAACAACTACTCAATGCCCCCTCCCAAGTCTCATCACTTTAGTCATTAGTGCGAGGTGAATAACAAAAAGCATCGCATTCAACAACTAATGGGGTTCATAATCACCTCTGCATGTCTATCACCCCTTCGGCCCGTTATACCCCATCTCATTGTCAAATTGACGGTTTTGACTTTTCAACATTAAGGGTAAAATGTTTAGCACATATTGCTAACTATCGACAACATTCCAACTATGTATCTTTCGATAACCATCTTAATAAGAATGACATACTAGCTCATAATTAATTGAAACTTTTTAAAGTAAAACAAAAAATGAAAAGAGGCAATATATGGTACGGGTCCAATTACCCGCAATAAAATGCCACGTTTTACTTTGATTAATTTATTAAAACAATAAATATCATATAATCTAGCTAATCTCTAATTTACATGAAATCACTACTCACATAAACGACTCATGGGTTGGACACATGACTAAGTGATTCATGTTTAAATCCACATCAACAAATCCCATAAAATAACATTCTTATATATGAGTACTATTTTTTACATATTAGAGCATCTCCAATAGAAGGTTTTTATAAAGGTTTGTGGGAGAAAAAACCTCTCAAAAAAACCCCATTCTCATACTGTCAAACCTAAAAACCTTACTATTGCACAAATCGGTTTGTCTAGACAAATCTGGTTTGTGGGTTATGATATGGCATAAGCAACAAACCTTTTAGAGGTTTATAGCATAGAGAACCAGAGGTTTCTAAAAGTGAGGTTTTTGAATTATGACATGACATAAAAAAAACCTCCCTAACACTTTGTAGCATTGGAGATGCTCTTAGTAGTCATTTTCCGAAACTTCTTCCCAGAATAAAGTAAACTTTATATGCTTGTATCGATCAAAATAATCCATATTAAAAATGAGTATTAATACGGGGATAATATTCAAAAAAATAGAAAAATATTACTCCATAATTAGAATAAGAAATTAGTTATTTTGTTAGTATCAGAATTCTATAAAAATATACAAAACAAATAATTATTAATGTATTATTTTATTTTATTTTGATGGAAAATTATTAATGTATTATTGCTTGTAACTTATCAGACAAAAGTACTGGGGCAAAATTGGAAGATTACTTTATTAGGATTAGGATTTTAGGGGTAGGACTATGAGTGTAGGACTAGCGTGGACCACCAGAGAGCAAAGACAAGGGAAAGGCAGAGGGACAGTGGGGAAGAGTGACGATTGGGTGGGTGAGAGGTGGTGGCCCACACATACCAGTGGCGCCAAAAACCCACCACATGAAACGCCAAATAATCGAGGTGGTCTTGTATGTCGCTTTACGTTTACCACACGTTGACTATTACTATTTTGTCAGCCCTATGGAAATAGTATCAACAATAATCAACCCCGTAGAATAATATTAACCGTAAAATTAAAGTACTAGCACTTGACTCCTAGTGTGACCGAGACATCCCCTGGACAAGGAGAGTTTGTGCTTATTCAATCTTACCGAAACTGTTTTCGAAAGCACCTGCACGAATTATTTCGTGGAATACTCGAGTGCGTGCCTTAAGAGGTGCTCTTTAGTCACACTTAAAGAAGAAGAAAGAAGAAATTCTTCTTTGCCAAATCAAAAAACAAAATAAAATAAAATCTTAACGAGATTGTTATATTATACTCCATTTGCTATAAAAATATGCACCATATATATGTGTGGCACCTCATATTTTCCTAAATTCAATGCCTAATGATAGGGGATGTTTGGATGTTGGCTTGTGGCTTTTGGAAAAATTGGATGTTTGACTAGTCCACCATCCAATATTGGTGTTTGGATGTTAGCATGTGAGTTTGGCTTTTTGGTTCCCACAAGCCAACTTTTGAAAAGCCAAGGAGGTTGGCTTATGGGTAATGGCTGGTGGCATTAATGTAGTCTAATGGCATAATAGTCCAAGACTTGCAATTATTTACTGTTATGTCATCAAATTCCTCAATCATATGAATGTCCTTATAGGTCATTTTACGTATAACCAGCTAATGTTACCAGCCAATGTTACCAAACATCTCTTTCCAGGCATCCAATGTTACCAGCCGGCCAAATCAGCTAACAATACCAGCCATCAATCATCAGCCAATAGATAATGTCACCAGCCAATTGTCAAACAAGGCCATAGTTTTCCGTTCAATATAGATCACAATAATGTTGTGGAAATCTTATACATCATTAAAAACACGTGTCATTGGTGGCATCTTTATAGCTTGAACTGGGTGTTTTTTTAATTCACATTCATCCGTACGTCAGTTCTCAATCCAATTTATATGTCAAGTTGCTTCTGTACTGATTTACAACATGTCTCTATTATCTCAGTTCGGTTAAAATCATTAAGCTGAAAAAAAACACGTCCTAATTAAGATTAAAATAAATAATTGTTGTCCTCCTTCATTCATCACTTGACCTATAAGGAGTATATGACATTTGTCGTCTTCTATATGAGCTCCTTTTAAAAAAAATAAAAAAAAATACTAGCAATCCTCTCAGATAATCGAATATGTGATTAGCATATATTCAACACACACACACACTTGTTTCAAAAAAAAACACACACACACACACGCTCATTGAATTGGTAAAAGGATTAGTAATAACACACATACGCTCAGTGCATAGATCGAGTTAAGTAAAATTAATCAAATAGAAAGTGTGTGTTGTAGACTTTGCGAATCAAAGTTTTAATTTAATAATGTTAATTAATTAATCAGCTACTACAAAATTACTCCAAAGTTGTGCCAAGGCTGATATACTTTCCTTACTTTTACGTTGCTATAGTGTGTATCACACTGGCCTTGTTTGGTTGGTGGCTTTTTAGCTAGCTTATTGAACAATCTGGATTGTTTGACCAGTTGACCATCCAACCATCCAATATTTGGTGTTTGGTTACCAGCTTTTTCATTGACTTTTTGGACCCAACAATCTGAGTTACAAAAAGCTGTGTAGGGGTAGCTTATGGAGTCAGCTTGTTGGATTATTATGTCAAATGACAATCTTAACCCAATAAATATATTATTATTATTATTATTATTATTATTATTATTATTATTATTATTATTATTATTACTACTAGTAGTAGTTAATATAATTAATTTACATAATATATATTAATAAAATTTATAAATATTATTATTGTTTTCATAAATAATATTAATATATATAACTAATAATAATTATCAACTATTTTTATTGTTAACAATAGAAAGTTATCTCCATGTCCATAGTGGTCATTTTACACTAAATCAGCTACCAATAATCAGCTCACTTTACCAAACATCTTTTTACAATCAAATAGTCAAACCAGCTAGCACAACAAGTTGACAACAACTAGCTAACCAAATCAGCTACCAGCTACCAGCTACCATCTACCAGGTGCGTGCCAAACAAGGCCACTATAGTAGCTGAGGAGGACAACCCGCACGTGCACCAAGTCACAAGCTATAATAATAAAGTAATTTGAGTGTCGTTGTTTTTCTTTTTCTTTTTAGTTGTTTTGAAGTTGTCTTTAGCAATATCCCTCAGGCATTATGTAATCCAGCAGCCTAGAGCTCGGGTTAAAAAGCTTGATTAGGGTTTGGGATTACGCAACTTCCAAATTTGTCACATCAGTAGTTGTTGTCTCTACTTTTAGTAATATACTAAACCATTGCATCACTTTATTTACCATTCTAAAACATGCCAAAAGTTATTTACCATCACTTGATTTGATCACTGCTAATTAACTTATTTGATGAGCAATTTTATTACATTGGGGTCTTTATTTAATTTTTTCTCACTTATAATTAGTTCTGTTTAGTTAAATGCAATTTACTTCTCACATTTTTACAATTAGTTGAGTTTAGTCGAATACAATGTACGTAGTTCAGTCCAATTCAATTTACTTCTCACTTATAATTATTAGTTTTGTTTAGTTAAATGCAATTAAATACTCACTAGAGTAGTTAGATTGCCAAAAGGCAAGGCTGGCCCTAAGAATGAGACAAGAAATGTGGCTCCCTCAGCTAATGTGATTGTGTCAAATTGTGCAAGATACATCCATTAAGCAATTCAAAGAATCAAATTAAGACATGCTAGAACAAGAAAGCCAATCCAGGCAAGCCACAACAAAAGACCAATTAACGTAGAAAATTGATAACTATTGCATGAATCATACATGAATACATGATTAACATTTTTGGGGGAAGAGGGTCCCATCACATACTATTGAAATGGAACCGAAGGGAAACATCAGGCATGTGGCCTTCTGCCAAAAGTGTCCAATTATTTGTGACATACATTTCACAAAAAAGGCTCTGCAAGTTAAAACCCTAATAATCCAAGAATAAAATAAAAAGAACCAATAAATAAATAAATCATGAGTCAGTATTTTCTCATCATGAAATCACGGTTACATTTTGCTTTAAATTTATTATTTTTAGACGAAAAAAGTATCAAAATGATATTACATACTAATAAAAAGTGTTATTTACAACCGTTTTATCATAAGACGCGGTCTTTTAAGTTTTAATGAAAGGAACCTCTCTATATATAAGACATTCCATGCTATGACAAAAAGGAGAGCGGCCATACCTAGGCGTGTTATTGGCTTCAATAATTGCATGCATAGTGAAAAAATGCTTGCAAAGTCCAGCTTATTATTATAGTGACTAATAATCCAACGATTGATTCATAGTGTGCGGGGCCAAAAATTGAATTATAATATTCGAATTAGGATTTAGGAAGGTTACGGAAAATTATCTAGATAGATAAAATAATGTAAAACTTGCTCATATAGTGGAAAATTGGCATCTTTGACCCTGAGAACTTTCATCTATATACTGTGTATAACATAGATTATATACAAACCTAACAAAATCAAATTAATGACTCGCCTAATTATGCTTCATTGGCATGCACATGGACTTGCCGTAATCATAACGCAAGCGCAAAACTAAACATATGACAAAATGGTCCCCTGCCTCTTATTTTTCTCTCTGGCCTTCTTTTGCACATCTTCTCTCTCTTTTAAGTTTTGTGTCTATCACTGTCTAATTAATTAATATGGGATAGGGTGGTCATTATATGATTGTGAGAATGCTAATTATTTACATGGTAGAGATTGGATGATTGTGTCATATTGTCCCATTTCACTAATACATTTGTACGGAAATAATTATATTAAAGAGAACTTAATATTTTTTTGAGGTTAAAAGAAAATTCTGTTGACATAACTTAAGACATTGTTTTATGAACGCCGTCTCAACCGCTACTTTAAAATTTATTAGCCAACTATCTAAAATGGTTCATATTATATTGATAAAAGAATTCCAGCTTCAGTTTAAAATACGGTTGAGTTGACAATTTGTTGGTTTAAGGTAATTTTATTGTATGCTTATATGATGTTATTTCATATAAGTATATAACTATGTTTTCAAGTGGTCAAGGTAATGCATTTCCAATTTTTGACACAAAACCCATACGAATTAAACCCTACTCTCAGAAGTACTAAATCTGTAACAGAAATGAGTTTGGATTTCATTGCAAGATAAAATGATTGTTATATTTGAGCACGGATATTAGTACACCGGAGCACACAAAAAACAACATATATTTTGTGGACTTAGTCCACCGTGGACCAAGTAATTTTGAGGAGTGGTTCCAGATGAAGTAGGGGGTGACTCCTGGTAAAGTAGGGGGGTGGCTCCAGGTGAAGTAATTTTGAGTATGGATGTTCAAAAGAATCTGTATCCGAACATCCGATCCGAAAATATCCGAAAAAACGGATATCCGAAATTTCGGATACGGATTCGGATATCAACTTTGAAAATTTCGGATATCCGAAATATCGTAATTTCGGATATTTTTCGGATACGGATATCCGAAATATCCAAAAAATATCCAATTTTTTTGGATTTTATGGGTAAATTTCGAATATTTTTGGATTCGGATATTCGAAATATCCGAAAAATATCCAAATTAAAGTCAATTATAATAGAACAAATTAAACTTTTTCGAATATCGGATATCCGAGAATCCGAATCCGAAATATCCGAAATTTCGGGTACGGATATCAAAATTCACTGATATCCGAAATTTTGGATATCTGGTAATGAACACCCCTAATTTTGAGGGGTGGCTCCAGGTGAAGTGAGGGATGACTCAAGGTAAAGTAGGGGGTGACTCCAGGTGAAGTAGGGGTGGTGCCAAGTATAAATTTGAGGGATGACTCTAGGTGAAGTAGGGGTGACTCCACTTTTAGAGATGAGTGACTCCAGATGAAGTAGGGGGTGACTCCAAATTATTGGTCCACCATGGACTAAGTCCACACAGGTTTTTATACACAAAAAATTGCGACAAGACCACGTACCAGAAGTATTGTCCTTCGTTCATTTGTACTACTATTACAGCCCACATCTCAAATGGGCCGTTGAAGGGGTAGCCCAAAGTAGCAAATCATTCAGAATTTCAAAAGCCATAGCCTGCCAATTTAACGCTTTTTTCTCATGGGCTTCTTTTCTTTCTCTGATCCTTCATCTGGTGTTAACAATGGAGTCTTTAGTTTACTCATCTTAGAAAGCTTTAATTATGACTGCTAATCCCCTTTTCGTTCCTCTTTGTTGGATCAATCAAAAGCTGTCAAATTTCTTCGCTCAAAAACAAAAAGAAGCTGTCAAATTTCCCATTACCATTTTTGCGATTGTAAATTAGCCTGTTATTCTTCAATTGAATAAGATGGGTCCTTGATTTTGATGGGGTTTATTGTTTCACTGTTAGCTCTATTTGAGACGAAATTGGTGAAACCCTAATTTTGCAGCTGATCATCTCTCTTCTAGGAACCTATGTTTACTATGGCGCTACATATACAGTTACTCTCTTTCTCCCTCTATATTTCTATGTACTGTTTTATTATAAACTCTTGTGAATATTGGTGGCATAACTGGCATTTGATGGTACCTGATAAGTTTTTTTGAGATTTGGAATTATTTTTTATGTTTAATGGTTTAAATTGAGCTTCTGATTTGTGGTGGTATAACTGGTGTCGTTTGATTTGATTGTAGACTGATGATGTGCCATTGTGCTGCCAAATTTGGAAGAACAAGGTGTAAGACAATTGTACCCCAAAGGCCCTAATACTGGTATGTCTTTCTACTTTTGGTAGAATTTTTCTGAAGTTGTTGAAGAAAATAATTTCATTGAAGGTTTTAGGAATTTGATGTCCTGCAATTGAAAAGGGATTTTACGAGGTAGTGGAAACAACAATGGAAATTTTTGCTATGAAAGAAAAGAGGGGAACTGGTCAAAATTAAGTGCTCACTTCTTTCTGCCACTTTGTTATAACTTATTGGTTATCTGATTCACAACCAAAGCGTCTTGGAGAGGCTGTAGTTGTCGTAGAAATGGTGAAAGTATATAATATGTAAGGTTTTACCATCTTATCAACAAACAACCAGCAAAAGAAGAAAAGAAAAAGAAAGAAAACTGATAAAGACAATATGGAAAGAAATCTTGTCGCATCAGGCATGTTCATGATTAAAGATGATTTTTATTTCAAGGTAATAGTATAACTCTTGCGTATAGATTTAATAGAATACCATTATCATGTTATTCAAGTGGTTGAATTGGCAGGGAACTCTGTCCACCACTTGAGATGGTCTTTGAGGATGCTCTTATTGCCTGCTGCCACTTTTAAAGTTCCTTTATCTGTTGTTTTTTTTCAATTCTTTCGACGCCTTCTAATGGAAAAGTTTAGTTGGTCTTTTGTGGGAAAGTTTTGTTCACATAATCTCCATATTCCTCACCAGTGATAATCTGATAAGAGTGAAGCATGATGCGAGTTTAGTAGGAGTGTATCTGATAGTTCTAAACCATTCTCGTAAGTGAATATATGCTCCATTTCATGACTGTTTGTCAGTGTACCTGATACTGTATTGTAGATATCAGAAAAAAGTTGAAGGCGCTCAATAGGGAGTTCCAACTTCATCTTTTGGAGTTAGCTGACAATCTGGCATTCTTGTTGAAAGGCCAAAATATGCTCAAAGAGTGGAAGGCATATCCCTCATATTTAAGAATCTACATCACCTGCTAAATTCATTGCGGCCTCACCAGGTAGCTGATTTTGATTTGCTGTTTTTGATCGCTTTCTCTTTGTCGGTGGAGATATGCCCTTATTTAGTTCCATCTTGATTCTAGGCTAGAGCAACATTGATCAACATTCTAGAGCTCAAAATGCAACGAAAGGAACAAGCTGTTGAAGATATTAAAAGGTTCGATTCTTGAGATCTTTCATTGTACCTGAAGAAAAGATTGTTGATCCTTCCTATCTCTTTTGAACTCGGCTAGTGATTTCACTATAAGGAGTTTTTTTACAAAATTATAAAGGAAGTGAGAGTTGTATTTTTTTTGTTTGTATTTCGAGGTTTCAAGATGACAATATTATTCACATGCTTTATCAGTGCTTCGTTCTTCTATGGGTTCTCCAATAGTGAAGCTTAGAGTTTGATTTAGTGAACTAATAGGCAGCTTTAGTGGAACACTACGAGGAGAAAGCATTTAATAGGGCCTGTGAAGCATTCTAAATTAAACGTCCTATCATGACAAGTAATAGTGTTATTGAAGGGCTAGAAGCACTTAAATTTAACGTTACAGAGTGAGATTAAAATCTTTATGCGTTTTGTAGGAACACAATTATGTTTTATGTGAATGATATTGAACTAAGTACAGGATCCACGACCAGATTATGATGATTCATGTGAAATGGACCTAGGCTAAAGGCCTTTGATTGTGGAGCATAATATCTCCCTTATATTGCTAAAAGCATTAATTTAAATTTATCGTTGAATGGGTTATACATTCTTGGGATATATTTCAACCAGAAGACAAACATGAAGGCTTTATAATCCACGTTTATTGGGCTCCCGGAGTGCCTTAGAACAAAAGTTGTAATCAACGGACCTTATCGCATGAAACACCCCTAGGGGACATGGAAATCCCGTGGAGGCAGTTATTGCGTCCCTATGAGCTATGAGGCTTGGACGACCGATTTACTAGTCACCCGCTCTTAAGGACCGAACACCGAAATCATGGGCGGGTACGAAGTTCGAGAACTAGTATGGCCTACCGGGAGCACCGGGGTTCTTCTTGGGTAATAGTGGACCCCTCGGAAAAGTTTGGGCGAAAATCTCAGCCTGCCCTCGGGAAGCCAAAACTGAAGGCTATAATCCACGTTTTTTTAGGCTTTCGGAGGGCTCCGGAACAAACGTTGTGATTATTACACCTTATCGCATGGGAGAACCCTAAGGGACATGGAAGGCCCAAGGGGGTAGTTATCGGGTCCTATGAGGTTTGTACGACCGTATTACTGATCACCTCTTCTTAAGGGCCGAACACCGAAATCGTGGGTGAACACGAAGTTCGTAGACCCGGATGGCCTACCGGGGCCACCAAGAGTTCTCATGGGTAATAGTGAACGCGTCAGAAAAGTTTTGAGCAAAAATATCAAACGGGCCCCAGAAAGCCGAAAATAAAGGATATTACCGAAATCATGGGTGAATGCAAAGATCGGAGACCCAGATGGCCTACCGGGGCCACCAGGGGTTCTCTTGGGTGATAGTGGAGACCCGTTAGAGAAGTTTGAGCAAAAATATAAACCGGGCCCCGGAAAATGAAGGCTATAATCCACGTTTTATGGGCTTCTGGAGGGCTTCGGGATGAAAGTTGTGATTATCGCACCTTATCTCCCGTGACATCCCTAGGTGACATGGAAGGCCCGTGGGGGAAGTTATTAGGTCCCTATGACGCTTGGACGACCATTTTATAGGTTACCAGCTCTGAAGGGCCGAACATCAAAATCATGTTTGAATTCAAAGGTTGGAGACCCGGATGGCCTACCCAGGCTACCATGGGGTTCTCTTAAGTAATAGTGGACCCCTCAGATAACTTTGAGCAAAAATCTCAACCGGGCCCCGAAAAGCCGAAAATGAAGGCTAATTCACGTTTTATGGGCTTCTGGAGGGCTCCGGAACGAATGTTGTGATTATCGCACCTTAACTCCTAGGACATCCCTAGGTGACATGGAAGGCCCGTGGGGGTAGTTATTAGGTCCCTATGAGACTTGGATGACCATTTTATTGGTTAACAGCTCTTCAGGGCGACACATCGAAATCATGGGTGAATACAAAGATTAGAGACCCGGATGGCCTACCGGGACCACTAGGGGTTCTCTTGGGTAATAGTGGACCCGTTAGAGAAGTTTGAGGAAAAATCTCAACCGTGCCCCGGAAAGCCGAAAATGAAGGCTATTACCGAAATCATGGGTGAATACAAAGATTGAAGACCCAGATGGCCTACCGTGGCCACCAGGGGTTCTTTTGGGTAATAGTGAACCCATCAGAGAAGTTTGAGCAAAAATGTCAACCGGGCCCCGGAAAGCCGAAAATGAAGCCTATAATCCACGTTTTATGGGCTTCTAGAGGGCTCGGGGACAAAAGTTGTGATCATCGCACCATATCTCCCGTGACGTCCCTAGGTGACATGGAAGGCCCGTGGGGGTAGTTATTATGTCCCTATGAGGCTTAGACGACCATTTTATTGATTACCAGCTCTCAAGGGTTGAACATCAAAATCATGGGTGAATACAAAGATTGGAGACCCGGTTGGCCTACCCGGGCTACCAAGGGTTCTCTTGGGTAATAGTGGACCCATCAGAGAAGCTTGAGCAAAAATCTCAACCGGGCCCAGGAAGCCGAAAATGAAGCCTAGTCCACGTTTTATAGGCTTCTGGAGGGCTCCGGGACGAAAGTTGTGATTATCGCACCTTATCTCCTGGGACATCCCTAGGTGACATGGAAGACCCGTGGAGGTAGTTATTAGGTCCCTATGAGGATTGGACGACCATTTTATTGGTTACCAACTCTTAAGGGCCAAACACCAAAATCATCGGTGAATACAAAGATCGGAGACCTAGATGGCCTACCGGGGCCACCAGGGGTTCTCTTGGGTAATAGTGTATCCCTCTTAGAATTTTTTGCAAAAATCTCAAACGGCCCCAGAAAGTCGAAAATGAAGGCTACTATCCACGTTATGGGATTCTATAGGGATCCGACACGAAAGTTGTGATTATCGCACCTTATCTCCTTTGACATCCCTAGGTGACATGGAAGGCCCGTGGGGGTAGTTATTGGGTCCCTATGAGGCTTGGACGACCATTTTATTGGTTACCAACTCTTAAAATTCGAATATCAAAATCATGGGTGAATACATAGAATGGAGACCCGGATGGACTACCCGGGCTATCAGGGGTTCTCTTGGGTAATAGTGGACCTGTTAGAGAAGTTTGACCAAAAATCTCAATCGGGCCCTGTGAAGCCGAAAATGAAGCCTATAATCCATGTTTTATAGGCTTTTGTAGGGCTTCGGGACGAAAGTTGTGATTTTCGCACCTTATCTCATGGGACATCCCTAGGTGACATGGAAGACCCGTGGAGGTAGTTATTAGGTCCTTATGAGGATTGGACGACCATTTTATTGGTTACCATCTCCCAAGGGTTGAACATCAAAATCATGGCTGAATACAAAGATTAGAGACCCGGATGGCCTACCGGGGGCCAGCAGGGGTTATGTTGGGTAATAGTGGACCCGTTAGAGAAATTTGAGGAAAAATCTCAACGGGGTCTTAAAAAGCCGAAAATGAAGGTTATTACCGAAATCATGGGTGAATACAAATATCGGAGACCCAAATTGCCTACCGGTGCCACCAGGGTTCCTCTTGGGTAATAATAAACCCGTTAGAGAAGTTTGAGTAAAAATCTCAATCGGGCCCCAAAAAGACGAAAATGAAGGCTATAATCCACGTTTTATGGGCTTCTAGAGGGTTCGGACAAAAGTTGTGATTATCGCACCTTATATCCTGGGACATCCCTAGGTGACACGGAAGACCCGTGGAGGTAGTTATTAGGTCCCTATGTGGATTGGACGACCATTTTATTGGTTACCAGCTCTTAAGGGCCAAACACTAAAATCATGGGTGAATACAAAAGATCGGAGACCTAGATGGCCTATCGGGGCCACCATGGGTTTTCTTGGGTAATAGTGGACCCCACATAGAAGTTTGAGCAAAAATCTCAACCGGGCCCCGGGAAGCCGAAAATGAAGGCTAATCCACGTTTTATGTGCTTCTGGAGGGCTTCGTGATGAATGTTTTGATTATCGCACCTTATCTCCTGGGACATCCCAAGGTGACATGGAAGGCCCGTGGGAGTAGTTATTAGGTCCCTATGAGGCTTGGATGACCATTTTATTGGTTACCAGCTCTTAAGGGCGATACATTGAAATCATGGGTGAATACAAAGATTAGAGACCCGGATGGCCTACTGGGGATTCTCTTGGATAATAGTGGACCCGTTAGAGAAGTTTGAGGAAAAATCGCAATGGGTCCCGCAAAGCCGAAAATGAAGGCTATTACCGAAATCATGGGTGAATACAAAGATCGGAGACCCAGATGGCGTACCGGTGCCACCAAGTGTTCTCTTGGGTAATAATCTACGCGTCAGAGAAGTTTGAGCAAAAATCTCAACTGGGCCCCGTTAAGCTGAAAATGAAGCCTGTAATCCACATTTTACGGGCTTCTAGAGGGCTCCGGTCCGCACCTTATCTCTTGTGACATCCCTATGTGACCTGGATGGCCCGTGGGGGTAGTTATTAGGTCCCTGTGAGGCTTGGACGACCATTTTATTGGTTACCAGCTCTTTAGGGACGAACATCAAAATTATGTGTGAATACAACGGTTGGAAACCCGGATGGCCTACCCGGGTTACCAAGGGTTCTCTTCTGTAATAGTGGACCTGTCAGAGAAGTTTGAGCAAAAATCTCAATCGGACCCCTGGAAGCCGAAAATGAAGCCTATAATCCAGTTTTATGGGCTTCTAGAGGACTACGTGACGAAAGTTGTGATTATCGCACCTCATCTCCTGGGACATCCCTAGGTGACATGGAAGACCCGTGGAGGTAATTATTAGGTCCCTATGAAGATTGGACGACCATATTCTTGGTTACCAGCTCTTAAGGACCAAACACCAAAATCATGCATGAATACAAAGATCGGAGACCTAGATGGCCTACAGGGGCTGCCAGGGGTTCTCTTGTGTAATAGTGGACCCCTCAGACAAGTTTGAGCAAAAAATCTCAACCGGGCCTCGGAAAGCCGAAAATGAAGGCTATATAAATCCACGTTTTATGGGCTTCTAGAGGGCTCCGGCACTTTCGCACCTTTTCTCTTGTGACATCCCTAGGTGACATGGAAGGCCCGTGTGGGTAGTTATTTGGTCACTATGAGGATTGGACAACCATTTTATTGGTTACCAGCTCTTAAGGGTCGAACATCAAAATGATGGGTGAATACAAAGATTGGAGAGTCGGATAGCCTAACCGGGCTATCAGGGGTTCTCTTGGGTAATAGTGGACCAGTCAAAGGAGTTTGAGCAAAAATCTCAATCGGGCCTCGGGAAGCCGAAAATGAAGCCTATAATCCACGTTTTGGGGGGCTTCTGGAGGGCTCCGGGACGAAAGTTGTAATTTTCGCACCTTATCTCCTGGGACATCTCTAGGTGACATGGAAGACCCATGGAGGTAGTTATTAGGTCCCTATGAGGATTGAACAACCATTTTATTGAGTTACTAGTTCTTAAGGGCCAAACACCAAAATAAAGGTTGAATACAAAGATTGGAGACCTAGATGGCCTAACGGGGCCATCAGGGGTTCTCTTGGGAAATAGTGGACCTGTCATAGAAGTTTGAGCAAAAATCTCAAACAGGCCCCGGAAAGCCGAAAATGAAGGCTATAATCCACGTTTTATGGGCTTCTAGAGGGCTCCGTGACGAATATTGTGATTATCGCACCTTATTTCCTATGACATCCCTAGTTGACATGGAAGGCCCGTGGGGGTAGTTATTAGGTCCCTATGAGGCTTGGATGACCATTTTATTGGTTACCAGCTCTTAAGGGCGGAACATCGAAATCATGGGTGAATACAATGATTAGAGACCCGGATGGCCTACAGGGGCCACCAGGGGTTCTCTTGGGTAATAGTGGACCTGTTAGAGAAGTTTGAGGAAAAATCTTAACCGGGCCCCTGGAAGCCGAAAATGAAGGCTAAAACCGAAATCATGGGTGAATATAAAGATCGGAGACCGGCCTACTGGGGCCACCAGGGGTTCTCTTGGGTAATAGTGGAACTTTCAGAGAAGTTTGAGAAAAAATCTCAACCGGGCCCGGGAAAGCTGAAAATGAAGGCTATATAATCAAACATTTTATGGGCTTCTAGAAGGCTCCAGGATGAAAGTTGTGATTATCGCACCTTATCTTTTGGGACATCCCTAGGTGACGTGGAAGACCCGTGAAGATAGTTAGTAGGTCCCTATGAGGATTGGACGACCATTTTATTGGTCACCAGCTCTTAAGGGCCAAACACCAAAATCATGGGTGAATACAAAGATCGGAGACCTAGATGGCCTATCGATGCCACCAGGGGTTCTCTTGGGTAATAGTGGACCCCTCTGAGAAGTTTGAGCAAAAATCTCAACCAGGCCCTCGAAAGTCGAAAATGAAGGCTATTATCCATGTTTTATGGGCTTCTAGAGGGCCCCGGCACGAAAGTTGTGATTATTGCACCTTATCTCTTGTGACATCCCTAGGTGGCATGGAAGGCTCGTGGGGGTAGTTATTTGGACGACCATTTTATTGGTTACCCGCTCTTAAAGGTCGAATATCAAAATCATGGGTGAATACAAAGATTGGAGACCTGGATGGCCTACCCGGGCTATCAGGGGTTCTCTTGGGTAATAATAGACCTGTCAGAGAAGTTTCACCAAAAAGCTCAACCGGGCCCGGGAAGCCGAAAATGAAGCCTATAATCCACGTTTCATGGGCTTCTGTAGGGCTCCTGGACAAAAGTTGTGATTTTCGCACCTTATCTCCTGGGACCTCCCTAGGTGACATGGAAGACCCGTGGAGGTAGTTATTAGGTCCCTATGAGGATAGGACGACCATTTTAATGTTTAACAGCTCTTAAAGGCCAAACATCAAAATCATGGGTGAATACAAAGATCGGAGACGTAGATGGCCTACCGGGGCCACCAGGGGTTCTCTTGGGTAATAGTGGACCCATTAGAGAAGTTGGAGGAAAAATCTCAACCGAGTCCCGTAAAGCCGAAAATGAAGGTTATATAATCCACGTTTTATGGGCTTATGGAGGGCTCCGGGACGAAAGTGTTGATTATCGCACCTTATGTCCTAGGACATCCCTAGGTGACATGGAAGACCCGTCGAAGTAGTTATTAGGTCCCTATGAGGATTGGAGGACCATTTTATTGGTTACCAGCTCTTAAGGGCCAAACACCAAAATCTTCGGTGAATACAAAGATTGGAGACCTAGATGGCCTACCGGGGCCACGAGGGGTTCTCACGGGTAATAGTGAACCCTTCATAGAAGTTTGAGCACAAATCACAACCCGGCCTTGGAAAGCCGAAAAAGAAGGCTATAATCCACGTTTTATGGGCTTCTGGAGGGCTTCGGGACGAATATTGTGATTGTCGCACCTTATTTCCTGGGACATCCCTAGGTGACATGGAAGGCCCGTGGGGGTAGTTATTAGGTCTCCATGCGGCTTGGATGACCACTTTATTGGTTACCACCTCTTAAGAGCGGTACATCGAAATCATGGGTGAATACAAAGATTACAGACCCTGATGGCCTAACGGCGCCAACAGGGGTTCTCTTGGGTAAAAGTGGACCCGTTAAAGAAGTTTGAGGAAAAATCTCAACCGGGTCCCGCAAAGCCGAAAATGAAGGCTATTACCGAAATCATGGGTGAATAAAAAGATCGGAGACCCAGATGGCCTACCGTGGCCACCAGGGGTTCTCTTGTGTAATAGTGAACCCGTTAGATAAGTTTGAGCAAAAATCTCAACTGGGCCCCGGGAAGCCGAAAATGAAGCCTATAATCCTCGTTTGATAGGCTTCTGGAGGGCTCCGGGACGAAAGTTATGATTATCGCACCTTATCTCCTCTGACATCCTTAGGTGACCTGGAAGGCCCGTGGGGGTAGTTATTAGGTCCCTATAAGGCTTGGACGACCATTTTATTGGTTATCAGCTTTTAAGGGACGAACATCAAAATTATGGGTGTGTACAACAATTGGAGACCCGGATGGCGTACCCGGGTTACGAGGGTTTCTCTTCTGTGGTAGTGGACCCGTCAGAGAAGTTTGAGCAAAAATCTCAACTGGGCCAGGAAGCCGATAATGAAGCCTATAATCCACGTTTTATGGGCTTATAGAGGACTACGGGACGAAAGTTGTGATTATTGCACCTTATTTCTTCGGACATCCCTAGGTGACATGGAACCACCGTGGAGGTAGTTATTAGGTCCCTATGAGGATTGGACGACCATTTTATTGGTTACCAGCTCTTAAGGGCCAAACACCAAAATCATGGGTGAATACAACGATCGGAGACCTAGATGGCCTACCGGGGCCACCATGGGTTCTCTTGGGTAATAGTGGACTCCTTAGAGAAGCTTGAGCAAAAATTTAAACCAGGCCCCAGAAAGCCGAAAATGAAGGCTATTATCCACGTTTTATGGGCTTCTAGAGGGCTCCGGCACTTTCGCACATTTTCTCTTCTGACATCCCTAGGTGACATGGTATTAGTTATTAGGTCCCTATGAGGATTGGACGACCATTTTGTTGGTTACCAGCTCGTAAGGGTCGAACATCAAAATCATGGGTGAATACAAAGATTGGAGACCTGGATGGCCTACCCGGGCTATCAGGGGTTCTCTTTGGTAATAGTGGACCTCTCAGAAAAGTTTGAGCAAAAATCTCAATCGGGCCCCGGGAAGCCAAAAATGAAGCCTATAATCCACCTTTTATGGGCTTCTAGAGGGCTCCGGGACGAAAGTTGTGATTATCGCACCTTATCTCCTTGGACATCCCTAGGTAACATGGAAGACCCGTGAAGGTAGTTATTAGGTTCCTATGGGGATTCCACGGCCATTTTATTGGTTACCTTAAGGGCCAAACACTAAAATCATGGGTGGATACAAAAATCGAAGACCTAGATGACCTATCCGGGCCACCAGGGGTTCTCATGGGTAAAAGTGGACCCTTCAGAGAAGTTTAAGCAAAAATCTCAGATGGACCTCGGAATGCCGAAAATGAAGGCTATATTCCACGTTTTATGGGTTTCTGGAGGGCTCCGAGACGAATGCTGTGATTATCGCACCTTATCTCTTGGTACATCCCTAGGTGACATGGAAGACCCGTGGAGGTAGTTATTAGGTTCCTATGGGGATTGGACGACCATTTTATTGGTTACCAACTCTTAAGGGCCAAACACCAAAATCATGGGTGGATACAAAAATCGGAGACCTAGATGACCTATCGGGGCCACCAGGGGTTCTCATGGGTAAAAGTGGACCCCTCAAAGAAGTTTCAGCAAAAATCTCAGATGGACCTCGAAATGCCGAAAATGAAGGCTATATTCCACGTTTTATGGGTTTCTGGAGGGCTCCGAGACGAATGTTGTGATTATCGCAGCTTATCTCTTTGGACATCCATAGGTAACATGGAAGGTCTGTGGGGGTAGTTATTAGGTCCCTATGAGGTTTGGATGACCATTTTATTGGTTACAGCTCTTAAGGGCGGTACATAGAAATCTTGCATGAATACAAATATTAGAGACCCGGATGGCCTACCGAGGTCACCAGGGGTTCTCTTGCGTAATAGTGGGCCTGTTAGAGAAGTTTGAAATAAAATCTCAACCGGGTCCCGGAACGCCGAAAATGAAGGCTATTACCAGAAATCATGGGTGAATACAAAGATCGGAGACCCAGATGGCCTACCGGGGCCACCAGGGGTTCTCTTGGGTAATAGTGGAACTGTCAGAGAAGTTTTGAGAAACAATCTCTACCGGGCCCGGGAAAGCTAAAAATGAAGGCTATAATCCACGTTTTATGGGCTTCAGGAGGGCTCCGGGACAAAAGTTGTGATTATCACACCTTCTCCTCTGACATCCCTAGGTGACATGGAAGGCTCGTGGGGTAGTTATTAGGTCCCTATGAGGCTTGGACGACAATTTTGTTGGTTACCATCTCTTAAGGGTCGAACATCAAAATTATGGGTGAATACAAAGATTGGAGACCCGGATGGCCTACCCGGGTTAGCAGGGGTTCTCTTCGGTAATAGTGGACTCGTCAGAGAAGTTTGAGCAAAAATCTCAACCGGGCCCCGGGAAGCCGAAATGAAGCCTATAATCCACGTTTTATGGGCTTCTAGAGGGCTACGGGACGAAAGTTGTGATTATTGCACCTTATCTCCTGGGACATCCCTAGGTGACATGGAAGACCCATGGAGGTAGTTATTAGGTCCCTATGAGGATTGGACGACCATTTTATTGGTTAACAGCTCTTAAAGGGCAAACACCAAAATCATGAGTGAATACAAAGATTGGAGACGTAGATGGCCTACCGGGGCCACCAGGGTTATAGTGGATCCCGCAGAGAAGTTTGAGCAAAAATCTCAACCGGGCCTCGGAAAGCCGAAAATGAAGGCTATAATCCACGTTTTATGGGCTTCTGGAGGGCTCTGGGACGAATGTTGTGATTATCGCACCTTATCCTATGAGACATCCCTAGGTGACATGGAAGGCCCGTGGGGGTAGTTATTAGGTCCCTATGAGGCTTGGATGACCATTTTATTGGTTACCAGCTCTTAAGGGCGGAATATCGAAATCATGGGTGAATACAAATATTAGAGACCCGGATGGCCTACCGGGGCCACCAGGGGTTCTCTTGAGGTAATAGTGGACCCATTAGAGAAGTTTGAGGAAAAATCTTAACCGGGCCCCTGGAAGCCGAAAATGAAGGCTATAATCCATGTTTTATGGGCTTCTAGAGGACTACGGGGCGAAAGTTATGATTATCACACCTTATCGCCTGGGATATCCCTAGATGACATGGAAGGCCCGTAGGGGCAATTATTAAGTCCTTATGAGGCTTGACGACCATTTTATTGGTTACCAGCTCTTAAGGGCTGAACACCAAAATCACGGGTGAATATGCGGAGACTCGAATGGCCTACTACCCAATAGGAAACCCCCAGAAATTTGGGCAAAAATCTCAATCGTGCCCCGAGAAGTCGATAATGAAGGCTATAATCCACTTTTTTTGGGCTTTCGAAGGGCCTCAGAACGAAAGCTTTGATTTTAGCACCATATTGCCTGGGACATGGGAGGTTTATTGGGTCCTTATTAGGATTGGATGATCGTTTTACTGGTCACCTGCTGTTCAAGGGTAAAGACAAAAACATAGGTGAATTCGAAGTTTGGAGACTCGCCTACTGGGGAGCCTTGGGTGATGGTGGAACCCAGAGAATTTTGGAAAAAATGTTAAACGGGCCCTGTGAAGCCGAAAATGAAGGCGATAATCTACTTTTTATTTTTGGGCTTTTGGAGGTCCCCAAAACGAAAGTTGCGATTATCGCACCTTACCGCATGGGTCACCCCTAGGAGACATTGGAGGCCCTTGGGGGAGTCCCTATTATGCTTGATCAACTGTTTTATTGGTCACTCGGCCTTAAGGGCCGAACACCGAAATCATGGGTGAATACGAAATTCGGTGGCTCAATAGTGCCTCGATAAAGTATCATATCCCACTGGGATTCTTAAAAGGGTTGGAGGCACGGTGGGGGGATCTTTTATGCAGGATGAGTGATCAGAAAACCATGGAGAGGTTCAAGAAGGAAGTTTGATAATAGTCATTGATAACCTTGAGGGGTAGTTCAATCTTTGAGATCTATTCTAATTTCTAAAGGTCGTAAGTTCGAGTCCCATCATGGCTACCGAAGGTTTTCCTGGTCGTTAACTTGGGGACCCATGGGATTAGTCGAGCTTAGCTTGGATATCCATGTTATCTTGAAAAAAAATAGGTACCTTAGAAAGGATACTGATAGACTGATAGTTATGGTGCTGAATGAATTCAGCCAAATTCTATTTTTACTGAAATCCATAATCTTAGGGTAAAAGGGAAGCAATGTAGACGAGCAAAAAAAAAAGGGGGAAGCAATGTCAGTGTGAAGTTCTGTAAGAACGTTTGGAAAATGATTATTTGGTAACCATCAGCCGCAGTATCATTCCTCATAAAGTCGTCGTTGAGGGAGTGATTGGAGAGGATCTTATCTCCATTTATATATGATGCTTGTTGAAGTGAATACAATTCAAGTGATGTTGAATTTCTAAAGTCATCTGATTTATGTTATTGCGTAGGAGGCGAGAAGATGTACTAAAGCTTTTGAAGGAGGCACTTGAACCTTGGAAGGAATACCTGTCTTAAGAAACTTGCCATCAGAGAAGAAATTGCTGGGCTTGCGTTGCATTTTCGATGCCGGAATTGGAAGAATCACTTACTTCATCTTAATTGCTGATATGTTGCAGTTCCAAGAAAAAGAGTTCATGGACTTGCATCACCTGAAATATGTATGGCTTTTGACGAAGATGGAAAGCATTTGATGACCCTAGTGCTGAAGATCTCAGTGAAGATATGTCATGTCCAATCGCTGGCATGTATCCAAAATCCAATCATGAACTCCTTGGTGCTCCTGTCACCCAAGGCTCCCCAGAATTACACACCACAATTGAGTTTGGTTGGTTCAACTTCAATGTCAGTAAGCATTGTCAAACTTTACTAGTTGTTCCCAACGTTATGGAGCTGAAGCATCTCTTTCTCTCTCTTTCTTAAAACGCTCCTGATTTATGACTATTAGAAGTTCAAACATTGCTCAAGCAATTTGGTGTGATTCTTGTTAACTCCGGTTGGTGTCATATTATTGTCATATATTTTATTAAGGCAATCCTATATCGAGAGATACTGCATAGATTGTAGATTAGGTCATCCATGTTCTCTTTCATGAGTTTAGGAGCAGATGCTGGATCGATATTGATCATCATAGCTTTAATTAGATAACTGGGCCTAGCTCTTGAGCAATATTGGAAGTAGTTGAGAAAGCCCAGATTTAGAAGTGTAAATTCATCATTAACAAAATCAAGATCGACTATTTACGAAAGTCTCTTATCCACAATATGAAAGATGAACACAATTACAGGTTTTATAGGGAGAAGATTAGGGTATTTGAGGGCTTTGTCTCATTATTTTAACACTACTAATTTATAAGACCTTTCTTCGGTGGGACGGGATGACCTTTGTGAAAAACAACAGTGACTTGTTCTTCATAAGTCACCATTATTTCATCAGAATCACTTCGTCTCCACCGTGGGTCCGTCTTATACAAGACTTACTGTGTTTGTTTTCACTACTCCATTCTATTGTATTTCACTGTGGCTTCTTATTAGTTAGGGATAAGGCTGTATATATCTGGGCGCTGGGCCTACCGGCTACCCAAACCCCGCCTTCAATCTTATTAGTGGTTGTTGTTGTCGTCTCGATCTTACTCTTTGTATAACGAATCATTAACCTTGTATATTCCCTCCTAGCATAGAGAATGTATTTAAGTTATGTACCTTTCTATGTATTTTTAACCAAGGCTAACGAGAACAGAATTTATGTAACTACGTGACTAATGTTAGGCGAGTTCTCGCAAAAGCAGGTATTATCAGGTAATAGTATGGTAGATATCAATCGGGCATGTCGGCCAGTGCTGTAGAGAGCCAAAATGGACGAAAAACAAGTTGTTTTCAAGGGGTGATTGATTCTATTCTATTATTATGGTTTGTTATTATTCTTGAATGGACAATGATGGGATTTCACCTTAACAAAGAGATAAGAACATTCAAATGAAAGGCCTCTCAAAAGGCCCTGTTTGGGCTTAGTGGAGGGACCGTTTGTTCCAATGCAAGTAATCATCACAGTGAAGAGAAAAAAAGATACTCTACATAATGGCAATGTCTATTTCGTGGGAATTGTATTTGTAACTGTCTTTAATCTGAGATTTGAGAGGTCAGTTTAGATAACCTTTGCCTTTTGTTTATGCATCAAATGATCCAAAGTTGAAGGTTACTATTTGGCTGTATGTCTAGATAAATTGAACACACTTTTTGCAAGAAAATTTAAAGAAAAATGAGTTGCCTTTTAAAAAACCAACAACTTGTCCTTTATCCAAATCTGCTGGTAACTGGTAAGCATTTTTTTACCTGTACATTGTGTATTAGTAAGGCATTATTGTTCAGGTGATCAAAAAAAAAAAAAAAAAAAAAGAAAGAAGAAGAAATAAGGCATTGTTATCTTTAATGGAATGGTGAAAAACGGAAGAGAATGGAGCGGATAATTAAATAAAATGAGAGACAAAATGAACTATAAAATGAGATTCACTGAGGAGCTTAACGAAATAGAATGCTGAACAAAGACGACAAAAAGAACATGACCTAAGAATAATTGCTTCCGGAAATTTATCGTTTCCATAATAACTGCTTCTGAAATTGTATGGTTTCCATAACAGGAAATTAAAATTAATCATCATTAGCATGCGGGGGAGAGAGAGGGGGTAGCTTTTTCTTGATGTAGAGAACAACCTTTGACTAAACCAAAAAAGATTATTAGGAGCTAGGAAGAAGTCGCAGTCATATCAAAAGGTAATTAGACTTCTAATCCACTGTCATCACCGCAATTACCTATAAATAATTGCAATTACAAGTTTACAGTATAGATAATTATTGACGGTCCACTTTAGTAGGACAAAAACAGAAAGGAAAGAAAAAACTGGCCTCTTGGAAGAAATATATCATGCCCCGTGTTTATAGTTGAATCATTACTACAACTAATATAAAGTTATATAAACGATTAATTATAGTATTAAAGATGCTTTTAAGAGACATCTCTTACTTTCTTAACACCATGCTTCTAATAATCACAGCCACCTTGACCATCTTTCTCTAACTTGGAAGATCCTATCTATTATCATAATAATGACTACACTACACTTAAAATAAGGTCGCTGTTATTGCCAAGCCTAAAAATACTAATGTTAGGTCATTATATTTTTGAATTGACAATATAGTCCTTCATATTAATAAGGCAAAACACATATTATCTCTCTACTATCTTTAATTGCCTTTTTTACAAACAAATTAATGGAAAGTGCATTAGGATTAGGAATTCAACAACTCCGTTAATTTAGCAACTTGGGAGGAAGACTAAGAATAATCACGTTACAGATTATATTACTTTCACCTTACAGTTTAGTTTATGCAATAATAAAGATCAAAACTTAAGTTCATATACATATGATCAGTTGATCAAACAAGATATCCCATAAAATAGTAGGCAAACCATAACATTTGCATTTACGAAAGCTTCTAAAAGTTCAAAGATCATCACTTAGTTCAAATATCATCTTTTTGTAAACTTTTTATTCTCGTTAATGCTATCTAAAATAATTCTAAGTTAATTTTCTTTTCTTTTTTCAAGAGGAAAATAGGTGAATAAATGTAACATGAGTAAAGAATTTGATCATATATTGTACCATTTAGGCATGTTCAAGACTTGACTACTCACCATCATTGTTTTATACTTTTATTAAGCAATTGCTCAAAAAGTCTAGAGTACAGGGATGACATGCGAACCAATAAGGAAAAAATAATAATTTGGTTATCATGAATGCCAATTTGCTAAATTATTGGAGTTGAATAATCTCTAATTATAATATCTTTCCATAAACTTTTTTTGTAAATAAGACAATTAAAAATAGAGGAGAGAGAACATGTGAATTGCTTTATTAATGTGAAGGACTATATTGTCAACTCACATAACTAATGGCCTGGTATTAGTGTTTTGTGACCTGGCAATAACAACGGCCTAAAATAATAATATTATTATTAATTTCTGATTCATTGTTTCTTTGTTTCAGCTCATAATAGTGGCGGCTTAGTATTTGATTCAAGGGTTTAAGTTTTCATGATCTGACGTTGAAAGTTCTAAAGAAATTAAGAAGATACATGAACATAATAATATATCATGCGTTTCAGCATTTGATCAATGAAGTCATCATTTCTCATCCTTGAAACTATGTTTGTCTCGTGAACCAAACACCTAATCATCTTGCATTATTAGCCAGAATAATTAATAAGAAAGGGATGATGGGAGTAGTATCTTTCAATACTTACTTATCTATCTTTAGGTGTAAAAAGTTTTATCCTTCGTGTGATTAATCCACTATAGATAATTGCCCACCTGGCCTGTAAATTACACTACTCCTATTATATACTACTACATCCGTTTCAGAAAAACTCTGACATTTGCCTATTTGACATGTTCTACAAAAATACTAACATTTTTATTCTTATTATTTATCGAAAATATGGGTTGTGTAAGTGGCCCATTTCCGTATTCAAAGATCGAGGATCCCAGCACAAGTGAAATGTGGGAGCTTGGTTTGTAGATATCCCACGCCTCCAACTTCTTGGTTGGTTCGTTGCCCTCAATTTCATACTGTATTTGGGAGTGATATTTGATGTTATGGGTCTTTTGGATCACCCCTTCCCCATGTAATGAGCCTGTAAACCCGACTTCCTTGCCCACTAGGAGAGAAAAAAAAAGAAGAGAGGATCCCACCATAGTTACATAATCGCATTTTCACTTCAAGATTGAAGACCTAATGAAGTAGTGTCTAGACTTATAGAGTAGGTCCTTTAGACTTGCCCACCGATCTCCCTGTTTGCTGGAACATGAGGGGCTCTAAACTCAGAATCAGGGTGTGTGGGAAATGAACCACTCAAACAACCAAAGAGGCAAATGCCTCTTAGCTTGTTTATATAACAATATAATAAAATTGCAATTAAGCATTATGTTTAATTTACTTCCCATTTTCTAAAAAGTATGATCATATGATATCTGGCTGTTAAAGATTTTGCAAAAAAAAGAGATGATTAGTTAAATAATCCAAGCTAGGCACAAATAGATCTAAGGTGGAGCCATGGTGTTCTCCAAAGGAGATATTGAACTAATTAAGTAAAAACACCACAAATACCAAAATGCTAAGGGGAATGGAAATTTATGAGGGCATATAGCTAGGATGGGGAAGATCAACACTAGAGCATGATCATAGAAAAAGAGGAAAGAGTGGATAGTGGCAAATAATCAATGACGCCAAGAAAAGAAGTTGGCTTTGATCTCAACCATAAAGTGGAGACTTGGAACCAAATTCTTGGAAGGAGAGGATTAATTATATAGTCTATACGCTTATCTTTTAGACTTTACCTTTTCTTTAAAGCTGGTTTTGAATTAGATCCACAAGATATTGTATTACACAAAATTGGAATTAGCACTACCCGAAATTAAATTTGAAGGTTTTGAATTACGGTAGTGGTTCCATTAGACTGTTACTAGATTTACCTTTTATCATTCCTCTTACTATATACTTACTTAGTGTGGAGTGTTTTAGAGATAAAAGAAATTGGCTCAACGTGGTAACAGAGCTGTTGGTTGATTCCGAATACAAGGTTAAAAAGAGTAGAATCCCTATATATATGAAAATTGCAAGTAGTTGGTAGGGCTTACTTAATATGTTGCTGCTGCCAATTTATGCAATAAAAACTCACAAGGACGCACAAAAGACAGCTTTCAGAAAAGCCTAAAGTAACGGCCTTATGAAGCATGATAATGGGTTTACTAGATAATTGAGATGTGACCTTGAATTGATATTTGATACATCGGATATTAGGATTATATGAAAGGAGGTTCAAGTTTGGCATCATATTCGAGTTTGGCCAACTTATGTGTTGGTAATGGTTAGTGGACTAGATTCTAGATATGCCAATATGAATAAAGAGACAGGCTATTATTTTTAATTTATATATTAATTTTATATTCATTTGCATTTTATTCATGTTTTGTGAGGCATGGAAATCCTCTCTCTCTCCTGATAAGACTAGCAAAGCACAAACACCTCTTTTGTTGGTGGGTAGGTGCTGCCAAGTGCCACCCCATTGTAGTGTTATGCAAATATTCGTTCTTGAGTGGTGACAACTTCCCATCCATCATTGCTTTGTACGATCGACTACCCCTTGCCGTTGGATTTGATTGGTTTACGCCTGGTGTAATATACATAAATGTGTCTTTGTGTCTATTTCTCTCCTCCTCCTTGGGCCCCTTTGAATTTTATGGGGTAGTATGGGTGTGGGGTAGAGGAGAGAGATAGACTCAAAACACACTTGTGTATATTACACTATGTGTAAGCTTAGCATTTGCCATCGTCGTTGCCCCCTCACTCTTTCTCTCATTGGATACTTGGGCGTCACGGACCTCACGATTTCAAGTACACCAAACTCCAAACCCGTCTCATGTATCCAGAGTTATATTTTGATCATTCCAACAACCCGAATGTTACTCGTCAGCCGAGTAGACACGCTTATTCGTCAATGTGGGTGATGTTTAACATTTTGGTACTAAATTTGAGTGCACCGTAAAAAATAAAAATAAAAAAAAGGAAGGAAGGCCATATTCGTAAAATGCTTTTGATTTATTTTACTGTTTCTTAGTAAAATTTATAAGAAAGAGGTCAATTTACCATTCAAATCACATTAGTTGAAATCAATGAAAAAGAACACCCTTGGCCTTAAACTAGGATTAATAGTGCACCCTTAAATATATTGTAATGAATCGTTGATACGACCTTCACAATCTATAAATTAAATAACAAAAGGTGCAAAGAAAATCACCGAAAACTAATGTGGTTAAGGATGTGTTCTTTTTCATTTATTGGACTTTATTCAATTAGTGAAAATAAGTGGTTAGACCTTATTGAATCAGTGAGAATCAGTGGCATGACCTTACTCAATCAGTGAAAATCAGTAGCAGAACCTTATTGAATCAGTGAGAATCAGTGAAATGAGTTACTGAATCAGTGAAAATCAGTAGAAAAAAATTGGAAAATAAGGCACCCTAACTAGTACAGTATACATGGGTTAACTGTTAAGTATCAATTATCAAGTAGTAGTAACGGACTAACGGCATAGATGTCCAATTAATTAGGAGGAAGGGGAGAAATCAGAAATGAGTATGTGGCATTTGGATATTGGAGAGAAGTGGGCCATATCAGTGGGTCCCATAGGAAATAATGGCGCCGACTTACGTCAAAGTGGGAAGGGGAGCATGTTGGGTGGACGGAGAACAAACCCAAAAGGTCACGAGCCCTACACGCGCGATTATTAGCAGAAAGCTAAAAGAAAAAAAAAAAAACATAAAAACAAAAACCTAAAGCAAATCAAAATACCTTTTTGTTTTGTTTTTCTTTTTTCTTCTGTAAGCCCCACAGGCTTTTCTGGGACTTTTGGTCTCATAAGATGATTTCTGTGAGCTGGCAGGTATCAGTGGTAGTCCTATAGGCTATAATAAGGTTGAGATGCTGCTAAATCCTAATGCACCAGTAAATTTATTCTGGGTTGCGTTTGACAGTATCCAAGCACAGAAACCAGCCGACCAAATTTCACCACACTTCTCCAAACACGCCCTCCCCGGTTTCACCTTTTTCCCACCTTTTCAGTTTTCACCACGGTTCATTTTGCAATTTTCTTTTTGTTTTATACCCTATTTTGTCAAAATTACTGTTTTGGAATAACAACCACTACAAAAATACTATCGCAATTTAGCTGCGGATTTTAGCTGAGTAAATTTTAATATCCATAGCTAATTAGTTGCGAAATTAAATCCGCAGCTAAATTAGCCGCGAAATTAAATCCGCAGCTAATTAGTTGCGGATATTATAAATCCGCGGCTAACTAGCTGCGGAATTAACTCCGTAGCTAAGAATAATTAATAAATATTATTTTTTTAACAAAATTAGCGGCGGGAATTAATTCCCCCCGCTGATTAGCGGTGGAATTAGTAATTATTATTCGCAGCTAGTTAGTTGCGGATATTATAAATCCGCGGCTAACTAGCTGCAGAATTATAATATCCGCAACTAATTAGCTGCGGATTTATAATATCCGCAACTAGTTAGCTGCGGATTTAACTCCGTAGCTAAGAATAATTAATAAATATTATTTTTTTAACAAAATTATCGGCGGGAATTAATTCCTGCCGCTGATTAGCGGTGGAATTAGTATGGTTCGCCGCTAATCAGCGGCGGAAAATTAATTCCCGCCGCTAATTTTTTTTCCCGTTGGTAAGTAAAATGCATTATAATCTATAAGTAATGTGATGCATATACTAGTAAGGGTGTGTTCTTTTCCATTTATTGGACCTTACTCAATCAGTGGAAATCAGTGGCAGGACCTTACTCAATCAGTGGCAGGATCCACATTTCTACTCACATAATCAGTGGCAAGACCTTATTGAATCAGTGAAAATCAGTGGCAGGACCTTACTCAATCAGTGGGAATCAGTGGCAAGACCTTACTCAATCAGTGAGAATCAGTGAAAATCAGTGGAAAAGAACACACCCTAAGAAAGAAGTGGTGGTAGAAGTCCCATCCCTCGTGCGCGCGCGGGGGTTCGAATCCCTCCAGCATCAAAATGGGTGAATTTCGCCATTTAGGCCTTGACTGTGCTGTGGATAGACCGTTTTTAGCGGCGGTTTTCACCTGTTAGCCACGAGTTTTTTCGACAGCTATTTTCTCATTTTTTTTTGTAGTGAACTTGGGGTATTTGGAGTATTAAGGTAACCAAGGGACAAATTGGATGATATTTTTAAGAATTAACATATACGAGCTATGATCTGGACAAATTTACTTTCGGTGAAATTTGATAACATATTTAAGAGTAATTTTAAGTCATACCTTAGGTAGACGTCATTTAATTTCAATCCCTAACTTTATATATATACAATATACAATAATAACAAAATTTACTGGAAATTTTGTATGTTGCATATGCGAATTACAAAACATGATCGATGTTTTTTCCCAATTTATTAGTGAATAATTTGATAAATATATATTTTTAGTCATGTTGTGAACATTCAAAATTCTGTTGACAACATGATCCATACCATAAATTCTCCTTTTTATACCTAGAGAAAAATGAGGACTACATATTAATTTTTGTTGACAATCTTCTAATCATTATTTAAAGTCTTTTATACCAATGAGTTTAAATTATGCTGAAGAAAATTAATGTCATCTTCTAATTTAGTCCAACTTGGTATACTTAACCATTGAATAACTATTACACAAATTAAAAACTCTAGAGAGAACCCTTTTAAGGGAAGCAAAGACACTACTTAAAGGGCTATCTCATAAAATTTTAAATACCTGTAACTAATTAAGACGGCAACAAGATTATGATAAGTATCCTAAGGTAGTTAAGCCATTAGAACCACATACATTACTGTCTACTAGCCATATACATAACTTGTGACATGCATATTGCGTGATGAGAGGGTACACCTATGGGTATTACTGAGTATTGTACAGTATAATTAGAATTATATGATATAACATATTGCAACTCAAAAGAACAAAATAAAACGAAATGAAATTAAAAAAATTCTAGTAAAACTGAACACAGTGATTAGCAAAATGAGATATGTGACAAATTAGAAGTGCCGGACTACAAAGTAATATTAGCAAAATGGGATGTGTAACGAATTAGAAGTAATGGTCTAAGTAAATCCTACTACGAGAATCAAGGAGGTTGAGTGGTAGTTCGTACCATTTCCCCCTTCCACTAACGAGAAATGGGTTCGATTCTCATTATCAGATATGACAAAAACTGACCTGACCTGATGACCGATCCGAAAAGGTTTAACCCAAAATGACCTGAAACCGAAATTACCCGAACCGAACTCAAAAGTTGTAAGACAACATTTGTCAAACCCGTTAGGTAACACGAAACTGAACCCATATTTGACCCGATATATGCGACCCGACCCGCCCGACCTGTTTGCCAGGTCCGCTCGTTACCCACAATTTGAATTCCTCTCTTTATTCCCAAATTGTGGATCTTATCCTTATAATATGTAAATCCTACCCTGTTTTCATCTCAAAACAAAGTAAAATCAAAACAGATAAAAGTAACCACTACTAGTAGACAGCACTAGTATTTTAATTTGACTCGGACTCAGTTCGACTCGACTCATTTACACCCCTACTTAAATCCTACCCCGTTTTCATCTCAAAACAAAATAAAATCAAAACAGATAAAAGGAACCACTATTAGTAGACATCACTAGTATAACTATAATTAGAAAAAGGTAACCTCCTCCACTCAAGACCACTCACTTGAAAGAAGTCACTCTAATAACAACTGCTTAATTAAGACCATATAATCATATTAAGACCTCTTTATATCTCCCTACTCAACAAGTAGTGAAGTGACTCCATTCCAAAGAACGGTAAGAATCTCTCTCCACTTTTTTTTTATTTTATTTTGCCCCCTAGCTACTTTTTATTTCTCTTTGTTCTAGCTACTTTCCTATCGCTTTCTCTCACTAGGATAGATAGATAACTCTCTCTCTCTCTCTCTCTCTTAAAAGGGGCGATGAGAGGGGGGATGTTTCGGGTAATGTGCTTATATGCTTAATTAGAAGAAGGTCAGCATAGCACGCTTTGCTTACTCAATCCCAACTTCATCATACTCACATATTTTTTTTTGGGGTTGGTTGTTTTTTGTTTGTCTCCCTTGCTTGGTTGATTGCGTGCATTTTCATCTAATTCCTGTTTTTGGGGGTGTTTTTTTGCCTGCTTTTTTGAGCCAGAGACTCAGAATTTTTCTCTGGGTTTTGCTACTTTCTTCCCTTATTAATCTAATGAATAATCTCAATGACCAAAAGGAGAGAGAGAAAAAAAAAAAGAGCTACTATTTAGAGAGCGTGCTCTAGAAAAGAAGGCTTAAAAAATTCATTAGGAAAGAGAAAAAAAGCAAAGGTAAAAACCCAACCCATTGAACTTGAACCCACCTTATAATTATAGCTCTCTCTTGCTTTGCTTCTTTTTCTTTTTTTTTTCTTTTTTTTTTTTTTTTTTTAAATTTTAATGTGGGGTTTCATTTGGGTTGTTATAGCTGGCTTGTTTGCTTGCGTTGTAATTTCTCCTAGTTGCTACTAGTTTTTTTTAGAGGTTTTTGTTTGAGGCTTTGAAAGCTATTGATCATAGTTTTGGCTTTGTTTTCTACCTTTCAAAAATCCCATCTCTTCTTTTGTCTATTTTGTTCATGGGTTTGTGAAATAGAGCCATATATCATTTGGAGATTTTTTTTCCCTTTTCTGGGATTTCTGTTTTTACAGCTAAAACTTGTGGTTTGGTTGATTTCAGGATGTTGGTCTTCACCTATTTGAGTTCTGGTTAATTCATTACTACTATAGGTATGTAATTATCTCTCCATCACTTTGTCACATTTTACTTTGCCTGGCTTATTTCATGAAGTACTATTTTGCTTGATCTTGTTGTTTACTGTTGATTTCTAATTTTTGTCATGTTTACTTTCTTCTCCACAGGGGTTTAATCATCTGAGTGTACTTAAAGTGATCTGAGAAGCATTTTTTTTTCTTTCATCTGGGTTAAATTTTTTGGTTCTACAAAGTTTGTAAGATGAGTGAACCAAAATTGCTGGATTTGATACCAAAAAACAAAGAATGGGTGGTAAATAGAGAGGGTGAAGAAAGGAGAAATGGGTCTTCATCATCTTCTTCAACAGATGACAACAACAAGAAGCTTGAACTTAGGCTTGGTCTTCCAGGTGATGAGGGTTGGTCTGCCAACAACAAAAACCTCAAAAACAACAACAACAACAACAACAACAACAACAACAACAACAACAACAACAACAACAACAACAACAACAACAACAACAACAACAACAACACTTCTTTTAGAGAGAGAGAGGAGTCACTTCTCTCTCTAAGATACTTTTCTGACCAGAAACAAGGCATGCCCAGTACTCATAATCACCAACAACATCAACATCATCATCATCCATGGGTTTGTTCAGGTTACCAAACAAAACCACAACAGCAACAACAAACACAGCAACCAAACAATGCCTCTCCATTTCTTCATCAGTACCAAACAGGTCCCAAAGGATTGCCTGTTATGGCAAAGGAATCATCACAGCCCTGTTGCGCTAGAATAGTAGACTTGCAGAATGCAGAAAGGAAGGCATTTTCACCAGCTTCTGCAAATACAGCTGTGCCCAACAGCTCTCAGAAAAGGTATTCTCTCACTTCCCTTTTTGTTTCTCTCTCTCTCTCTCTCTCTCTCTCTCTCTTTTCTTTTAATTTCATGTATATGCTCAGAGGATATTCACTATTCAATATTAGTCTATAGAGGGCACATTGCTTTATGTTTTTTGTTTATGTGGTCCATACATCATTACATCTTGTCTTGTTTTTGGGGGGCCTTTTTATTGCGATCTTGGAATTTATTTCTTTCTGATGTTGTATCTTTCAATTAATTAAGGAGCTGGTAGTAATGGTACAACTATTTATTATCTCATATATAATGTGCCCAGGAGATGTCTGCACTTTGTTTATTCCAGAATTGTTTTCTTCAATATGGAATTTTGTGAACATGTGTTGTTATTTTTTGATCTGTTGTTATTGTTATTTTCTAATATTTTTTTGGCAGAATTGGCTTTGATCTGTTACAAATCTTGTCCTGCTACTATCTTTCTTTGTTATTTAAAAAAATATATCAGATAAATGTGCACTGAAGCCACTGATCCACTATATTTTTTCTTCTATTGGTGTAATAATTAATATGTTTATGCTCTAAATACCAATTAAATTATTACTAATTCCCTCCAAAAAAAAATAACAAAATTCTGCTAACTCAGATGAATTTGAAAGAAAGCTATCATAATCCATGACCATGTAAGTAACTGGGCAGTATAATTTGCTTATAGTTGTAACATTTGAATTCCCAATTTTTGCCATCTGTTCCTATTATCCTATGATGGCTTCAGTCTGTATTCTGCAACTCCAGATAGTGCTCTTTGTAACTTCATACACTTTAGGCTAGTAGCAGCTTTTTATGCATAGTAGAAAGTAGTACCATTAAAAGAGTTACATTCCATATAGTAGTACTCATTAATTATTTTGCAATGGGAAAATTTTCCAGAGCTGCTCCTGCTCCAGTTGTGGGTTGGCCTCCAATTAGATCCTTCAGGAAGAACCTTGCAAGCACTAGCTCAACGAAGCTGGCCTCTGAGCAACAAAATGTGATCCCAAGCAAGCCTGTGAATGAAAAGTCAGCCGTCGAGAAGTCTCACAAGGGTCAGTTTGTGAAGATCAATATGGATGGTGTCCCTATTGGAAGGAAAGTGGACCTTAATGCATATGACAGCTATGGCAAACTTTCCTCTGCTGTTGATGATCTCTTCAGAGGGCTTCTTTCAGGTACCTTTAGAGTTTCCGCTTGAAGATTAGGCTTTTTTTGAAAATATGTCAGCTGTTTATTTTGTGGTAGGAAATCTGTTTGACGTCCTGATACATGGGGTGATTATCATGTTGTTTTGATACTTAACTCCGTTATCCTATGTTTATAATTAAAGAATGTAAATTGTTGACTACCAGTTGCTCCCTATAGTCAAATTGTTTAGGTGGGCATGTTCCAATTGGGGTGAAATATAATTTTAGCTATCTCATTAGTAGCATGTTATGGGGAGTTAGGATTCAAGGGAGGTTAGGTTAATTAAGGATCATGTTGGTTTAATTTTATTAATCTTGTCTACTTTCATTCATACGTTGGCTGTAAATTATTGGACAAACATTGTTTCCTTATGTTTGTCTCCTGTTTGTTATCAGCTCAAAGAGATTCTTCTGCTGGTGAGATCGATAGCAAACAAGAAGAGCAGAAACCGATTACAGGATTATTGGATGGAAGTGGGGAATATACTCTGGTTTATGAAGATAATGAAGGAGACAGGATGCTTGTTGGGGATGTCCCATGGCAGTAAGCATCTTTACCATTTTCTGGATCTTAGACTATAGTTTATGCAGCACTAAACCATTTCGCGTCCTTTTCATTGGTCATTGGGTTATTAGAAAAAACGCCACTTGGTTGCTTTCACCTCGTTTAATTAAGCGGATAAGCCAGATTAGGATTTCTATCTTGTTGACATTAATATGCATTCTTTTTTGTTTTGTTTTGTTGGTTAGTCAAGCATTTCCCTAGACCCAATGTAAATGGGTATGTTGTGTTTTTGTGAAATACAAAACGAATCTATGTTGGCGCACTCTTGATAGAATTAAGGTCCAATTTTAATTAGAGTAAGGTTTTGACAAATCCCTTGACGTTTTCTGTCGCTTTGCGTAGCATTATGGATATTCTATTTTCTTGTAGCATGGACTAAACGGCAAATGGTGGGTAATATATTAGGAAAAACAACCATGTTGATTTTGGATTAGTGAGCAGCATCTGATGCTGTCTCTATGTCAGCAATTTGAACAATATTGCAAAATTTTCATTTTGTATGACTTTGTTTTACATTTTTTCCTTCATATTTTGTACAACTTTGGTTTTGTTGACTAGTGAGGAAATATTGTTTTTGCAGCATGTTTGTGTCCACTGTCAAGAGACTAAGGGTGTTGAAGAGTTCTGACCTCCCCACTCTGAGCCGTAAGTATCCTTTGTTTCAAAAACTACGGATTTTGGATAAAGTGTGGTGATTTGTTAAATAATATGCCCCTCAGGTTTTTGTTACAAAATCTTGAAAGATTACCGGTGTCTAATCCTCAGACATCTGATTACAAACTCCTTGAACACAGTTGTGTCGAAATCCCGAAATAATGCCCTAAACCAATCCTTGTCTTCAATCCTTACTGTCTGAGTAATAGGAATGTGCAACTGATATAATATCCTCTGTTTTGCAGGTGGTAGGAGTAAGGAAGGGAAGTTGCTAGTTGAGAATGCATCAAAGTGAAGATAGAGAAAAGCTGTCGCGACTTGCCAATGTCTGTTAAGAGAGATAAAAATGATTCGTGTTTAATCAACTTTCTAAGTTTATGTCTGCTGGAACTAAAAAAAGAAAATGGGAAAAAAGATTGTTCAGCTTCGAGCTGGAAATGTGTATTCGGTCTAATCTTCCAATTTGCGTATGTAAAAAGGAGAGAGAAGCTAAACTGATGGTTTTGTTTTGGATATGCTTACTTCAATGGATAGGAACTCTTGTGAAAATGGAGTAAAAATGGTGGGTTTTGATTTTGTGATTATATATTTTTTTTGGGTGAAGTATGGAGCCTCAAATTTCCTCTTGAAGCATTAGTGAGTGACATACTGGCAGTAGTGGCCTCAATTTTGCTTGTTTACGCTTCTGTTTGTGATATATCAGTGATATTGCCATTGGTCTATTATTGGAGCAGAATGTCTGGTTTTCACTTTGCACCAGAAGGGTGGTGTTATATTTGGAAATTTTGATGAGTTAAAGTATATTTTAAGAAGCAGGGTTGCTCCAGTGTGATCTGTCGTTCAAGTATTTTAGAACTCGAACTATATTTTTACCACAGTTCCTCTTATAAACCTTATTTACCTAATAGTGTGAAATTTCGATGAATATAGCAAATATTACAATTATTGAGACTTGGAAGTAAATGATACATGTTAATGCACCAATTCAATGTCGAGTTGTATATAAGTGCTCTATGTCATCATGTGTCAATAAGCCTTTTGTACCAATACTTTTACCACAATTCCTCTATTAAGCCTTTTCTAGATTTTGTTTTCAAGTAGTTTGTGATATGAGTTGTTTTTTTCACAGAACTGAAATTGAGCTAAAATCTCTATTTAAGGCGAAATGTAAACTATACAATAATAGAACTAAGGGCATCGTTGGAAACAAGAGGAGAGTGCGTCGCTACGCTATCCACCAAGCTCATGATAGTATAAGTTGGTGGTTTTATTATGTTACCTTGAGTAGGGTGGCACTGGCACATGATGATGTTTAAGCTTTTATGGCCGTGCAAGTCTAAAGAGGACAGACTACAGTGAGCCTCTCTATAATAGACTAGTAGAGTAGAAGAATTTATATCTTCCACTACTCAAATGGAGAAATGAGACTCTTTCAACGTCATATTCTTTCAGTATTAGTGATTTGGAGGGATAATCATCGTCTTTTCTGTTGCTTTCAGTATTAAAGAAACTTCATGAGCCGCTCCCATATTTATGTCTGAAGTTCTGAATTATGATCTCTGGACTATAAATTGCATGCTGTGGCATCATAAATGAAAGATATGTAGCACAGTAGCGCTAGCATTTACCTTGAGAAAGATGAGATGGGGTAACTAACATAGTTACAGTTTGCCAATTTCCATATAACCTCAAGGAGGTGATTATTTATTATTATTATTTTTTTTTTGTTCAAGAGAGGCACAGAGGCCAGTACAATAAATTTACATACAACGGGGGAGAGGGGATTCGAACCTGGGACCTAATGTACCCAGGGCCTCAGTCTTTACCACTAGGCCAAGACCTCATTGGCTTCAAGGACGTGACTATGCATCACCCTATGTGGAGATTGTGGTCAACTCTTGCGTCAATGGAAGGAAAGGGAAAAAAAATTACGAAAAAAAAACCCACAAAAACTCGCATGAGGCGACCTCAAATTACTATATATTAGATGTCGATATCTCGAGCAAATACTCATTCTCATGCATGGATGATTTGTGATAGAATTTGTGCTTCAATTTAGATAATTTTAGATTTTGAATTGGTCCAGAAATAATTCCAGATCTAAAGTCTTTCAAAAGGTCTCAAAATTAAAGGATTTCAATTTTCAAATGACTCTCCACCCCAATGGACTTTGTAATTCTTCTCTCTCCTCCATTTTCCTTATATTAGTGTGCATGTCCGTGCAATGCACGGGATGTTTTAGCTCTTTTTTTTTTTTTTTGTAATTTAATATTTTCTGATGGGTTGCCTCGTTTCTAACTTTGTTGTAATATTTATTTATTTATTTTTTTTTGGTGCTAATTTTGTGATTAACTGGTAAATTAAACTAAAACAACACCAAAAGCGGGATGTGGAGAGGTTCATTGCATGACTCTTAATTTGTTTAGTGAAAATTTTAAAGTGTTGGAAAGTGTTGTGGGGACTAAGGAAGGATGCACTCAAGTCATTGTAATAGTCATTCACTGGTCGTGTATTAGCCTTCGACAAACAACAACAACAAAAAAAAAAATCAATTCCTTGGCTTGTGTGGTGCCTCTATAAAAATTAGAGGTCCCTACCCCTAAATGATATTGTTTGTTGCATTATAGTTCTACTTATTATGATTAGTCATACTGTAAACTTTGATTTATTTTTTAACAAAGTGCTTAGGAAACATTTATCAGTCATTTATTGACAAATTTGAGAATATTCTCTTATAAAGTTCTTCTATCAAAGATTATCATAGTAGACAATGGATCGAAATGAACTAAATACTTCAAAAATTTATTGAAACAAAATATAGGTGGCCCATGTCCCAGCGCCCATGTCCGACGTCTCATGGGTGAAATCGGAGTCGGGGGACCCGGATGACCGTCCCAAGGCACCGGAGGTCCTCTAGGGTGACGATAGACCTCCAAGAGAAGTTTGGGCAAAAACGAAAATCGGGCCATGTTGAGCATAGAAATATACATTTTTATACCCTTAATATCCTTAGTTTTTATGATAATTATTTATCATTATAGTACTTTGATCCTGTTTAATTTTGTTTTACAGGTTATTGGCATAATACAAAGTTTTTGTTGAAATGGGCAAATGACCATAAAAGAAAGCAAAGGAAAAGGGGTTGACTTTCTATGGAGCATTACGTGGGAGATTTGGAGTAAACAAAAGGACACCTAGCACCACTTAAAACAAATTTGGTAACCAAGGGGCACGTGACAACCAAGCTTCCCTTTTGATGTGCATATGCATCTAGTGTCTTTCTCTCAAGCACAAGCAGAGCATATAATCTCTTCTCTACCCAGAAATAGCAAGTGCCGAAAGGCAGCACCAAAACTAGGATGCAGCCCACAAATTACTCACGCTTAATCAAGCAAAACCTCAATCTTCAATTGCTTTATATCAGTTTCATTGTTTATGGGCTTAATTGCAATTGTCAAAGAGATAGGAATTACAAATTGATTCTCTCTCCTCATGGGCTTAAACATATGAGCCCAGAAGTTCATCGATCTCATGACGGCGCGGTATGATGCTGCGGTTTGTGGGAAACACCTATATAAGGCAAAGGCAAGCAAAGCTCGAGGGTACGCCGTTAGTTTACAGTATAATTAGGGTTTAATTATTGAATTAGTTTAGCTTTCAATTCAATTGTTTCAATTTCCCTTGTTCTTCAATACAGATACAATTAGCTAGTTTATTAGGATTACTAAGTTTGGTTCAAATTGTTCGTCAAATTGCGTTTTGGTTCGGAATCCTGTTCTACCACTCAGTTGGTTCAGTTCAGTTGTTTGGAGCAAATTGGTGATTTCTTTCCTTTACTCTGTCAATTTCAATTACAGATTTTTGCTAATTTTATTAGTTGTGATTTGTTCCCAGTACTCTAATATGTTTCCTGTTCAGTATTTCATTGAGTTCTAGTAGTGATAGATTATTAAAGTTTCAATCTTTGGTAATAGTTAGTTTAATTTGTTTTGCTTTTACTGTTATATTGGTAGTAATCAGTATTAGTACGAAAATCTCACAAGAACTTCAAACAAGAACAGTCTGTCATTCGATTAGTATTTAGTTTTATTAATTGTGTTTGTCATCTTGGTAGTAGCACTAGTAGTTATTCGTGCAATCTCAGTACTCTCTGTTTACTGCGTAGCTTAGTAGTAGTAGTATTTGGTCTTTAACAAGTGAATTAATAGCATACCAACATCCTCGTGGGATCGACCCATATTTGCATATGCTAGCTACAACTACACCGTGCACTTGCGGTATTTTAACTCAACAAGTTTTTGACGCCGTTGCCGGAGATTGTTGTGTATGAAATTATATCACTTGTCTATCTCTGTCACTTGAGTGATTTGCTTTTGTTCTTATAGTTATTCCAATTTGCTTTGTTTTATTCGTCTTGTTTTGCTTGTTAAAAAAAAAAAGAAAAAAAAAATTTGGTTCATTACCTTGTTCAGTAGTTGTCTCTAGTAGGTATTTAATTTAATTTAGTTAATTGATTTGTTTATTTGATCTGCTTTGCTAGTTAAAAAAAAAAAGAAAAAAAATAATTTTTTTTTTTGCTGTCTCTTTTAGTTTATGAAAGTTTGGTTTACTGATTTTGAAACTTATCGTTTGTTTAGTGCTGAAATTGTTACTGATTTTGTGCCTGATAATTTAGAAGATTCAAATTTTGATTTAGATAATATGGGAGACGGTGAGCAACCTCCTCCTCGTTCTTTGAATGAAATTTTTTACCCTACTAAGTCTTCACAACCTTCGTGTTTTGTGCTTCCTGGTATATGTGGTAATGTCAATTTTGAGCTTAAACCCCAATCTATTAGCATGCTCCCTAAATTCCATGGTCATGAAGACCCTTACTTATTTCTTAGAGAATTTGATGAAATTTGTTCTACTATGCAATATCCTGGTGTGACTAATGATGCTTTAAGATTGAGACTTGTTCCCTTTGCTCTTAAGGATGATGCGAAAAAATGGATGTATAGTCTTATGCCTAATTCAATTGATTCTTGGGATGATTTCATTACTTCTTTCCTAAAAAAATATTTTTCTAATGGTAAAACCGTGAGACTTAAGAATGAAATTACACAGTTTGTCCAACTTGAGCGTGAGACCTTTTGGAAATATTTAGACAGATTTAAAAATTTACTATCTCAGTGCCCACACCATGGATTTGATAAAGCCCGACTATGTGAAATTGTTTATCAGGGAATGGACCCTAGTTCTAGAACATTAGTAGAGTCCATGTGTCAGGGCGAGTTTTTAGCTAAGAATGAAGATGACGCTTGGATATTCTTAGAAGGTTTAGCTGACAAAACATTGCAATGGGAGACCACTAGGGCTGATAGTAGTGTTCAGAATTCGAAGAGTACATCTAGTAAGGGAGGTTTGCATAGTATTTTCGACTCCACCTATCTAGAGTCTAGGTTGGCAGCCTTAGAATCCCAACTTAAGGGGCTGTCTATTCAACAACCTCAGGCTAACCAAGTTCAATCCCTTTTATGTGCTAATTGTCATGCTATTGATCATATTGCTAGTGTGTACCCATATGTTATTCCGCAACAACCAGTTAATTTTGAGCAAGTAAATATGGCTTATCAAAAACCTAGAAATGACCCATATGCTCCGACATACAATCCAGGGTGGCGTAATCACCCAAATTTTTCATGGAGTCAAGGCCCACATTTAGGAGGTCCTAGTACACAAACTGGAAATTTTTCTAACAATTCTTACTCCCAACCTCCTACTTTCTCTAATCAAAGCTACCAAAGTAACCAAAGGCCACCTTATCAACCTGTAGCTCAAACTCAACCGCCTCCTGGTTATTCTGACACAGACAAGAGATTCAACAATATGGAGAGAACTCTAAAATCTTTAGTTGACACAGTGGGACAGCTGGTTACTCAAAATAGGGAAAAAGGCACATTTCCTAGTCAACTTGAGATAAATCCTAGGAACTCAAACTCAAACCCTCCTAATTCACAAGGTCAAAATGATAACTTAAAAAGGGTGAATGCTGTTATAACTCTAAGGTCGGGTAAGCAATTTGATACACATGTGGGCGACTTAACAAATGCATCTGATGCATCTAAACCTGTTGACAGCCCTGACCAAACAGAAAACAGAAGACACGCCTGCTGGTGAGTCTTCATGCACTAAGCCACAACCTACAGAGAGCGAAACCATGGAGAAAGACAACACTAGTGAGAATACAACTGCAGATCCTTTGGTTCCATCCATTTCTAATGCTGAGGTTGAAAGAGTTTATAAACCTAAAGCACCTTTTCCCCATAGGCTCATGAACAAAAAGATTGAAGCTAGTATGCAGAAAATACGTGAGACATTTTCACATGTTAAAATTAATATTCCTCTTCTAGATGCGATAGAACAAATGCCTCCGTATGCTAAATTTTTGAAGGAATTGTCTACCACTAAGAGAGCGAATAATGTGCCGAAAAAAGCCTTTCTAGCTTCAAATGTTAGCTCTATTATTTCACAACAAGTTCCTATTAAGTATAATGATCCAGGTTCCCCCACCATCCCTATTGTTATTGGAAACACTCTTATTAATAAAGCTTTGTTAGACTTGGGTGCTAGTGTCAATTTACTACCATTATCAGTATATGAGCACCTCGGTATAGGTGAGTTAAAACCCACCAAGGTAACGCTTCAACTTGTTGATCGTTCTACTAAATTACCTAAAGGTATGATTGAGGATGTTCTCATAAAGGTGGGTGATTTTATTTTTCCTGTTGATTTTATTGTCCTGGAAACAGATGGAGTTTCTGATTTGTATAACCAAATTTCTATGATTTTGGGAACACCATTTTTAGCTACTGCTAACGCATTGATAAATTGCAGGATCGGAAAAATGAAGATCTCTTTTGGAAACATGACTGCGGAGCTGAATGTTTTCGATTTACAAAAGCAACCTCACTCCTTTGATGTTGAAGCAACTGAGATGTTGAACGGGGTTGATTCAATTCTGCTAGAACCAGAGGAAACACAACAGCATGAAGAGTATGTAAGCGCTATTGGGGACAGTGATCCAGTTCATGAAGTAGAACATTTTGACGTCCTCCAGGTGACTTCTAATCCTATAGTTCCTTCCTCTCCCTCTCCTCCGTCTCTAGAACAAAAACCTCTCCCCGAGACTTTGAAATATGTGTTTCTTGGCTGTGAAGAGACTTTTTCTGTGATAATTGCTTCTGATTTGACTAGTGACCAAGAGGGTAAGTTAATTTCAATACTTCAGGAATACAAAGATGTTATAGGCTGGACTTTAGGAGACATAAAGGGGATTAGTTCAACTATTGTACAACATAAAATCCACTTGGAAAGCAATGCGAAAGCTCATAGAGACCACCAAAGGCGCTTAAATCCTACTTTACAAGAGGTAGTTAGAAAGGAAGTTTTAAAATGGTTAGATAATGACATTATTTTTCCTATTTCTGACAGTGAGTGTGTGAGCCCAGTTCATGTTGTTCCTAAAAAGACTGGTATTACTGTGGTGAAAAATGATAATAATGAGCTAGTACCCATTAGAGTACAATCTGGATGGCGAGTTTGTATCGATTACAGAAAGCTGAATACAGCAACTAGGAAGGACCATTTTCCCCTTCCTTTTATGGACCAAATGCTTGAACGTTTAGCTGGGGATAGTTATTATTGCTTTCTAGATGGATATTCTGGTTATCATCAAATTCCCATAGCTCCCGAGGACCAAGAAAAGACTACGTTTACCTGTCCTTTTGGTACGTTTGCCTTTAAGAAAATGCCTTTTGGACTATGTAATGCACCTGCGTTTTCAGCGCTGTATGTTATCTATATTTTCTGATATGGTTGAGCGATGCATGGAAATATTTATAGATGACTTCTCAGTGTTTGGTTCTGACTTTGATGATTGTTTATGCAACTTGACTTCTGTTTTGCGCAGGTGTAAGGAAAAGAATTTGACACTCAACTGGGAGAAGTGTCATTTTATGGTGAAAAGGGGAATTGTACTTGGTCATATTATTTCTGAAAATGGAATTGAAGTGGACATAGCAAAAATTGATTTAATTTCTAATCTCCCTCCCCCTAAGTCGGTTAAGGATATTAGAGCTTTTCTTGGACATGCAGGCTTTTATAGGCGATTTATTAAGGATTTTAGTCAAAGTGCTAAACCCTTAACACAATTACTTGTTAAAGATACTGCATTCGAATTTTCTACTGACTGCTTGCATGCTTTTGAACTGCTGAAACATGCTTTAGTGTCTGCTCCTGTCATACGTCCACCTGTTTGGGGTGAGCCATTTGAACTTATGTGTGACGCCTCTGATTTTGCTGTAGGAGCTGTACTAGGACAGCGTATAGATAAGCAACCCCATGTGATTTATTATGCTAGTCATACATTAAACGGGGCTCAGCTTAACTATACAGTTACAGAAAAGGAATTGCTTGCTATTGTTTTTGCATTTGAGAAATTCAGACCATATCTAATCGGCTCACATGTTATTGTATAAACTGACCATGCAGCATTGCGATATCTATTGACTAAAAAAGATGCGAAACCTAGATTGCTTCGATGGATTCTTTTGCTGCAGGAATTTGATTGTGAGATAAGAGATAAGAAAGGGAGTGAGAACTTCGTAGCAGACCACTTATCCCGCATACTCTCTGCAGATGCAACAACAGGACCCATTTCTGAGTGCTTTCCTGATGAGCAGTTGTTGCTGGTACAAGCTACACAAGAACCTTGGTATGCAGACATTGTAAATTATTTGGTGACAGGTGAAACACCCCATCATTGGGGGAAGCAGGATAAGTTACACTTTCATTCTATAGTCAAACACTTTTATTGGGATGACCCATATTTGTTTAAGTATTGTGCAGATCAAATCATAAGACGGTGTGTCCCAGACCATGAAATTATAAGCATACTTTCATTTTGTCATGACCAGGCATGTGGAGGGAATTTTAGTGGTAAGAAAACAGCGGCCAAAGTCCTCCAAAGTGGGTTCTATTGGCCGACATTGTTTAAAGATGCATATGTTTACTGTAAGAGTTGTCCTCGCTGTCAACAAATGGGTAAGATCGATCGTAGAGATATGATGCCTCTCCATCCTATTATTATTGTTGAAATCTTTGATGTTTGGGGAATAGATTTTATGAGACCATTTCCTGTTTCTTATGGGAATGAGTATATTCTGCTTGCTGTCGATTACTTGTCTAAGTGGGTCGAAGCAAAACCTTGTAAAACTAATGATGCTAAGGTTGTGGTTAAATTTTTGAAAGAAAATATTTTCTCTCGTTTTGGTATGCCTAGAGCTATTATTAGTGATAGAGGTACTCACTTTGACAATAGTGTGTTTGACTCTTTGTTGGAAAAGTACTCTATAACACACAGGCTGGCTACCCTTTATCACCCACAGACTAGTGGTCAGGTAGAGGTGTCAAATAGACAGATTAAACAAATATTGGAAAAAACAGTGCACAAGAATAGGAAGGATTGGTCACATAAACTTTCTGATGCTCTGTGGGCATACAGAACAGCTTTCAAAACCCCCTTAGGCATGTCACCTTATAGAGTTGTATTTGGAAAGCCCTGTCACCTCCCTGTAGAACTTGAACATAGGGCTATGTGGGCTATTAAGATGCTGAATTTTGATCTGAATGATGCAGGACCAGCAAGAAAACTACAGTTAAGTGAGTTAGAGGAGATACGAAATGAAGCTTACGAGAATTCTAAAATACATAAAGAAAGAGCAAAGTTGTTTCATGACAAACATATTGTTCGGAAAACCTTTGAACCTGGATAGAAAGTTTTATTATATGATTCTCGCTTACACTTGTTTCCTGGTAAACTAAAATCTCGCTGGACAGGGCCTTTTGTTGTGTTACAGGTTTATCCGCATGGCGCTGTGCAGATAACAAACCCCGAGCAGGAAACTAGTTTCAAGGTGAATGGGCATCGACTTAAACCATTTTTAGAGCAAGGAACCAGCAACTCTGTCATAGAGGAAGTGGACTGTTTGATACTCTATGAGCCTCAATACAATGACTAGATCAGAAGCAAAAAGGCTTGGATACACTCAGTATTCGACCCGGTACTCTCGTTCTTTTTTCTATTTCGTTTTCTTCTTCCTTGTCTTAATCTGTTTTGCAACTTCCTTGTCTGCAATGTGGACATTGCCAAGTTTAAGTGTGGGGGGAGAAGATTTTTACTGCTTGCGTGTGTCTCTTATTAAAAAAAATCAAAATAAATAAATTCAAAATTAGGAGTTTTTCATTCTTTAAAGACTTATAACATGATTGAATTAGTTGACTGACTACTTGCGATTAACTAGTATAGTCATGATCATTGATGTAAGAGTGACTTTCGCTTGGTGGACACATATATAACTAGTGAGATTTTGAGCCTTTAGACTGAAACATCCATATCAGTCTCACTATATTTTTTCTTGTGTGATATTCTTCCATGATTTTGTTTCTCTAGAACTTGCATTGATTTTGTTTTGAGGCCACATTGACACATGCATGCGTATGAAAATGACAAAGGCATTCTTTCGTATATATTGTGAGCTACATTAGCCAAATAGCCTACCATTGCGATAATATTTCTGTTTGATTAACCCTGTTGAGCTTTATTGGCCTTTTCTTTTCTTATAAGCCACATTACAAGCTAATATTTATCCCAAACACACTATCTTCACCTAGCCTTAGGACTAGTGGAGCTTTTTGATCATTAGCTTGTAAGGATGTCAAAGAATAGGTGTGGGGGTGTTCCATGAAGTTGGCTATTGTTGAAAAAAAAAAATAGAGAAGCTGATGGAACACATTATAATTCTCATTTCTCTCTGTTCCACTATTATGATATATGTCTTGAAAAAAAAAAGGAAAAAAAAAGAAAACAGAAAAAAGGAAAATGTTCTGAGTAGCGAAGTACTTAAGTTGTAATTTAATTTCCTCCTAGAGTAAAGAGGGTTGGAGAATGTATTAATGATGATACCTTTCTGCCAAGGTAATTGTCATCTTAATCTATGTTTTAGAGTTTCTTGGCTACACTAGATAAAAAAAAAGGTGATAGTTCAATGTTTGGAAGATTTTTCGAGTTTGGGGTAGAGTTTTTGAGTGTCTATTTTAGATGTCCATCTTTGGTTCTGATTCAAATTGCTCCGCTAGTTCCACGGCTTTTTAAGCTAAATTCTCAAATATTGTCCCACCTTTACCTTAAGCCTCATTACAACCCTTATAAAGACCTTTTGATTTGTATCATGCATTGTGATCCCAGTGGTGGAGATTTAGAAGATTTGCAAGCCTATGGTAGAACTTTTTCACTGGAATGAATTTTTGAGTGAAACACATCCTTTATCAAACACATAAGTGTTAGAGCGGTACAATACTCCTTGTGAGAGTCCACCAAGTGTATTTGTTCTACCTTCTCAATGATTTTTGCTTGCTAATTAATCGTGAGTTTGTTTGAGTATCTTCGTTCATGAAGTGTTATGAGTTTTGAAAAGATTGTTTCACTCTCTAATTTAACGTCAAGATTTTTGTTTGGTTAGTTAGTCTCTTTGTTTTAGTATGCTGGATTTTGTGGGTATATCTTCTGTAAACCCTCACGAGACCCCTCACGAGACCTTACTCGTAGACTAGGGGAACCTAGGGGTTTAAAGGGCTTGTTGCACATGCTAAGTGCAATCGCGATTCCTGCGAAAGTGAGTTAGGATTTTTATTTTTTGTTTTTCAATTATTAGCTAGTAGCCAGTTTTACTCGAGACGAGCAAACGCTTAGTGTGGGGGTATTTGTTGAGCATAGAAATATACATTTTTATACCCTTAATATCCTTAGTTTTTATGATAATTATTTATCATTATAGTACTTTGATCCTGTTTAATTTTGTTTTACAGGTTATTGGCATAATACAAAGTTTTTGTTGAAATGGGCAAATGACCATAAAAGAAAGCAAAGGAAAAGGGGTTGACTTTCTATGGAGCATTACGTGGGAGATTTGGAGTAAACAAAAGGACACCTAGCACCACTTAAAACAAATTTTGTAACCAAGGGGCACATGACAACCAAGCTTCCCTTTTACTGTGCATATGCATCTAGTGTCTTTCTCTCAAGCACAAGCAGAGCATATAATCTCTTCTCTACCCAGAAATAGCAAGTGGCGAAAGGCAGCACCAAAACTAGAATGAAGCCCACAAATTACTCACGCTTAATCAAGCAAAACCTCAATCTTCAGTTGCTTTATATCAGTTTCATTGTTTATGGGTTTAATTGCAATTGTCAAAGAGATAGGAATTACAAATTGATTCTCTTTCCTCATGGGCTTAAACATATGAGCCCAGAAGTTCATCGATCTCATGACGGCGCGGTACGATGCTGCGGTTTGTGGGAAGCACCTATATAAGGCAAAGGCAAGCAAAGCTCGAGGGTACGCCGTTAGTTTACAGTATAATTAGGGTTTAATTATTGAATTAGTTTAGCTTTCAATTCAATTGTTTCAATTTTCCTTGTTCTTCAATACAGATACAATTAGCTAGTTTATTAGGATTACTAAGTTTGGTTCAAATTGTTCGTTAAATTGCGTTTTGGTTCGGAATCCTGTTCTAGCACTCATTTGGTTCAGTTCAGTTGTTTGGAGCAAATTGGTGATTTCTTTCCTTTACTCTGTCAAATTACAGATTTTTGCTAATTTTATTAGTTGTGATTTGTTCCCAGTACTCTAATATGTTTCCTGTTCAATATTTCATTGAGTTCTAGTAGTGATAGATTATTAAAGTTTCAATCTTTGGTAATAGTTAGTTTAATTTGTTTTGCTTTTACTGTTATATTGGTGGTAGTCAGTATTAGTACGAAAATCTCACAAGAACTTCAAACAAGAACAGTCTGTCATTCGATTAGTATTTAGTTTTATTAATTGTGTCTGTCATCTTGGTAGTAGTACTAGTAGTTATTCATGCAATTTCAGTACTCTCTGTTTACTGCGTAGCTTAGTAGTAGTAGTATTTGGTCTTTAACAAGTGAATTAATAGCATACCAACATCCTCGTGGGATCGACCCGTATTTGCATATGCTAGCTACAACTACACCGTGCACTTGCGGTATTTTAACTCAACAGGCCACGAGAAGCCGAAAATCAAACGGTAATACACGCTTTTAAGGATTTCAGGAGGCCCCGTAACAAAGGTGGATATTTTTGCACTACATCGCACAGAACACCCCTATAGAACATAAAAAGGCCCCTGGGTCCGTTATCGGGTCACTCATAGGCTTGTAAGAGCGTTTTTATGGGACACCAATGTAAGGGTCGTAACTTCAAAGACATGAGTGATTTAGAAGTTCGGAGATCCGTATGACCCTGCTAGAGGCACCGAGAATCCTCTAGGGCCATGATAGACCACCCGAAATTTTTTTGGCAAAGCTCATACCCGTACTCCCGAAAGCCAAAAATGAAGGTTATGGAACACGCCTAGGGGACATGGCAGGCCTTCGTGGTCGCTTATCCGGTCCCTAATAGGCTCGGAAGGGCAATTTACGGGACATTGGTGTAAGAGTTGGTACAACAAAGACATGGGTAATTTCGAATTTCGGGGATCCAAATGTCCCTCCCGGGGTACCGAGGGTCCACTAGGGTCATGATAGACCTCCTGATAAAGTTTTGGCAAAAATGACATTCGGGGCCCGGGAAGCCGAAAACGAAGCCTATAATCCAGGTTTTTTGGGCTTTCGGGAGGCCTCGGAATGAAGGTGGATATTTTCGCACCACATTGCACGGAACACCCCTAGAGGACATGGGAGACCCTCTTGGTCTCTTATCTGGTCCCTAATAGGCTTGGAAGGACGTCTTACGGGACACTAGTGTAAGAGCCAAAAGACCAAAGGCATGGGTGACATCTAAGTTCGGGGATCCGAATGACTCTCCTGGGGCACCGATGGTACTCTTGGGTCATGATAGACCCCCCGGAGAAGTTTGGACAAAAATGACATCCGGGCCCCGGGAAGCCGAAAACAAAGGCTATAATCCACGTTTTTGGGCTTCCGGGAGGCTGCAAAACAAAGGTGGATATTTTAGCACCATATCGCACGGAACACCTCTAAGGGACATGGGAGGCCCTCGGGGTCGCTTATCTATTCTCTGATAAGCTTGGAAGGGCGTTTTACGGGACATTCATGTAAAAGCCAAAGCACCAAAGGCATGGGTGATACCAAAGTTCGGGGATCCGGATGTCCCTCACGAGGCAGCGAGGGTACTCTAGGGTCATGATAGACCCCCAAAAAAGTTTGGGCAAAAATGACACCTGAGCCCCGGGAAGCCGAAAACGAAGGCTATAATCCACGTTTTTTGGGCTTACGGGAGGCCTCGGAATGAAGGTGGATATTTTTGCACCACATCGCATGAAAGACTCCTAAAGGTTATGGGATGCCCTCTTGGTCGCTTATCTGGTCCCTGATAGGCTTGGAATAGGGCGTTTTACGGGACACTAGTGTAAGAGTCAAAAGACCAAAGGCATGGGTGATATCGAAGTTCGGGGATTCGGATGTCCCTCCCGTGGCACTGATCGTACTCTAGGGTCATGATAGACCCCCCGGAGAAGTTTGGGCAATAATGACACGCGGACCCCGGGAAGCCGAAAACGAAGGGTATAATCCACGTTTTTTGGGGTTCCGGGAGGCCCTGAGACGATCGGGGATATTTTCCAACCACATCGCACGAAGCTTTCTTAAGGGACATGGGAGGCCCTCGGGGACGCTTATCCAGTCCTTGATAGGCTTGGAAGGGCGTTTTACGGGATATTGGTGTAAGAGCCGGAACACCAAAGACATGAGTGATATCGAAGTTCGGGGATCCGAATGTCCCTCTCGGGGCACCGAGGGTCCTCCGGGGTCTTGATAGACCCCCCCGGAGAAGTTTGGGCCAGAATGACACTCCAGGTCGGAAGTCGAAAACGAAGCCTATAATCCACGTTTTTTGGGATTCCAGGAGGCCCCGGTACGAAGGTGGATATTTTTGCACCACATCGCACGAAACACCCATAGAGTACATGAGAGGCCCTTGGGGTCGCTTATCCAGTCTCTTATAGGCTTGGAAGGACGTTTTACAGGACATTGGTGTAAGAGTCGAAACACCAAAGGCATGAGTGATATTGAAGTTCGGGGATCCGGATGTCCTCCCGGGGCGCTGAGGATCCTCTATAGGGTCATGATAGACCCCCGGAGAAGTTTGGGCAAAAATGACACCCGAGCCCTGTAAAACCGAAAACGAAGGCTATAGTCCACGTTTTTGGGCTTCTGGAAGGCCCCATAACAAAAGTGGATATTTTCGCACCACAACGCAAGTGACACCCTTGGGGATGTGGGAGGCACTCGGGGTAGGTTATCGTGTCCTAGGTAGGTTTGGAAGGTGTTGTACGGGACACTGGTGTAAGAGTCAGAACACCAAATGCATGGGTGATATAATTATCTTTTATGAAAATTTTAATAATCTTTTGGTTTTATTGGGTTTGCTTAGGTAGCCCGTCCTATGCTCTTTTCTTAGGTCGCACATCTCATTTTAATTGTGGCATCACTCTAAGCTCTTCGATGATGTGGCAACATAACTTATTAACACTCTTAGTCATATGTTCTAAACATATTGTAAACGCATCTCATTGCAAAGTATTTTCTATCCGAATCTGATGGTATAATTTTTGTTATTTTGTAAAATATATGATTTTAAATATTTGACGAAAATTAATCTCTCTAAAATCCTAAATAATAACTGAGTGGCTTATTTATACCAATTAAGAAATTCGGACCCAACACCCAAACACACTCTAAAAGGAAAAGTGTTTCGAAATGAAATGAAGGTTCTTATTAATCAAATAAAGTACTAGAGTATATCTACAACATATTTGAGAGTACTAAGGTGCAGGAATGTATATAGTAGGCTTTGAAGCTAAGGTACATAAACCAACTACACTTTATTCTTTTTCCACATATTGCAGCCCACGTATATCGATCACACTCTTGGTAAGATCATACATTAGTTTGAGTGGAGGAATTAAAAATAGGGAATCAAATGAATAGAATGCCAATAATCGTTTGAATCTTGATAGTGATGTTCTAGGACCCATTTCAGCTCTTGCAAGGCACTAAAATATGGTTGTATAATTACATCTTCCACCTTTTCCTTGTTGATTTTAAGGCATCTAAATCTTCCCCATTTTAATTATTTATTTATATAAATGCCCTTTTGCGCCGCACAGGAAAAAGTTGATGAGTTTAGAAAATTTCTAACCTATGTGCCTACTTATGATTGCTTGCATGGAGTTGTTTGTGCAATTGTTTAATGTGAGATTTGGTGTTTCGAGTTGTCATGCTCATGAAAGCATACACGCACGAATATATGTATCACACAGCTGATCGATTAAGGACCCTTCTATATAGCCTAATTAACGTAGACTAATTAATTTATTTCATAATTTGTGTAAAACGGCCATTAATATGCTCGAATCCTGCTTCTAGCATGCCTATACGAACATAGAATACACCTACATTAACAATAATGGTAGACGTTTATTAAATAGACAATTTAATAAATCAAATTGGTATTGATATTTTAGTAGACAAACTCAATGTTTTAGTAAACAAAAGTGATATTTTAATAAAGAAAATTGGTGTTCAAGTGAATAAAATTGATGTTTGTAATTTTCAGAATTGTTTTTTTTAGTAATTAAAATTCATATTTTAGTAAATAAAATTTATGTTTTAGTAAAAAAATGATTAAATAGACAAAATTTCTTGTCTATTCAATAGACTCGTAACAGCTTCCATTAACATTAAATATTGTCTAAGACAATACCTTGAAAATCATTATTATATATCACAAGAACTTGTACACAATATTCTCCCTACAAATTTGTTGCAAGTCCTGATTAGCGATAGCACATTTTTAAGATGACGGTTTATAAAAATAAGGGTGACTTTTTAGTGCATCGGAATAGATGCCAGTCTATGGTGAGATGAGTTTCCAAGCCCGAGTGAAAATAAAAGGAGAGGGAAAAAAGAGAGAAAAGAAAGATGGTGGTCCAAGGGCTTGAAATGCCATGTAAAGAGAGTGATAGTGGATTTGTGGTCCAAAAGGAGCTTGAAGTGTAATGACAAGCTAAGACTAAATAGAGATTGGGGGTGAAATGAAGGGTCATCATCTTTGAGAGCTGCCTAATTGTGGGACAAAGGCACAAAGCCACCAAAAAAAGTTTTGGTCTTGTACGAAAATGATTTGGAGTGTCAATTTTAATCAGGGGGGATGTTTTTATTTTGTTGGGCTAGGGTTTGTACGCGTAGGTGTTAGTGTCTGTTTATTTGGAGACTCTTCTACAAATTTCATATTTGTGTGGCTTAGCTTGCCGTTTTATATATAAGATAATGACCTTTAACAAAAGTATGTAACACTACAAGTTTAGATAATGAGATATTTATTTGGAGGACGACAATGAAAAAGACACCATCTTAGAAATAAGGATAAGTGCGTAATACTGTATTGTATTACGATACGGTTCAAATAGATAAAATTATTTAATTGAAATAAAATTAACATGAGAAAAATGACATTTTGCTTTCACAAATTGGAAATTACAGATCACATTCAATAGTAAAGGAGTTTATTTTACAAGAAAAACTCACTATAATAAGCTTAATGGTTTTGCATGGAACAAAAGCAATCTTACTCACTTGTCAGTAGTCGCTAATATTAGTAGTAGAACGAAAAAGTGTAAGTTCATTCCCTCTATTGTTTTTTTTTTTAGCTCGTCAAAAAATTGCGTATTTGTATTAAAAGAACCCAAAAAACACAAGCATACAACATAAAGCCTACACTCGGAATTTCCTCTATTGCTTTTAAACACGAAAAAAGAACAAATCTAAAAGTGCCTCCAGAGTGACAGCCACAATTCGCGATTGGGCTTCCGAAACAAATGTGATAAGTGTTCAGGTATTTGGGCTAGTCATCTTGGGCCATATATCCGAGTGGTAAACCGTTAGAAATGCGGGGAGCTGAAAATGACCCATCAGCCCATCATAGTAAAACACTGAAACGTCTGAAAGGGTCCAATTTGACACAGCTTTTAGGCAAAAATTAATTGTTTGATTACAATTAAATGTTTAACTGAGTGAAGGCTAATACTCGTATTTGTTAAATATTCTTTTTAATTAGGTGTTTGGAATCGAAAGAATTATTTTGAAAAGGCATATATGATAGAGAGCAGGTTTTGTGTGAGACCTTCTCAAAGTGGGACGGGGTCACTTTTAATAACCAGTGACTCATTTTTTTTATAAGAGAACATCGTCTTGCCGTGAGGACATCTCATATAAAGTTTGTGCTTGGGAGAGCCTTTTCCAATTAATTAGTATTTGAATTTTGGGACTGTAATGCAAGATTGGCCATTTTGCCGAACAATTGTGGTTCCATTTCTAGATTGGACTCTACGGATCATGTGGACTCGAGCTATCCGCACGCAATTTAAGATTTTTCTTTTATACTCTTATGTAGTTTCAAGGTTTCAACTAGTGAGAAACCCAAAAAATTTGTAATTGAGACAAAATGCAATATGAAAAAACAAGAAACATAACTAAATTCTTTTTTATCTTATTATTATTTATTGAAGTTTTTGGAAATAATAATGGTTTCTTTTTTCATTTTTTTTTTTTTTTAAATTGATCACAATTGAAAGACCACGATTGCCACATGGCTAATAGTCAGTGATCAACACCACTTTCACAGCTGATGATTTGTAAAGCAAGGATATATTTGAGCGCCAAGCAGACTTTAGTATAATGGATAACGAATTGAGAGATGATAAATGGAGTATTTCTATTTTAATGCCTTGAGGCGTGGACTTTTATGTTTCTAGCTGTTTTAACATTCATTGCATGAGATGAGGATCTATGCGGTGTATTATGTTTAGAAGCAAACAATGTCTGGTCTTCTACATTTACACTCACACCTGACAAGCAAGTTGTTCGAATCATGTACTTATTCGGATTTGAATTATCAACAGATCAATTTAGGTTTGGATTGATTATTAGTTATGGGTATATTTTATCTCATAATTAGTATTAGGTTTCAGGTCGAATATATAAGATACATTCCTAAGTTGAGGCCTAAGGGATTTTATTTCGAACGAATAGGTTGAAAATGTGAAAGTCAACCTCATTATTTTAATTAGTTAAGGTTTTAAAGAAAGTCAACTGGATGCCTCATCTTGTCTGGAGTCAACACCTCTTTTCCTTATAAAAAAAAAACACCTCATCTGCTATGTGAGACTGTGGCCTCTGTGCCCTGTGGGTCTCGAAATCTGCCGTCCACGCAAAAACATAAAATCTCAAAGATTTATCGGCACGCGTTTTCTAAATCTTAAACAACATGTTCATGTCTTTTTTCTTTTCTTTTTTTTCTTTTCCTTTTTTTCTTGGTTACTCCCTAACTACTCTAGCCAATGTGTTAAGCATGATTAGGAGGGCTTAGAAAGTCTTAACAACATATTAAACACTTCAAATCATTCTATGCTTGCCCGTCAGAATAACGAGATATGATATGTGGTTGACCCCGTTTGTGAAACATTCAGAATTAAATTTGAAATACTCTCTCTCACTAAAACCAAAAAATAGAAGAAATCATAAAATTTCCTTCCCTAGTTCCCTGTGACCGCCTCGCCATTAGATAACTGTTAAATTTTGAATGAAATATATTACTTTTAGACTAAAAAAACTTTTATCTGTCTTACCATGAATTGAAACGGTCTTATACAATACCTTTTGAAACATTTAATTTCATCGCTTCATTTAGATTGTCAAAATTCTAGTTTCTAGAATGAGTTCAATAGTAATATTTAAAGGAGGAGAAAGTAATAGATGAGTTATGAGTATTGTGATTAGAATAATTGAGTAGTAAGGCTCTGTTTGATTCACCTTAATTTTACTCAAATTCAGTTCAGTTTAGTCCAGTTCAGTTCAGTTCAGTTCATGTGTAATTTTATCACTTATATAACTTTTTATTCCGAAATAATTTCATGATGATAATTATGTCATCGGAAAGATCTCAAAGCATACTTTCAAATGAGTTCAATATTGACTATGTTTGGACGAAATTTAAATAGTTAACGATCAAGTTTAAAAAATCAATTCAGTTCAGTTTAGTTCATTTCAGTTCAATTCAGTTCAGATTAGTTTTATCCAGGTGAATCAAATGGAGCCTAAGTGATTGAGGCAACATATATATACACAGCCTTTGACGGAGTATTATTTAAATTAGGTGTAAGGTCACAGGGGCATGATCATGAATTAAATTAGGAAGATACGATTAGGGCACGGATGACGTATCATAGATTTGGTCCGCAGTTGCAACTGGAAATGCCGCCCATTCTTAAATCTTAACCGTCACTTGCTTTGTAACAAAAATCCTAGGTATAACTAACTGGCAATAGAATAGACAGACCCCCTAGACCCTTGGATGATTAATTGTGGCAGCTCAGGTGCGTGAGACCGTGATATTATGTGCGACCGACCTTTTTAGCAACTTGGATTAATTTTCTCTGACTTATTACTGTCATTTGATCTCTTTGAATGAATGTATGTCTTATTTTAGGATAATCATGAATAATCATTTGTAACCTCAATTTAAAGTAGTCGGTTATCTCATCATATAGTACATTTCTATATTATTTTGTTCCCTCTTAATGCTCATTTCTTAGCTCTATATAAATCAAAGTGGTCTTATTATGTTTCTCACTAAGCTCAAGAGTTGAAGCAAGCAAGAGCAAGGAACTAGAGAGTAAAGACCAACATAAATACAGAAGAAAGCTTTAATTAAGTAATTAGGGTAAGCATTTTTGTTCCCACATTATTGTTCTTTTTATCTTTTTCTCTTTTCTAAGTTGATATGATTTTATGTTACTCCAATATAGTCTCGATGTTTTTGCATTTCTTCATTTATGTGTATAAATTAACAGTAAGTCTTGTGTAAGATCAACTCATAAATTGTTCGTGCTATATAAATTTTGATCAAATTTCCCCCACAGAGAGTAAAAGTATATATATATATATATATATATATATATATATATATATATATATATATATATATATATATATATATATATATATATATATATATTTTGTCCCAACCTGTGGCATTTTGCAACTGGAGTAAATTACTTGTGACTAAATATAATAATGCCACAAATTAATTAACGACGACATCATTATATAAAAGTGTACATGAAATCATTCATGACATGAGTAGCTTGATTAGTTATACTACTTCATATAATCTTCTGACATTGACATTAGAGAAAGCAATCAAGCTTAATAAATTACAATTAGTACACTAAATATTCTGCATATACCCTTTGAAATCCTTGATGTGCCATGCACGACCATTCACAAGTCACTACCTTGAAATTGTAAAGAATGATTTTTTTTTGTTTTGTTTTGTTTTTGTTTTAGGTGCTAATGAATTGTAATATATAGGATAATTTTTGCGTTAAAAAAAATCTATAAGGCCATTAATTAGTCATAATATGAAAGACCTCAAATTTACTTTCAATCCATATGAACAGTCAAAATTTGCTTTAACAACACTTCTACTTACAAGAAATCTTCTCAAACTTGCTTTATTGTTTTGAGTTTCACAATACTACTAACAAATTTCTCACTCTGACGCGATATGGATATAACTTGAATCATCCATTAAGGACAAGGAAAATAAGGAATTGATTAGCATCAGTATCTACTCTATTAATTAGTACCTTTCAAGTACCTAATCCGATCCATTAATAAATTAAAGATTAGTGCCTTCAATATAATCAATAAATCTAGAAATTGAGAAGAAAAGTCTCCTTAATTGTCATTGATCTCCTGTTCTTGCATCATCATTATTTGTCTAATTGAGAATAATGTACCATTAATTAACTTCTATTATATATACTGCTGATTTGCTGATCATGGAAATCATTTAACCTGTACTCACACAGAATTAAGGAATTCATTAAGAACTAGTCATGGTTTCCAAAACCCTTCCAAAGCTCCCTACCATCAATCTCTCTGGAGAGAATGTAAAGCCAGGCACTAGCTCATGGTTCTCGAAGTGCAACGAAATCAGGCAAGCACTCGAAGATTATGGATGTTTTGTGGCTGTGTATGACAAGGTTACCCAAGACCTCCATAACAAAGTGTGCACCATGTAATAAAACCGATGTTCGAGCTCCCTACAGAAGCTAAGGCTAGAAACTCCTCTAATTTGCCTTACCATGGTTATTACAAGCCAGAGCAATTCATGCCTCTCGTAAGAGAGTTTTGGCATTGAGGGTGCACCAACACTTGATAGGACTCAGCATTTCACTAACCTCTTGTGGCCTAATGGAAATGATCATTTTTGGTAAGAATTAAGCAAATTAAATTAACCTTTGTTAGCTACATACCAAAATATTTCTCAATTGGTCACTATAACTAACCATAATGTTAATTTCTTGTGTTTGTTTTTCTTCTTCTTAGTAACGCCGTGCATCAATATGCAAAGCAAGTATCAGAGCTAGAGCAATTGGTGATAAGGATGGCATTTGAGAGCTATGGGGTAACAAAGTACCTAAATTCTCATCAAGATTCAACTACCTATCTTCTTCGGATTGCGAAATATAGGGAAACCCAAAATGATGAGGAGAAGATTGGGGCTGTTGCTCACACTGACAAAAACTTTATTACCATACTTCACCAGAATGAAGTTGATGGTTTGGAGGTTCAAACAAAGGATGGAGAATGGATTACTTACAAGTCCTCGGTACACTCCTTTGCTGTCATGGCAGGGGAACCATTATTGGTAAGTAATTTTTTCTTAATTTGGTGAAAAATGGTTCTTGATTAGCCTAAATTAAAGGGTTAACACAAAATAGTTCTTGGTTCTAATTGAGATATATGGCTTATGTTATGATTAGGCTTGGAGCAACAACAGAATACATGCGCCTATGCACCGGGTTATGATGAAGGGAGACAAGCCAAGGTATTCACTAGCCTTGTTCTCGACGAGCAAAGACACAATCGAAACACCCAAAGAGTTAGTCGACGATGAACATCCATTGCAGTTTAAGCCATTCGACTATATGGGATTGCTTCGTTATTATACAGAAGATGTGAGTCGCATGGCAGTGTGCACCATCAAGGATTATTGTGGTGTCTAATTACCTCTTTCAACTTCATACCCTATTTCTAGCTTTATACAATTATACCTCTTCATTTGTCACAAAATTAGTTCAAATTAAACATAAGAGTGAACTTTATTTGAAGATCAAGGGGGTATATGTTATTGCACTAGAAATAGGAGTATCATGTAAACTATATGTATGGTTTCCTATAGCGTGTGTAACTCTATAAGTGAAAATATATGTAAAAACAAAAATGTCATTTATGTACAATAATTGTACATTCTATCAACTGTTTTTGTTTAGATAACATGGGTATCCAAGCTTTGCTTGACTAATCCCAGGGGCCATGAAGTTAACGACCAGGAAAACATCCAGTGGCTCTGAGGGGACTCGAACTTGGGACCTCTGAAATAAATCTTAGAGGTCTTACCAATTAAGCTAACCCCTCAGGGTTACATTCTATCAACTGTTAGTTAGTATATTGCCAAAGGACAAGCGCCAAAAGGGAGGTTAAAACAAGCAATCTTAATATAAAACTGTCTCTAGAACCATTCATTCACTTAAGTCAACAATTTCAGCTCAGAATTTAGGAATAAATTCCTTTGTCAATTAAAGACTGTTGGACAGACCTGTTAACAGATCCTATAAGCCTAAGGGCGGAAAGGAAAATATTTGATTGACCTAGTGGGTAGATAACCCACATTTTTTTTGTGTCTATCTCTTTTCTTCTTTAAATATCATTTTTTGAAAATAGAGAAAAGAGAATATGATGATAGAGTAGAGAGATAGACACAAAAAAGAGGTGGGTTGCAAACCCAGTGAATCAACCTATCATTCTCCGGACGGAAAATATACCTTCAAAAAACCATGTTGTAACAGAAACAGTTAGGATGTGGCTTTCATACAACCATACACAAGCAGCCCCCTTAAACTATGAACATCAAAACAAGAATTAAAACTTAAAGAGTATAAACTACTTCAAAATGGTATTATTTTCCTTTATGACTGCGGTAACAGATCTAGTGATCCAACTTGTATAAGACAGTATTACTATAACTTACGGTGAAACAATGGTCAGTTTTAGTAAAAATGACATTGTCACTATTTATATTAAGTGATCCCTACATTTCTAAATAGAGACCCGATTTAAGTTTGAGTTGGTCTAACACAAGCTCGGGATGAAGGTGTATATGTGCGGAAAAAAGGGGACACAGGCAAGAACATGACCATGCGTGAATGATGAAGGACAAAAGAGCGTGTAACATGAGTGTACGTAGTTGGGAATTGGGAATGGGATGATTAAAATAAAACGAATCTGTGTGCTTAGTTGGAATGAAGTAGAGTAATTAAAAATTTAAAATTAGGTTCTGGGACATAGAAACAATTACTCTGAGCCGCCTAAATCTTTGGTAGATCTTCCCATGTGACGGAATCTTGATCACAATACTTAAACTATTCGACATTAATATACTTCCCCAAGTTTATTAAAAAATTAGCCCACTTGCTTAATTCCCTTGATACAAGAGAATCTTGTCCTCTAAACCAAGAACGAGAATTGAACCAAACAGAGCACATTGAAAGACCACATAGAATAAGTGTAGAACATAGCCCTTAGGAGTTTCTTCATGATCGCAGACTTTGGGTTGTATGTTTGTGTTTTTTCGCGTCATTTTAATACAAACAAGCAACAAGCAAAAAAAAAATATATAGAACATAGAGATCAGAAAACACCCAGAAAGAGGAATATTTAAATCAATTCATTCAACAAAAAAAAAAAAAAAGGAGTGAAACAAGATTAACAGTTAGAACCAAATTTATACCAATATGGTTCTTTATATATCACTTGAAAGGAAAATTAAGGTGGAATATAGAAAATAAACATTAGAACTTGATTGCAACATTAAAATTATGAATAGAAAATGAAGCATAGTTACATTAATTAATTAATTCATTAATATATAAATATAGTTAGGCCAATTCTTGCCTGGATTGACCCTGTTTGCCGTAATATATACACTTGAGTTGAGCGTATCGAAACGGATAGAGAAATGACGGGCGAAGACCGGAAAAACTCAGCTTATGCGGTGGTTGGAACGGTGGCTCCGCCGTGTCTGGTGGCGTAACAGGGAAGTGAAAGAATGGATTTGCATTTCGGTGAACAGAGTATTTTCTCTAGTTATGTTTTTATGATGTTAAGGCCCTGTTTGTTTGGTTGGGTCTCTTTTATATCCCCACCACTTTACACTTTGTGTGTTTCATTCTACCTATAAAAACTTGTAGTTTGGGGTTCCCCGCTTCTATTTGAGGAGGGGGTACTTTGCTTTTTCTTCATTTTGCACAAAAATTATTGTTAAGGTGGCACTATTCTCTTTGTCTTCTCATTTCACTTGGTGTGGAGGATTGAAATTTGATTGAATTGAATTCAACCCCCACCCTATAGTGAAGGTCAAGAATTCGAATCATAACTCTCCTGATTGAGAATAAGGTATTTTAACGATTAAGTAATAGTCCACTTAGTTGTCAACAAATGAGTTGGAATTCTCTGTGAGATTGGGTTGCCTTTTTTTTTTTTTCCTCGACTCCACGGAGATAGGTCTATAAAGTAATGCTTTAAAGAATAAAAGAGAAACAAAATTAAGTGAAATCTTAAACCCTCCCATCACAGACAATAGTACTGATCACTATGTAGGACACAAAGTGTAGTAATTGTTATAACTAAGTTGACTTTAAGAGTATTCGTAAAGTCAAACTCATAACATGATACGAAAAATTGTGTATGGAGCAACTTATTATTCATTATTTCCCTCTGGTTTCAGTGGAAAATTGAGTGATCAAGGTTATTTCAAGGTTCAATTCTTCAAATATGTGTTTCCCTCTATGGCACTAATTAGTTATGTCAGTTCATTATTAATTTCGGGTTCAACCTAATCCTATTCTATAAGAATTTGTACTTACCGCGATTTGTTGAAGGTATACACCCATTTTTATAATTTGATTAATTCAAATTAACCTTTTACTTTAAGTCATTGACTGTAATTTGTAAATTAGATTGGCAATGATCCAAGCAAGCTTACTCTAGCTAGCTATCTATCATGTTGATGGAGTATTAAGGGTGTCTTTTTTTTCTCACTTATTGGACCTTACCCAATCAGTAAAAATTAGTGACAAGACTTTACCCAAATTAATGAAAATTAGTGGCTAAACCTTACTGAATCAGTAAGGATCAGTGACAAGACTTTAGGGTGCGTTCTTTTCCACTTATTTCCACTAATTCTCACTGATTGAGTAAGGTTCTGCCACTGATTTCCACTGATTGAGTAAGGTATCGCCACTGATTTCCACTGATTCAGTAAGGTCCTTCCACTGATTCTCACTGATTCAATAAGGTCTTGCCACTGATTCTGTGAGTAGAAATGTGGGTCCTGTCACTGATTTCCACTGATTGAGTAAGGTTCTGCCACTGATTCTCACTGATTCAATAAGGTCTAGCCACTGATTCTCACTGATTGAGTAAGGTCTTACCACTTATTTTCACTGATTGAGTAAGGTCCAATAAGTGGAAAATAACACACCCTTACTCAATCTGTGAAAATCACTGGAAGGACCTTACCGAATTAGTGAAAATCAGTGGCAGGACCTTACCCAATCAGTGAGAATCAGTAGCAGGACTTTATCCGATCAGTGTGAATTAGTGGCAAAACCTTACTCAATCAGTGAGAATCAGTGAAAATAAGTGAAAAAGAACATACCTTAAGTACTGTTCTTTCCCCCTTTTGATTATACTGTTAGTATCAACTTTTTGGGAATGGATATAAGTTATAATAACCCAATGGCCCATCCCTTCATGGGATCCTAATATTCTTTCTTTACCTTAATTAGTAGTACTAAAAACGAGAGAAATCATGTCTTAAGCTGTCTTAGGACTAAATTTGGATAACTAACCTTAAACCACTGAACTACAACTAAACTACAAATTTCAAAGTACTCGGCATCTTCTTGACCAATCACCACATAAATTTTGCCATATAATAAAAAAAGTAGACTGCAAATAATATAAAGTATATAGGTTCAGTGTCATGATCATTTCGACTGCAATATTTGGCTAATGGAACGTCGGCAATAACGTGTTCAACCATGGAACTGATTTACAAGAATATATTCACTTCTGTCACTTCCTTCGACATACATGATCATACACATACTCATCCAGTGTTCTACTTTGCATATCTTTGCGCGGGTATGCCACTTTCTTCGGTGACATTATTAGTAGTTGATACTCTAAAAACGCTCCTATAATAGGTCCCGCAGCCACAACATAAGTTTTTTATGACATTAATTATAAGTTTTTATGCTTTTGACATATAAGATAATACAAGTCTGAAATTTGACGAGATATAGTTTTAATGTCATTTATAAAAAGATTTCAACACATCTAATATCATAAAAACTTGTATAACGTTGTCTCACATTAAAATGTGATGAGTCATTCTATATTACAATATTTAGATATAATACTCCTACCTCATATAAAAAAAAAAAAAAAAAAAAAAAACGAACTGAAATGAATATTACTCCCTCCGTTGCATGAAGATATTTACATTTGCTTTTTCACGGTCTCCAATGCACCACTTTGACCGTTGATAATTGTAATTATATGCATATATAAATTATAAAATTATAAATTTTCATAAGTATTCTTGAAAATTACTCTAACAATAGCATTTTTACGTTATAAATCTTTGTATTTTTTTCACTAATTCATGGTCAAAGTTTGTGAACTTTGCCTTGAAAAATAAAGTGTAAACATTTTAGTGAAACGGAGGAAGTAATAAACTGATCTGAATCAAGTTGAAAAAGAACACACCTAGAAGGCTATAATCATACTTATTCCATAATAGGAAAGCAGATAAAATTTCCATGGCATCCAATAATTAATAATTTTAAAGAGATAACTCTGGTACTACATGACATTATTGACATCTATGCGACAAAGGGAATAAGGAAGAATCGGATTAGTGTGTCCACTTTAGCAACTACTAATAAATATGCCCCAATACTGGTCAAATTCATAATAATAAGCAGTACTCCCTTCGTCTCATAAAATCATTTGTTTTTTGAAAGTCAAATTTAACAAACTTTGATCATTAATTTATGAAAATATATAAAGATTCACAATATGAAAATACTTTTGTTAGATTCATTTTTAAAAGTACTTTCACAAAATCATATTTTTATAATTTTTATACTCATATAATTGTAGTTATTTACGGTCAAAATGACGTCTTGAAGACCGTGAAAAAGTAAACGTTCTGGATTTTATGGGACGTAGAGAACACTATATTACTGCAGAAAAGAATAATAGAAGAAGAATAAAAGGGCCACTACCGTTAGACGTTAGTTGCTCATGTTTTCTAGCTCCAATGTTTGTTTGGTTGAATTGTAGTAAGTTCAGTATTGGACCTACATGTCCCAGAGAAGATAGAAAAGTGAAAAGTTACATTATTTGGTTGATCAAAGGCAATAGAGTTTGTCCTCGAAGATGAGCTAGGAACACAAGTGAAATATATCTTATTTTGTATTTTCACATCCCAATGGTTAGGGATTCAAATTTATATAGCGAGAATAAATCTTCCTCTATCTTTCTTTGTAGGGAGAATTTTATCATCTACTTGAGCTTGTCAACCCATCTAAGATGGGTCGACTTGCCTATCACGTATAGTTTGCGGGTTATTACATGCGTCAAGCATGTAAAATCATTGAGGTAGGTCGTATAGTTACAGAAAAGAGAAGAAATTCAATTCTCAATATTGTTGGCTTGGGGCATTATGCAAATTGTTACTTCCACGCATTCTTGGATATTAGGTTCGTTTACGAACGTTATTTTACAGAATGACAGTTGCCACTTCAGCTTCAGGATCAAGGCATGCTTAAAAGGTCATGGAATGATTTTCAGCCAAAGTTTTTGAGCAACTTTACCATCGTCCCTAGCAAAAATCATTGAAACATACCGTACCACATCAACATATCCTAAATTGAAAAATTGATTGTAGAGTAATCAAAGGTAGATTGAGCGAGAAGCAGCAACAAGGGCAGCTCCAATCCCTGAGGCGTCTTTGTACTGTCTGAGGACAACCGTCTTTGATACTTTTTCTTCGAGCAACTCTTCCTTCAGAGTGTGCTCCAAGCATGATTTGAATTGTTGGTACTTCCCAAACAATGATCCATCAACAGCAACAACTGTCTCGCCTTCCTGCACTGTGTCCTTTCCTAACCTCTTTAAAATTGCCAATATCGCTGCTGCAGCTAGACGAGCTCCTCGGGTAGCAACAATGTTGCATATCTTGACAACGAGCTTCTTTTTCTCCAGCGATACATTAGATATCTAAATTTAGTGAAACGAAATCAGGGCCAGGGGATACATTTTGTTTAAAGAGCCACCACATGGAACAAGAACACCAGATTCCCACAGTTTTCATGATTTCATAATAAGCATATTTCATAATAAGCATAAATACTTCCTAATCAAAGTGAAATTGACTGCTGCTGTTTTAAAAAATCAAATTCCCTTTCTATATCTATACATCTTAGTTACTGTTCCATGTCATTCTTAACTATTTCTGATAGAACCTGTTTCTTTTTCTGAAGTCTTGTATAATAAGGAAATGAGGCCTGTTCCACTTTGAGCTCATATCACTTGATTGCCAGAAGAGCATGCGTACAGGTTACATGAAGGACCCCAAACTTAAGAGCACAGTTACTCGTCAGGCATGGCTATTGAGTGGTTTCTTTTTCTTTTTTTTTTTTTTTTGGGGGGGGGGGGGGTGTGCGTTTACTAAAGATCACACCGAAGTACCTCACTTAGAGTGTTGAAAGACTTGGAGTAAGTAATAAAGACCAAATGAGGATGGATCTAGGTGAGGTAGTATGAAAGAAAATACGTTATCAAGAAGACTCGAAATTTGAGATGATAAGCATACCTCTAACACCTCCTGGAGGTATTCCCCGACGACACTTAAATCAGCAGACTCGTCATTATGCATTGCTGAAACGATATCTGTCCTGCATATTATAGTGATATTGAATCACAAAATGTTAGGAACAAACAACGCCAAAAAGATCCTCAAGAACACAGACAGCAAATACCAACACACACCCTAACACATAATGTTGTTGAAGTTTTGGAGGAACAATGTCACCGAAAAGGGCAGCATCTTCAGCTAACCGTTGTAGAACTCTACGCACAATTTCTCCCAAATATCTACCAGAAAGCATCTTCTCTAGGATCTGTATTGCCATGATATAAGGCTTTCAGAAGATAAACAATATCAACTTGATCACTAAAATAGGATTATGACACTCACCTGTTTCTTCCGGTTTGGACTATCACGGTCTATTGCACGGTCATAGTCCGTCAAAGGAAGAAGGGATGAATTAAAATTGCCCCATTCTGTATTGATAGCCTATTGACAGCATGGACAATAGATATACATCCATATCAGCTTTGGTCAAATATAGCACTTACATAAGTTGTCGACTACCATATTCTAATTAATCAAGAAAGAATGAGATATAGTTACCATTTGTCCAGATTCTGGTGGAGAACCATAAGGCTTCAGAATGTCTTTCGCCTGTTCAACATAAGCTGCATTCATTCCAGTACCCAAAATCACTGCTGCAATGACATTTTTGTCGTAGAATCGACCTCCGGCCAAAGTTCCAACGGTATCATTGAGCTATTTCACATAAAAAAGTTAGCAATTCCCACTTTTCAGAAGCAAATCACAAAACGTTTACTGGTATCACAGGAAAAAAAAAAAAAACAATTTCTTTCTTACCAACGCAGTTACATTCATATCCAGATTTCGTTTCTTCAGGGCTTTGGTCAACTCTTCCACCATGTCTTTGCCAATCTACTCAGGTTATAAGATGAAAATAAGTCAGAAGATGAATTCTATATATTCCCTAAATGTATACATTGCAGGATGATTCCTTATTCTTATGCCTTATGACAAACAAACAAAACCCTTGAAATGATCTGCAAATAATAAACAGCTAATGATTTCCAACTCCTTCCTGGTCTTTTTTGTTTGTCTCAGAGTCCATCATTTGCGACCAACATTCCCTTCAGCCCGAACTGCTAGAGTACATAGGAACCTTATATCGCAGTCTCAACTCTCAAGCACAGACTAACGGCAAGATGATAACAGACAAGTATACTCTGCTACCGTACGAGCAAAAAAAAGTAGACTATGCTACCAAATTAATACACTACATTTTCTGTGGCCTGTACTCAGCTTTAGATAAGTCAGGCATAATAACCTACAAAATGTAGAGAACAGAAAACAATTACTGTTATTTAGCTTCCTGTATATGTTTTAAATTTTGAAATACGCATTTGAAACCACAGAGATTTTCCAAAAAAAAAGCTAACAAATAATTTGTTTTAGACCATGGTCCTAATAGCAAGTCTACTTTTCCAGAGTAAACTTGTAGTCAAATGCTCAATACTGAAAAACTAGAACAGGAAGGAAAGCGTGTAAGATGCTTACTGCATCTTTAATGTCGAAGTCCTTCGTCCAATTAAGAAGAGTCCCAGAGTTGATCCTCGTTTGATGCACTGGGAACGAGAATGTAAAACCGAGTTCCCTCTTCTGACCAGGAAGGAGCTCAAAATCAGAGCCTTCTTGTGTTTCAAATACAAGAGAGACTTTTTCCGCAATATAGTCAAAGAGTTCCTGCCATGAGCACCTTTGCATCATATGTCTTGAAGAAAAAAAACTGACTGTAAACATGAAATCCAACGTTCTCTTTCAACAAAAGAAAAGAGAAAGACCTACATGCAACTTTCCAACCTTCAGTTTATGAGGCACCATATAAGGTTGAGCTTTTAGATCAATAGTCCTATGTACTTGCAATTTCACCTGCATTACACGAAGGTTTGTTCCACCTAGGTCCAACGCATAAAAGCATCCCTCCTCATTACTGAATAAAGAGAATCACAAGAAAACAACTTGAGATAAATCACTCTTCAGAATTTCTAGAAACTGGGTTGGATACCAAACAGATCTAAATAAAACTCAGAAATTTAACAGCCTCATTATTTTGTTCTTCAAGGACTTGAGAATTGGAATTTGAAAACCAATTCAACAAGCTTCAACTTAGAAAAAGACTCGCACGTCGCACCAAAGCATTTATTTGAAATGTGAGGCCTTCTCGTTAGATCATGCTACTGAATATGTGATAAATATTTCGCATATGACCTTTTCATTTTATCTTTGCTTAGGTTAATTCTTAAACATGAGATATTTGAAATTGTGACTATTTTGTTAATAAAGGTGGTTAACATCACCAAGTCACCAGCACCCTTTTTGTCTATTCACACTCTCTAGTCTCTATCTTGTGTTCCAGATTGCCACAGTTGGGTCAAGAAAAAGCTACTCACTCCAGATGGTTTGATTTACAACTATGCATATTTGGTTTGACATTCTCAATAGTTCTGCTCTGCCCATCAATTGGCAACTCAACTTGCTTTCCATCATTATACACCAACAGTCTTTAAAGATTATCTCATGCACCCATTGTATTCCTAAACCCAACAAATCAAACATTGGAGACTATCAAATTGAACTTCTATCTACCAAAGTCTTCATCTTTTTTCCATTTTTCTCACCATTTGAATGAAATAATGAGACCATGTCAACACTGGTTAACACTTCAAACACAAATACTATGTGATCTAGAATCATCATGTCATTCATGGTCTTGTTCATTCTTATATGACACTTAGCATTAAAACCACCAATCATTAAGAGACCCACACGTCATCATATCATTGGTCAGAACTACAAATGGGGTTTATGCTAACTCATCAAGTAACTTTTCTACCAAGATGCAAAGTGCAAGAAAAACCCAACAAAATAGAAAGTTAAAAATTTAAAAAAAAAAAAAAAAAAAAAAAAAAAAAAAAAAACAGAAATAGTTGAAAGGAGAAGAAAAGTACCCAGTTGGGAGGCAATCGAGGAAAGTGACAAGCATCTTGATAGAGCTTGAATCTTCATCTTCCAAGCCCTTTCGCATAGTAAGCTCCATATCATCAGCCAACTTCTTCAGCAACTCTTTCGGCACCCAAAATTGCTCTTCTATATTTCTCACCATTTTTTCTAAATCCAAATTTTTCTCACAACTAGACCTACTATTTACTGCTAAATTTTTACAATCACCCACCATTTTTTTTTGTTTCTCTTGCTATAAAGTTTTTCTCTTTTTGTTCTGATTTCTAGACTTATTGGTCTCTTATTGATGCTGTTTTCTGTGATCCATGGTATTTATATGTACGCATTTTGGGGGTGGGTGGGTGATTTTTTGATAATGGGTAGCATGGGTTGACAATTTTGCTTTTTTCAATGAAAAGGATGTGTTACTCAATCAAAAGAAAAGGGTGTGTATGTGTATACTATTCTTTTTTCTTTGGATTTTTTATTTTATGGGTAAAGAGCAAAAACAAATACTACAAATCTTAGGTAGGCTGGGGACATGACTGATGACGCAGAGACTGCAAATTGTGGTAATGCTTATCTAGATATTCCATGCCACAGCGATACTAGTAGGATTAGTATTCAAGGCCATGTGGCAAGATGGGAAATTGCCAAGTTGGCTATATGCCAATATATAAGCATTTTATGAGATGAGAATCAAACCTTACTAGAGAAAATTATAGTATTAGGAGTATCTTATGTAAATCCATAAGGTGCCCAGGAGGAATGCAGTCCAGATTCCAGAAGGTATACACTTTATAAAGCAAAAATAACAACTTTTGTTTCGAACCCTCTAACATCTCCCCAAAAAAAAAAAAAAAAAAAAACGTGAATATTTTTAGTTTTCATCTTCTTGGATTCGGTTAAGATTTTTGGCCAAACTTCTTCGAGGAATCCATTACAACCCAAGATAAGCCCCTATGCCGCAATAGGCCCATCCGGGTGACCTGTAAAATCGTCGTTGAAACTTAGTAGGGACCCTATAATCGACCGCAGGGGCCTTACATGTCTCCTAGAAAATGTCCTATACGATATGATCTGAAAAATAAAAACTTTCCTTTTGGGACCTTCCTGAACCTAAAAAATGAGGATCAATCTTCTATTTTTGGCTACTCTAGGCCCAATGAAATTTTTGCCCAAGCTTTTCCGGAGGGTCCACTGAACCAAGACAACCTCCAAGGTCTCCTTAATGCCATTCGGGTCTTCGTAACTCCAAAATCACCTATGATTTCAGTGTTATGCCCTTCAAAGTAGGTTTTGAGTAAAACGGTCCTCCAAGCTAATAGAAACTTAATAATGGTCCACAAGTACCTCCCATGTCCCTTAGGGGTGTCTTGTGCGATATGGTGCGAAAATAACAGCTTTTATTCCAAAGCCCTCGGGGACCAAAAAAGTGGGTTATAACCTTTAATTTTCAGCTTCTCGGTGTCCGATTGAGATTCTTCCCCAAATTTTTTGGGCATACCCTTTGTGACCCACGACAACCCCCGATACCCACGGTAGGCCATTCAGGTCTCCGAACTTTGTACTCATCCATGATTATCGGTGTTCTACCCTTTAGAGTAAGTGACCAATTAGACAGTCCTCCAAACCTAATATGGACCCAATAACTGACATTAGTAGTCTCACAGGTCCCCTAGGGGTCTCTTGTGTGATATAGTACGAAAATAACAACTTTCGTTTCAGGGCCCTTCTAAACCCCAAAAACGTGGATTATAACCTTCAATTTTCGACTTCTAGGGGCCCGATTGAGAATTTTGCTGAGATTTCTTCGGGGTGTCCATTATGACCCATGAAGACCCCTAGTGCCCTCGGTAGGCCATTTGGGTCTCCAAACTATGTACTCAACCTTGATTTCGGCATCTGGGCCTTTAAAGTGGGTGACTAGTGAATCGGACGTCCAAACCTATTAGGAACCCGATAACTAACCACGTGTACCTCCCATGCCCTCAAGGAGCATACTGTGCGATATGATGCTAAATTTCGCGATTCTTCCAAATCCAAGAAAAATATGGATTATAACCTTCAATTTTCAACTTCTCGGGGCACGATTGAGTTTTTCTACCAAAATTTCTCCGGGGTGTTTATTGTGTCCCAAGATGACATTTGGTACCCCGGTGGCCGGTAGGCATTTCAAGACCCCCGAAATTCATACGCATCCATGATTTCAGTGTCCATTTATTTAGAGTGGATTACCAGTAATAACAACCATCTAAACCTAATAGGAACTCGATAGTCGTTCCGACTTTCGAGGGACCTCTCATATTCCCTAATGACGTCCCGTGCGAAATAGTGCAACAATAACAACTTTTGTTTCTTGGCCTTTTAAAACTCCAAAAATGTGGATTATAACCTTCAACATTCAGCTTTCCGAGTCTCGGTTGATATTTTCACTCAAACAGTCAAACTTGTTCCGGGAACGTATTGTGATCCAAGATGATCCCGATCCCCTTGATTGGTCATATCAATCCCCGAATTTTGTATTCACCGGTGACATGGGCGTTGGGACGCTGTATAACACCTAAAAAACTTTTCAAGGAGCCCTCACTTGTAAGTTGTAACAACTCTTTCTTCATGAAAATTCAATCTTTGAAAAGGCGTTATATGATAGTCAAATAGTCAACAAAACAAGCAAAGTCAATGATACACATAGAACAGTGCTGTAGACAATTTCGGGAAACTCCCCAGCCCCCTCTTCATTGTGGACCTTTAAGAATAGCAGAAGAGAATGCGATACATTTCTATCCAAATTTGTGCATGTGGTGAACTTATATGGGTAGTTGATAGGTTGAGATTCTGGGAGGGAAGCAAAAAATTTCAGTGAGAGTACAAAGGTGTAGAAGCTGTATCTATATTCTCAAGTTTCCTTCAGCTCAAGGTAGAGGGAATGAGAAGCGGCAAGAAGGGCAGCTCCGGTTCCAGAACCATCGTTGGCATGCTCAATGGATATATTTTATACACTTTATCCCCAAGAAGCTCTTTCAATGAGTTCTCTAAGCACTCCCTGAATTCTGTGTAATGCTCGTATAACCCACCATCCATGGCTACCCCAGTCTTTTGGTTCTCACCACTTGATATTGTGGCCCTCCCCATTTTCTTCAAGACCCCAAAGATCCCTGCAGCAGCAAGACGGGCTCCACGAGTTGCGACTATGTTGCAAAGCTCAACTATGACCTTCCTTTTCTTGAGGAGGAGATTTGATATCTGAAAATGTAAATTTTGAGTCATTCCATAAGGGGAAAAGGAGGGAGGTAGAAGCATCATTACAGCATAAAACCAACATACTTTTATTACGAGTAGACCATCCCCAAAGCAGTGAACACATTTTTTTTGTCTAATCCAGTCAATACATATCTAGGCAACACAAACACAGTGAGATTGAGGGGGGGGGTAGTTAATACTTGGTAGATTCTCTTATTCCACCAATCTAAATCCTGGGTTTGATACTTGCTATCCCACGATTCCCATCCCTCTAGCAGGCAAAATGGAAGCCTGTAAGGTCACTGTTAGGTCACTGTTCATGGGCCTTGGTCAGCATCCCATCCACTCAAGCCCTCAACCACCATCTTGGGCCCTCAGTATGGGTCGACCTCCATTGGAGATATATAGTCAATCACTGAACTTTACCTCACAAATATACCAAGTCCTGACAATTTCTACAAATCGAAATACCCGGTGTTCTCACGAGCCTCCCACCTAGGGTAGGGTCCTTAATCCAACTTCTGTGCCATTCAACTGATAAGTTTAAGTTCTCAAGTAAATTGTATGTCTACATTCTAAAAACCATGAAGATTCAAACTTGAAGAACTGGAAATCATGAAGATCTAACTTGATTCATCTCTCTATTATGCACACTTAATTGAACTACCTGTTTTACAAAAGGAGGCTAGCTAGTTGTGGCCGTGGAGGTTGCAAGAAAAAATGGGAAACATGAAATCAGAGTAGGTGAAAGGAGAACAAGAATAAGGTATTCACAATGGTCCTTCGATGCACCAGTACCTAGATGGATACTATCTCCTTAAAATATCATGGGCCTAGTCAGATGGGATAAGAACACAGGGTTTTCCAACCCATTTTTCATAGAGAATAGGCCTTGGAGAGTAGCGACTAGCTGCTCTCAGGAGCAGCCAAGAAATTTCCAGGAACTCATTTAAACGAATCAGAAGAAATCCGAGGAAGAAAGCAATTGGTGGCAGTGGCAGAATTTGTACAGAGAAACAAGCTACTCCACATTTGCTTGCATGAACAAATTATACCTCAAAAATTTCCTTCATTGTAGATCCTACAACACTGAGATCAGGAGATGAATCATGATGCATAGCTGACATGGCCGGCGTCCTGCAATAATCATGGCTCATGTAGTCAGCTTTTTTAAAATTTCTGGCCAACTTTTAGCTAAGATTACAAATAAATCCATACTCCAACTAGATGATTTCGGCAAAATCTGTGACCCATCCCACTCACATTCAGTTCACATATATCTCAGCAATACTTTAGCTCAAACTCTAATAAATTCTGAACTACAAATAAAAATGTTATGAGACCCTTCCCCATTTAAGTAAGTTGAATATTCATTTCTTTCTTAGGCAAGGAATTGTATTCTCAATACTAAATGAGTTTGAGAAATAAAAAATTGATGGTCACCAGCTTTGCTAATTAAGAATGTAGCTCAAAAGTTGAAATTTACCTAGTTGCAAATGCCAACATATATATGGGTTGCTCTTTTTTTTTTTTTGCTAGTCACATATATACGGGTTGCTCGCACATGTATAAAAAGTAAAAAAAATTGTCTCAAATTCTCTACACATTATGTAAAGGTTGGGATTTGGGAAGATCATGCATGCAGAGGGTTATTGATGCAGCTGCAATTGTTTAGCTCCAAACAAAAATAAGAAGAATCAGCAGCAATGCAGATGCAAATATTGCTCCAATAACAAGTATGCATTTGAAAGTTATTATAGCATATCTAAGTTCATATCATTACAAAAAATGGAAACACTAACGTCAAGGTTCATAGACAACACTGAATCACAATCAGTCCTAGAAGTTATCCAAAATCTATGGCTTCATTAGCAATTAAATGATAACATACCTCAAGAGGAATGGATTCTGCAATTTTGGAGGGGCAGTATCCCCAAAAAGGGAAGCTTCTTCAGCCAATCGACACAGAACCCTGCGGACAATTTCTCCCAAATACATTCCAGAAATCATCTTTTCATAAATCTATGAGGATCAATTAAGAGATATTGAAGGTTGTAAGAATTATGTCAAATAGCATAAGCACGGGTACTAATAAATTTGGAAGAATATAAAACAAATAAAGAAACAAGGCAACCACCTGCTCCCCACGGTTTAAACTCTCAAAATCCAAAGCTTTATCATATTCTGTCATTGGAAGATAAGAAGTCTGGAAGTTGCCCCATGCCGTGTTAATAACCTGCAGAACAAAATTGCTAAGTCAACAATGGATTTAACTCTGATATGGTGGTCTTTTATTCATTGCTACATCATCCTTAGCGATACTAAATCCCAGAAAAGGGTCTAAAGTATCCTTATAAGCAAATGAGAGTTTACTATACCATCTCTCCTGATCTTGGTGTTGGACCACGCCATTTAGGTATTGCTTGTGCGCATTCCACATATGCCGCATTTGTTCCTGTGCCTAATATCACCGCAACAACGACATCTTTATTTGAGAATCTACCTCCAGCTAATGTGCCAACTGTATCATTAACCTAGTTTGCAAAATGTCCATCAGCAAATCTAGAATATGAAAAATCATAATCAGACAAGCTCTTCAAGTTTATTTAAGAATTAAAAAGGAAGAAATCATTAAAAACAAAAACTGTAAAACTCAATAAATTGATAATGGCATCATGCAGATTCAAGCTTACCAAAACTGTGACATGCATATTAACACCGTGTTTCTTCAGTGCTTTTGTCAGCTCTTCCACAACATCCTGACCAACCTATTCTTCAGCAATAAATAGAAGTCAGTTTAAAGATTGGATTATAATTTGAAAAACAAACTTATACCGCAAATAATAAACATGGTGGATTGTAACTAACTGATGCTGCACATTACGAACTACTAGCTGACTATTTGTAATTTCAACATTGAAAGCAGATTTGCTCTTGGCCGATGTCCACTAATGCACTAGGGTTTACATAGTTTTGCGCTTTCCCATGTTATTATTAAAATTAAAAAACACTGATAGCTTAATAACGAATTAGATCTGTGAAGTTTGGGTTTGGTATATAGTCAAGTTACAGGTCCCCAATCCAACAAATACAAGACCAAACAAGAAAAAAGCATCCTTGTTTTTCTCTATCTCCTTTTGTTGCTTTTAGCAGGATAAGAGGTTGAAAAAGACCTTGTTAGACTTCTATGATGTAGATGACTATGGAGTTTTTTTACAAAATCTAAGGGTTTCCAAAGGACTTCTATTCCTCTTCTCTATTTCTTACACAAGGCTCTCAGAGTTTGGAAAAAGTCAAAAACTTCATCAGCGATTTAGTGACGGGAAGTACAGAGAGGTCAGATGTATAGAGCTAAGGATAATTTCTAACCCAAAAACTAAGCCAGAAAGTATTGTGCCTTGGCCAACAATTTCCAAATGGCGAAATTGAGAGGAATGCTGTTGAGAAGCATAGAGCCATAGACAAGCAAAGAGCAGATCCGTACTTCCTTTTTAAAACTACAAGTTACTGTTCAAACGGAAACAACCTCTCTGTGAGACTCTCACAGGGGTAAGGCTGCGTACAACCGACCCCCCTTACCCTGCCTAGGTGGGAGCCTCTTTGGAGGCACTGGGGTAATGTTAATGTTGTTGAAGTTACTGTTCGCTTATTGTTTCCTATTTTGCAATTTCCTAGCCTCCTTGAATTTTTCCTGGCTTAAGGTTTTGAATAAAAGAAAACCCCCCAAAACACCAAACTTTACGGTGCACACACTTCTAACACCTTAGCAAATTTGAAATTCCATAATCCTTAGTCCTTTGCAGATCCTAAAGGCTGGATTGCAAGTCACTGATACAATCCACCAAAGGAAAGAGCATCATATCATCAAAGTGATATATCATACCATTTACATGAATGCTATTGCTACCCCTACATGAAGAACTATAGAAAGCAAAATTCATTGTTAATTCATTGAATGAGCAGGGCCATCAAACCTTTCCAGGTGAACCACCGTCGTATTACATCAGGAGCACCATTTCATCTGCTTCTACAAATTCACTAGACCTCAAGCAAAGGAAATTTCCTTTCCGCTCCTATCTGTCCAGAAAACATAGCTACCATTACCTTGAAATCTCCTCTCTGTTGGACGGCTTATTTGTATAACCATCCATATAAAAGGTTTTCACAAAGACCTATATACGAACATCAGCTTTGGGAGGCACCATATTCCAATACCACCATTTATAAACCTATTGAGCTGTAATCGTTGTTCAAGCAAGTAAAACCAAGAAAGGGGAATAAGGGACCTCTCTATGATGCCATTTGTCTTTCTCATGTTGAATTTCTTAAGAATCCTAGGCACCCCCACAATAGCATAAACCCTGCCAACGAGAATCTATATGGTTTTCTTCACAATCTTCTAGTCATATGTTCTCCATTTAAGAGGATGTTTCTCCTTTGATAACTTTTTAACCACTTGCCTGACAAAGTCGTATCAAATAGCTATAGTCCAACTTTGACTCATAAAAGTCAACTGGTAGTAAGTAAAGATTTTAAGGAAACATATAATTTTCACATTTGAAATTTCCCACAAAATGCACCTTGCTCCTATATTCCTTAAGTAGTACAATTGAGCAACTTCACTTATCTTTTGATTGTTCTAGAGGATTATGATATCCCCTTCGAGAAGAACTTTTGGACAGCTAACTTGCTTAAGACTTAAGAGTTTCATCCATTGCTCTGAGTGAAGCACAAGAACATTTTACTTTTGACGGTTGAAATCAGAAGCATAAAACTTCTTTTTATTTTCGTTTTCACTTCTTTAATTTCTGGCTCCCCAAGAAGATTATATCTATTGATAACTAACTTGTCTGCAAGTACCATTCATTGCCTTCGGCCTTTGGTACAAGAACATTTAGTCCATAGGTTGAAACCAAAGGCTTATCTATTTTTTGTGCAGAGGAATTGACACAAAAGGTGATGGATAAATTAGTAAGTCAATGCAAACACAAGATCCCTAGCAAAATTACCGCATCCTCTATAGAGAAGCCCTTTGCCCATGTGATTATAGTTCCAGTGTCAATGGACGTCTGCATCACAGGGAATGAAAAGGTGAAACCCAGTTCTCTTTCTCTATCAGAAGCAAGTTGAAACTCCTGACCTTCACTGGCAACAAATTTTGCAAGCTCTTCTGCAATATAGCCAAAAAGTTCCTGATATCGTAGATCTTTGTAAGTATAGATACTTATAAAAATGGATCAGCTTCAAAAGAGGCCGCTCAATAGAGAGAGATAGCAAAGCACTCACATCTGATGTCCCAACCATCAATTGAGGAGGAATTGAGACTTCAGCGGATTCTTGATGCTTAATACCACCATCCTTACCCCCCAACTGAACTCGGAGAACACGGAAGTTTGTTCCACCAAGGTCCAATGCATAAAACAAACCGTCCTCATCCCTGATTAAATCAAGGGGAGAAACATAAGATAAGGAAAACAAGGTCTAGGAAATAAGAGAAATTTGTAACCAACTGTTAGACATCAGGATTCCACCAAATCCTAAATTTATTCAATAGTCAATCACTTGGTGAACTTGGAAGAGAAAGGCTAGCCTCCATTAACCTATAGTTTGTACTACCTCTATAACAGCAATTTAGCTTTCAAAATTCGGTAGAAATAATGTGTCGTCAGCCTTTTGTTGCTCAGTGTGTTTAGCTGTATACAATACTGGGACAAAATTCACTTCCTACTGAGAACATAATCCTTTCACCCTTTGAGAACATGCCAAAAGAATTTATATACACATAGGCCATAGCACACAACCATTTCTGTTTTTTTTTTGTTTTTTTTTTTTGTTTTTTTTTTTTTTTTTTGTTTTTTTTTTTAATTTTCCCCCTTTTCCCTTAATCTTTATCCTTAAATTCCCTCCAAATCTTAGCTGAAAATTTACAAGCATGTGAAAGTAACATCAACCAGAAGAAAAAGAAAAGTCACCTCTTCCAATACCAACTTTTTATCTCATACCATTTTGAAACATTTTATTGACACCCATCAATCAAATGTTCACAAAACATAAGACTTTCCCAAAATTTCACTTTAATACCACGATTTCATACCATTTTGAAACATGAAGCAATCTCCATAAATCATGATATCTCACTACAAAGCAAACAATTTCCATAGTTCATAATATCTCACTACAAAGCAAACAATTTTGAATTTTTAAACCTAAAAACAAAACAAAATAATCAAAAGCAATAAAGGAACAATACCCAGAGGGAAGATTATCAACATAGGTGAGAAGCATCCTGAGACAGCTGCCATTCTCAGAAGCAAGCCCAGCATTCATATCCACAACCATGGCTTCTGCCACCTGTCTCAATCTCTCAATTGGGGTCCTACATTTCTCCCCAAATTCGCTCAAAATCTCCACCGTCCTTGCCCATTTTGCATCATTCTTCATCCGACGGTTCACAATCACTGCCCAAGCCGCACAAAACGCCGCCGCTCCAACAACCGTCGCACCCACCACCGCTGCTTTTTTACCCATCTCTCAAAATCTAATTTTTTGATCTAACAATGAATATAAAATCCAGAATTAAGAAGTCTATGAGAAACCCAGAAAGTCTAAGACTTGGAAAATGAGAATATTTTTTTTAATTATATTATATACATACTGAATTACTGATCCAGTGATCCAATACAAAAAGGGAAATAATGGAGATTATTTTACTTAGAAATGAAAGTGACTAGAGAGAGAGAGAGAGAGAGTGCAGTGAAATGTGATTGGGGATGTTTGCTTGGCGTTGGGTTGCTTTAGAAGGATCCCTCCTTTCTCAAGTGGAGTAATAGGGTAACGTTCTACAGTTTGACTGGGTTGAATAACTCATCCTCTTCATGGTCTAAAAAATTTCATTGATAGATCATAGATCTTAACATTCTCGTTTAGTGCTATCAGAAAAGAAGAAAAAAAAAAAACGCTCAAGGTCACAAGAAAAATGTTCCAGCTTGGTTAAAAATGTGTGTCAAATCAGTAGTTTCTCCATTAGGCAAGAAATATATTAGATCGTTCACAGACATAACAACAGATAGCGAGGAGTTAAGTATATAAATATAAAAGTACGAAAGTTCATTGTGAATTATGATTTCTTTACTTGAATTAAACAAATTAAAAAAATGAGATTGTCCAAATTTCTTTTACAAGAATATAGCTATTTCTTATTAGGATAGGGGGAGGTGATTAGGAAGGATTTAGCCCTACTAAAGCTTACCGAGGACTTAATCCTTAATAGGAGACTATGGCGAGTGGCGTAGCAAGATTTACATAGATGACAGTACATGACACAATATAGAGGGTGTGGGCCTGTGGGGCATCGCTGATGATTAATTGTGTATTGGCTTTTGTTGTATATTCTTTGTATATTTAGGGTTTTTTGGGCATTGTTCATCCCTCATCCCTTTCCTTATTAATTTATTTGTTTGGACGTGTGTATTTCTAAATTCTCATTCCTTTGTTTTCTCATGCATCCTTTCATTCAATTGTTTTAACATCCAAAGTTTTTGACTATTTTCTACTGTTTTCAAAATTCAAATTGTTTTCACGAGTCTTTCGGTAACAGTCTCTCTACTAGGCGACTAGTTATGGTTAAGGCTGCGTACATCTGGACCTCCCCAGACCCCGCCCTCAACGACATTTACTGGGTTGTTGTTGTTTTTGTTGTTGTTGTTGTGATAGGCAATGATTGATTTACATTTTACACTAAGACTCATGTCTCCCGTGGATCAAGTGTACATTCATCCTAAAAAAAATCACAAATCTCGTATGATGCGGTCTCAAGGTGAGGCCTCTCATACAAGCATAATGTCATATCATCGCTAACATACATGAAACAAGGAGTATTATGTCAACTTTATCACAAAAGTCCCGTCCACCTTCACTGTATAAATCAAAGAGACTATTCAGACCAACTAAGTACATAAAGTTAAGGGCAAATTGGTGAAAACTCCCAAGAACTTTGGAGTTTTTGCTAAGAACACCCAAACATTTTTAACTTTGGCAAGTACCCCCAAACAAAATGAAAAAGCCTGTTAAGTCCCTCCAACCAGCCATTTTAAAAAAAAATTGCCCCATTTTGCCCTCACATGCTTTGCACGTGATCATTAATCAGCAATTAATGATCACGTGCAAAGCACGTGAAGGCAAAATGGGGCAATTTTTTTTTAAGGCGGCGCAAACTTGGCTTTTTCATTTTGTTTGGGGGTACTTGTCAAAGTTGAAAATGTTTGGGTGTTCTTAGCAAAAACTCCAAACTTCTTGAGGGCTTTCACCAATTTGCCCTAAAGTTAATTGCATAGCAAAAAAAAAAAAAAGTACATAATGTTAATTACCCACACCTCTGTGGTTCTGTTATAGTGAATCTTGAAATCCATTAACACCTGTATTTGTTTACAAGAAACACTAAACAACCCTTTCTTCATGAAAACTCAATATTTGAGAAGGCTTTGATGATAGTCTGTGACGCATACAAGTCAAAATCGTCGATACACTTATACCAGTGCTTTAGACAATTTCCTGAAACTCCCCAGCTCCCACTTCATTATTGACCTCTAAAGACTAAAGAGAAAAGAATGCATTACATTTCTACCCAAATTTGTCCAGGTTATGGACTTATATTAACACGGGTAGTTGATCTATTGAGATTCTGGGAGGGAAGCAAAAATTATCAATGAGGTTACAAATGTTTAGAAACTATCTATATTCTCAAGTTTCCTTGACCTCAAGGTAGCGGGAATGAGAAGCAGCAAGAAGGGCAGCTCCGATTCCAGAACCGTCGTTGGCATGCTCAATGGAAATATTTTGATACACTTGATCCCCGAGAAGCTCTTTTAATGAGTTCTCTAAGCACTGCCTGAATTCTGTGTAGTGCTCGTACAACCCACCATCCATGGCTACCACAGTCTTTTGGTTCTCGTCACTTGATACTGTGTCCCTCCCCACTTTCTTCAAGATCCCGAAGATACCTGCAGCAGCAAGACGGGCTCCACGTGTAGCAACTATGTTGCAAAGCTCTACTATAACCTTCCTTTTCTTGAGGGAGAGATTTGGTATCTGAATATGAAAAGCAAGTCATTCCACAAGAGTAAGGAAAACAGAAGCTTATGAGAAGCATACACTTCCAACTTCTTTCACTAATGAATCAACCATGGTGAATATTTATTTAGACACGTGATATTAAGGGTTGTCTTAGCCAGTACTTGAGACCCAACCCATTCCCTCAATCTCAACACTGGGTTTCATTCTCGGCTCTCGCTATCGAACACCTCTAGCAGGGGGGTGGAATCCTGTAGGGTCTGCTCACAGGCCTTGGCCAGCAGTACCCCATCCACTCGAGTCTCAACATCCACCTTGGCCATTAATCCTCTTGCAGATTTCACTCAGTGTGGATTGACGTATGGGTAAAGATCTCTCACAGCTGAAGACACAGGCCGCTACTCCTTCAGAAACCGGGAATCGTTCATATTCCATTTATGCCGTGTCTCTTGCATGGATCCCACCTAAGGTAGGGTCCCTACTCCCTATAACAAACTCTTGGCCATTCAACTAATATATCTAACTTTTCCAGTAAAAATTGTAGTTCTATATTCTAAAATCTAATTCATTATGAAAATATAACTAATTAAATCTCAGTTTTAATTCTGTGCCCCTACTTACCAAAAAAGAAAAGAAAATGCCCCTAATTGATCTACATGTCTGCAAAACAAAAGGAGGCTGGGTAATTGTGCCTGAGGGGAGGAGTGCAAGAGAAAGACAGGAAACATGGAATTGGAGTAGGTGAATGGTAGCAGTTGCAGTGGCAGAACTTTTCACAAAAGTAAGCAACTCCACATTTGCTTGCATGAACCAATAGATTGTACCTCAAAAATATCCTTCATTGTAGACCCCACAACGCTAAGATCAGGAGATGAGTCATGATGCATAGCTGACATGGCCGGTGTCCTGCAAGAACCATGGCTCAGATAGTCAGTTATTCAAATTCCTGGCATACTCTTCAGCTCAGATACTAAATAGATCCAAGCTCAGGGAACCTGTGCCCCCCCCCCCCCTCTCTCGCATTAAGTTTACCTGGCCTGCTTTAGCTCAAATTCAAATAAAACCATACTACACATAACTTCCTCCATTTACATCAGTTCAATATTCATTTCTTTCGTAGGCATGGAGTTGTATTCCCAATACTAAATGAGTTTGTGAACTAAAAGATTGATTGATGACTACCAGCTACGCCCATAATGAATGTAGCCGAAAGGTTCAGATTTTCCTTCATGCAAATGCCTGTTACCAAGCTCACATACATGTTCACAATCTACATTTATTTATTTAAAGTTTACAGCCAATCCTGAATAACAACCAATCCTTGGAGTCAGCCAAAGTTTATTAAGTACCTCAAGATGAATGGGTTTTGCAATTTTGGAGGGACAGTATCTCCGAAGAAGGAAGTTTCTTCAGCCATTCGACACAAAACTCTGCGTACAATTTCTCCCAAATACATTCCCGAAATCATCTTTTCATAAGTCTATCAGAATCAAATAAGAGATATAAGAAGACTGGCAGAATTATGTTATGGGTAGCATAAGCACAAGCACTAATAAAACTGAACCATACTTTGGGGGGGGGGGGGGGGGGAATGAATAGATACATAAACAAGCAAGCAAACAAGACAACCACCTGCTCCCCACGGTTCAAACTCTCAAAATCCAAAGCATTATCATATTCTGTCAGTGGAAGATGAGAAGTCTGAAAGTTGCCCCATTCCATGTTGATAACCTGCAGCACAACATTGACAAGTCTTTTAAACATAATTACTCGTCACTGACCGCTTTTACTCTGACATGAATTATGATGGTCTTATATTCGTTGCTAATCATCACAAAATGGGTCTAAGGTATTCATATTAGTGAATGAACTTATTTTACCATATCTCCTGATCTTGGTAATGGACCACGCCATTTAGGTATTGCTTGGGCACTTTCCACATATGCTGCATTTGTTCCTGTGCCCAATATTACCGCAACAATGACATCTTTATTTGAAAATCTACCTCCCGCTAATGTGCCAACTGTATCATTAACCTAGTTTGCAAAATGTCCATCAGCAAATCTAGAATGTGAAAGATCATAATCAGAAAAGCTCTTCAAGTTGATTTATGAAATAAAAAGGATGAAACCACTAGCAAGCTTGTAAGATCATTTAATTGCTAATGGCACCAAGCAGATCGAAGCTTACCAAAGCTGTGACATGCATATCTACGCCATGTTTCTTCAGTGCTTTTGTCAGCTCTTCAACAACATCCTGACCAACCTACTTCACCAAAGGGTAGAAATCAGCTTAGAGACAAACGTTTTATTATGAAGATAAACGTACACGACAAATAATAACAGGCTGGATTGTCACGAACTTATGCACATATAACAAACTAGCTGTATTTTAAGTACTTTCAAAATCCAATTGACTTATGTCCATTGATGCACTAAAATTTACATACTGCCGCATTTTCTTTTCTTTTTTTTCTTTGTTTAGATAAGACATACTGCCACATTTTCTCATGTTATATAAGAATAGAAAAAAGTGAGAGCCATTCCACAAAGAAGACCTATATACAAATTTCTGCTCCAGGAGGCACCATATTCCAGTACCACCAATTTAAATCCCATTGAGCTGTAATCGTTGTTCAAGCAAGTAAAACTAAGAAATGGAATAAGGCATGTTTCTATGATATCAATTGTCATTCTTGCATTGAACTCCTTGAGAATCCTAGACATCCCATACCAGTATGAACCTGCCGATAAAAAATAATATGGTACCCTTCACAATCATCAAGTAATATTTTCTCCATCAATGAGAATTTTTCTCCTTTCTACAGTTTAAAATCACTTGCCTGACAAAGTCTTATGTCCAGTAATGGAATGGAAGTATGTCTCCTATTTTACTTATCCGATAGCCATAGGGCATATTTAACTATTTAAAGTCATTTCTTTTTGTTGTTGTTGTTGTTTTTGTTTTTTTTATTGTGGGGGGCGGGGGCGCTCCCCAAGGATATATTGTCTGATAACCAACTTGTCTAGAGGCTCTATTCACTGCCTTCGGCCTTTGGGACAGGAACATTTTCCCTTAGGTTGAATCCTAATGCCTAAGGATTATCCAGTTTTTTGGCATAAGCATTAATAGATATGGTGATGGATCCCATCAATACCAAATGTAGGTCAATGCCAAAACAAGGTAGCTAGGCTAGCAAATTTACCGCATCATCGATGGAGAAGCCTTTAGTCCATTTGATTAGAGTTCCAGAGTCAATGGACGTTTGCATCACAGGGAATGAAAAGGTGAAACCCAGCTCTCTTTCTCTATCAGAAGCAAGTTGAAACTCCTCACCTTCTTGGGCAACAAATTTTGCAAGTTCTGCTGCAATGTAGCCAAAAAGTTCCTGCTATCACAGTTCTTTGTAAATAAAGATATTTCTAGTCGCAAATCAGCTCAAAAAGAGCCGAACAAAAGACTGAAATAGCAAACCACTCACATCTGATGTCCCAACCATCAATTCCGGAGGAATTGAGACTTCCGCAAATTGCTGATGCTTAATACCACCATGACCCAATTGAACTCGGAGAACACGGAAGTTTGTTCCACCAAGGTCCAATGCATAAGACAAACCATCCTCATCCCTGATTAAAACAAGGAGAAAATGAAACATAAGATAAGATAAACAAGCTCTAGAAAATAAGATAAAATTGCATCCAACTGTAGAGATCGGTATTCCACCAAATCCCAGTTTCATTTTATAGTCAATCACTTGGTAAACTTGGGAGAGTAAGGCTATCCCCATTGACCTAAAGTTTTCACTTTTCACTACCGATAGCACATCAATTTAGCTCCCAAAATTCAGTAGAAGGAATTTGTGTCCTCAGCCTTTGTTGCTCAATGTGTTCAGCTGTTTACAAGTAACTATACACTACAACATAATTCACTTCCAACTGAGAGCAACATCCTATCACCCTATGAGAATGACAAAATGCTAACAGGTTTTCTATATATGTACATAGCATCAAATTTCAATCTTCATAATGTTTTCCCATGGCAGTAATATTTACAAGTTCCAATTACTAATATATGAAAGTAACATCAACCAGGAAAAAAAAAAAAAAAAAAAAAAAAAAAAATTTCCTCTTTCCATTCCAACTTTTTATTTCATAACAATTTAGTCACACCCTTCATTCACAATGCTCACAAGGAATAAAGACTTTCACAAATTTCCACTTCAAGCAAAGACAATATTTTCAAACATGAACCAATCTCCAAAATTCATCATATGATTCATATCCAACTACAAAGCAAACACAATAGCAATCAATTTCCAATCGCTTAAGACCCAAAAACGAAACAAATAAAAATTAAAAAATCAATAAATACCCAGTGGGGAGATTATCCACATAGCTAATAAGCATCTTAACACGGCTACCATTTTCAGAAGCAAGTCCAGCATTCATCTCCACAACCATGGCATCTGCCACCTGTCTCAATTTCTCAACTGGGGTCCCACATTTCTCCTCAAATTCCCTCAAAATCTCCACCGTTCGTGCCCATTTTGCACCATTTTTCATCCGATGGTTCACAATCACTGCCCCAGCCGCACAAAGCGCCGCCACTCCTACCACCGTCGCACCCACCACCACCGCTGTCTTACCCATCTCTCAAAATCTAATCTTTTAATCAATCAAAAAAATGAAAAACCCAGAATTGACAATTTTAAGAGAAACCCAGAATTGACAATGTTAAGAAAAACCCAGAAAGACTGAAGACTTGGAAAATGTGAAGATTTTTATTTTTGGTACATACAGATCAATACAAGGAAAGGGGAGTAAATGACAGTGACTGGAGAGGTGGGGCTAAAGGTGGGGAAGTAAATTGTGATTGGGGGATCTTTGCTTGGCTTTGGGTTGCTTTAGAAAGAACTCTCCTTTATATTATGTAAAAGTGGAGTAATATGGGAACGTTGTTAGTTAAACAAACAGTGATATACAGTTTGACTTGATTTAACAACTCATCTGCTTCATGGTCTAAAATTTATATCCACAAGTTTCACCAAAAAAAATAAATTTATATCCACAAGTAGAGAAAAAATAATAAAGTGTGTTGTTTACTTGTTTTTTGATTTTTTGATTATTACTCTTACTTTTTTAGTTCGTTCATATGGGAAAAGATTTTATTAGATCACTCACGAATACGATATCAAGTACCGATTTATATGAGTGTGAAAGTATAACGCTTAATGTTATACTCCGTATCTCCTTCTGATTGATTAGACAATCGAACTACTCAATAGAAGAACGAAAGTCCTTAAACTTTTAATTGAAATTATATCGCTATTTTTTTTTTTTTGTGACAACGATTACCCTAACGCACAAATTTCCACTTTGAAAAAGTGATAATGGTGAGTTTTAATATCACATATTCACATTGTGAGAGATATGATGCAAAAGTTGTTCAATTATCCAAATGGAAAAAAATACTCTTAGTAATAGGTTGATAAAAATTTGAGATATCACCTCGAATATGTTTTTTACGCAAAACTAAACTGAATCCAACTGAACATTTACACAACACTACATAAAGTGAAAACATATAGTACATATGCAAAAAAAAAAAATTATTGCACAAATAAACTAAACTTATAACCGGCAAAGTGAAAAAGAACAAATGTTTGTTTGTTTTTTTGGTCTTTGCCGAAGGTATTCACCGTCGACCACAGTGACTAATCCTCTCGCCCCAACTGTCAGCTCACTAAGCAGTAGGGGGCTGGCCAAGGGCACATGTATGCTAAATGTTAGTATAATAGGTTAGACACCTCCAATAGCTTCCCCAGAAGGCCCCCTATCCTCAAATGCTCATTTTTGCATACGTGCCCATTCATAAAACAACTAAAGCAAGCTCTTATGGGGAGAACCTGTTTCCCTTTGATATCATCATTACACACGTACCAATGTTTTTGATCACGTATTACGGGTACAATTCAACTGGCGCAATTAAACTTGAGCAAAAAGGTGTAAATGAGTCAAGCTAACGAATTAATTTGAGCAGAGAATTTCATTGGTACCAAAGGTCATTTCTAATTAGCTACTAGCCTCATTTTTTTCTCCCTTTGCGTATCTGTGGACAAAATAAACTACCAACCATTTGACAGTGACATTCATTACCCAACATACTTGGTACGCCTAAGTCTGCTGTGGCACCAATGTTTTGACAAAAAAAGAATTTGCATGTTACCCATCATCTAACAAAACTTCAACCACCAAATACATGTGCAATAGCGCACCGAGCTTTCAAACACATGTAACCAAAGCGGCAACAAAAGGCGACGTGTGACTACAATGTGACTAATGAAAACACAACAATAGATACAGTATGATGATATCAAAAATGTGGAGGAAAATTGCGTAGCATTGGGCGCAGAAACACACAAGAGAGAGGGCAGTAGAAACCACATTACATTAACAGCACCTGTATCCCAGGATCACAAAAGCAGGCAAAATTCTTACTGCAAAATATCCACACCCCAATATCACGTCGCTTCACAATAGCCACCACCATATACCCAACCCCGCCCCAACGAAAAATAAAAAAGAAAATATAAAAAACCGGAAAAGATTACAAGGAAAATGACATGAGAAGGGGGGGGGGGACCTAACAGCTACTCTTCCAACAGCAGTTTGAAGATCAACACCCAACCACCATTACGAGGATGACGATACATTTCTTGCCATGTGAGTGCTGGGTAAAAGCTTGAAGCTGAGAAGGACGATATCACCAGTAGCCCAGAGATGTGTGGAAAATGTGAAGAATACAACGGAGCTGAGAAGACAACTGCAGCACACCGGAAAGCAATGCAGCACTAACTCTTATTCTTGGTCCTTTTTCTTTTCATTTTTCTTCTTTTATAGATTTTTTCCTTCCATTTTCTTCCTCTCTTTCTTTTTTCTGTTTTTTTTTTCCTTATTTTCTTTTGAAGCCACAACTTCTGCTGCTTGGTTTAAACACAAATCACCTAGAACTAACTGTACAAAGAAATGCAGGCTACAAGTTGAAACGTGTTCAACTAGTAGCCTCCACTTTTGGGTTTAAAGCCACCAATAGGCAGGGGGCATACCTGTTAACATTCAAGAGGAAAGAAAGCCAGCAACTTTATATCTCACTTACCCGAAGAGCACTGGCTTTCTATCCCTTCAGAACTTGCAATGGTATACAGCTGCATACTACATCCAGGTTTCTGCATTTGTTCTCAAAATTGGCTTCAAGATTTGCTCCTTCAAGCTGTTGATGCAAGACTCAGCCTGGCAAAAGACGACAAACAAAGCAACAAGGAAAGAAATATGAAGAAACATTGAAATGAGTATATACCAGGAAAAAAAAAATCTTAATTTAGAAAATGCATGCCTTATCACTGGGTCCTGTATTGTTCCACTGTCAGCACCAATTCTTGCCTTCACCAATATACCAATACCCTTGTTTGGCTTCAAAACACAAAAAGCAAATTAAACAAGTGGCCAGTTCAAAAAAAGCACGTTACAAGTTAATCAAAGACTTAATAGAGAATGAAACTGCGTAGTAAGAAAATGATCAATCAGCTGCTCTTGCTTAACCAATAGTCTTGTAAAAGATCATTCTCGGAAGCAAGCACATTAATGGCCAATAGAAGATGCGGGAAGTGACAAGGGGAGGAGAACCAAAAGAGATTAAATAAAACATATATTACACAGATAAAATAGGGAAACAACAAAGATCAAATAGGAAGTAAGGGAGAGAAGCCAAAACCTCTCCAACAACCTCTGAAAGCAAACCAGGGCATCCTTCACATGAGTCACTCTGAGTTAAACCTTGGTCCATACTTCATTCAGAACTGCAATGGTTATTATCCTCTTCACCTGCTGCTGATCCAAAACCAAGATCCTCATGGAAGGACTCACTTGTAAGACTCGAAGCAGCACTTGCGGTTGAGGTGGAGCGAACATCGAAATTCCCTGCAACAGATACTTCATTGGCTGGGGTAGTTTGTGACAAATATCTTGCATCGCTGTCCAAACTCAAATTTGTTTCTGTTAATCCACTTCCACTCCCCATTCCAGGTGGTGATCCCCGATCAGAGACAGGAGACATGTCACTATCAACAGAACCCACACTCTCTGGCAATGAAGATACCGATTCACGAAGCACCACATCAGGAGATACTGAACCCCGACCTTCTGGGCTAAGCAGTTGCCGTTTCCCTGGCTGCTTTACATGAACATCATCAGTAGCAATTTTCCTTTTAAGAGACCTACCACCATCAATTTCATCCTTCGGGCTACTTGACCTCCGTGTTCGCTCAATTGCAGGCCTTGAAGGTCGAGGACGTTTGTAACCCTCTGGAAACACATAAGCTGGGAGCTGCTTTCTACGGACATGCGACACACATATATCCATCCCTGGTTTCCAATACGCGTACATATTTATCGAGTCTCTGAACTCATCAACTGTTGCACGTATATCAAACTGTTGACCCTCCTGGGCAACCTCCCCTTGCTTCCTTTGCAAGCCCATAAAAAATGCACAATGAGCACACTGCCTAGTTAAATCAACAAAGTCATGTGGATAGGGATGGCACTGCAACTTCCCAAGCGTATCACGTTCTATCTGCAGAACGTTTTGGAAAAAAAAAAAACCACCAAGCACAAAACCATAAATAAGAAGATAAAAATAACAATGAAAGCCACGGAGAACAGTAAGGGAACATTTTGGAATAATAGTTCATTTGTAAGCAGCAGAAGGAAAAAGATATAATAAAAGCTGAGAAAACTAGGTGCACATTTTGGAGTCATTTTTTTGTAAGAACAATAAAAACTGGAGATTCAGAGGTCAACTAAAGCCTTCCTTGGGCCATTTAAAACCAGTATGCATGAACATTACCATCAAAGTCAACTGCCTAAGCCGGGATTCCACCCAACCTCTCCAAGCACGCAAATCATCAGCGTCAGCTGCAACAATTTCAACTTGAAGGTAGTTTTTGTAGCTCTCAAAGAACATGTACGACTCAAACAGATAACTCCAACTTGCCTTGCTGAGTTCAATATCCTGCCATAATCAGGAAAGGTAGAACAATTAGTATTAATATCTGTTCATTTAAAAAGAGTAACAAATTTCAGAAAGTCTTACCTCACAAATTTTGTTACCAGACTGGAATTGCTCAATCATCACGCGGAGAGTACTTGGAGAGACATTGTAGCTAGAATTCATACAGGGGTAAGCAGGTGTAATGATGGGCATATGATGCATTCGGCCCCGAGGATTCCTACGAGGATCCCAAATAGGAAAACCAAGCTCATCCTCCTCAATTTCACAAAGATTCACAGGATTGGGCCACCGCCACTGGGTAAACACTCTGAAAAACCGGGACACCAACATACTCGGTATGGCATTGGGGTAAAGCTGGCAAACTCGAGCTACAAGAATTGCCCAATTCACACCACCAAGAAATCCAGTAACCTAAGCACAATAGAGAAATGATATCAAACAAGATTTTGAATCTGGCAATCGCACATACAGAAACAATGGAATGGTCCAGAAACTCATATTCGAATAAACACCTCGTCTTTTAGCCCAAAACTTGATGCACCTAAGTGCGGTGCGAAAATGCTGAAAACGCAGCGATCGGATAAATATATAACAAAATACCACATAAAGAGCCTAAAGCAGGCAAACATATTGCATGGCAACATGACGAAAAAACAATGACGCAAAAATAATAGAACCAAGTTATCCACTGAAAACTGACGAGCACAGTAGGTACCTCAACATTTGGAACAAGCTTCAGTATTTGATCGGCAACCCTGCAACCATTTAGACTTCTAACAGTAGCTTCATCAACATTGTGTAGCACGGAGGCATGGGAGATATCCAAGTCCTAAATAAATGAAAATCACCAAAGTAGTCACAAATTAATTTGAGGAGTATAAACAAGTAAAAACTGATGAATTGACTACTGATGGGACAAGATCAATATCGAAAGTGAATACCACAACCAAATACATGTCAATGATCTCCAAAAATGATGCCAATATGACACTCAACAGCACAAAAGATGCAGTGCATCCAGAAAGTCACAACCCAAGAAAAGAAGTGAGATCATGTAGGGTGGCGGCAGCAGGGGTGGGGGTGAGTGAGAGACTGTGCATAGGAAGAGACATGTAGAGTTTACAGACAAGTGAAGTTTAAAGGGAGAATATGATTGCAATATTCGAACATGATTAACCCATTTTTCTATTGTTTTCCATAAAAACTTGAGAAAATGTTTTTTCCATAGCTAAGCACACTGTCAGCTTCTTTCATGACAAACATACATGCAAATACAGAATGATAGACAAAACAGTGCATAAGCATCATGAAAATTAATTTATCTAGGCACATCACCCAGACAAACTTGACCAGAAATACAAATAAAAACAATAATAATAATAAGTCATACTCACATCAGGGACAACCAAAACGGAAATACTAGCATACAGCAGATCAATTGAAATCCCATCAAATTTAAATTTCATGACAGGAACATGAGCATCAGGAACTGGTTGCAATTCCGTAACTTCTTCCATTTCTGCAAGGATGTCATGGAATATGTAGAAGAAGTCCTATTAAAAACACAATATAATTATATGTCATTATTCGTTGTATAGCAGGTGAAACCAGTTAACCTTTATCCACAAATTACCTCCCGACTAATATACGAAGGCCCCACACATAAAGCATCTATGTCAGCTCCTGGACCATTTACCTGCCAAACATTGAGCAAAAAAGAATCTTCATTTATGATACAGCAACACTTAACAACAGGCAAGCCACTCATTTCCAAACAAAATAATATTGACAAATACGACAGAGCACAGGCATTCAGTCACAAAAAGGCAATTACACAGATCTCGTTTCTATATCCAAACGCATGCATACAGTGCATAAACTAGCAACATAAGACTTTAAGCAAACAATGATGAATCACAAACAAACACGCTTGATGATAAATAACAACCATCACTTCCAGCTTCCAACCCACGAGTTATTGAAAAGTTGAGAACTAATCAGAAAACTCTATTTAAAGACTAAAAAGAGCACTACTTGCTGCAGTGTTTAAACATAGAAGGTAAAAATAATCTGCAACACAAGCTCCTCCCCAGCATCTTTCAGCAGGCCAAATCTTACAATGGTTTTCAGCTTAGTGTAAAGCCATTAGTATACTTGCCATGATTTTCAGCTTAGTGTAAAACCATTAGTATACTTGCAATGATTTTCAGCTTCGTGTGAAAGCATTAGTATACTTACCCCCAGACGACAAGAACCAAAGGTAAGTATGAGTGCATTAGCGTCTTCTACCATTTGATCTGTGTACCCTCGTAAGCGAGTAAGTTGTTTGACCCAATCTTTAACGATCTGACAAATAAGAAACATAAATTAGAATACATTATCATGTTAAGTGAAGTACGGAAACATAACACAAATCCTAAGGGCGAGCACTTCAACCCAACAAAATTTCTTCGATGAAAGATACCAACACCACCATTGTGGATGGTACCCAATGTTAATGAAAAATAGTCAGTAGAATTATGAAAACTGTGAATTTCTCCTAAAGTTCCATGTTTCATTGTTATGAGGTAAAAAAAAAAGGGAGACAAAAGGAGACGCCTCTCAATGTTCCTAGTTTACATCGATTACAGGTGGGAAAACTGTAGAAGGTTTAAGTCATACAAAGTCAACAAGTATTTTCAAAATTCTCGTAGTACCCATTGCACAAATATAACAACTTTTGCAACTTATATTATATACTTTCAACATAATTTCCATACCTAAATCCCCATCATCTATTAAGCAAAGAGATATGATAAGCAAAACAATGAAGTACCCATGTTGTGTTTAATCCAACATATTGGAACCCTTGATCACACAAAAGATGCTTAATTTACCAGGATTGTCAGCTTAATCACTTCTTCCAACTAATCTACCATAACAGCAAAAGATAAGAGCTCCAAACAACCGACACAACATAAAACGATCATTATTTTTTGCGTTTAATCTGACAAAATTCAGTGAAAATAAAGCCTTTTCTTGCTTTTTTAATGAAATTTACCTGCCGAAGCCGAACCATAACCTCTTCTCTCTTTGCAGCCTCCTCATCGCTCTCATATAGACCAGAATCAACCAAGAACTGCCATTTCAAACCCAAAAAAAAAAAAAACAATCAAAACCCGTAATTAACTGAAATTGCCGAAATTGGCATATAAAGGAAAAAGAGAAACAGAAAATTAAGGCAAAAAAAAAAAAAAAAAAAAAAAAAACCTTCTCCAAATCGTGAGTTTTCTTCAAATCGGCAACCGTGGGCCCTGCAATTGAAATTGGTTTCGTAACTCCATGGTGTTTCACCGTCTTCAACAATGGTGGCGAACCCCCAACCCCCTCAGCACTCACCATCCTATCCTATTCTTTAGAGAGAGAGAAATTCAAAATTCGGTAAAACCCTAAATCAAAGATCAATAGAGAAATAATCGAATTTCGGAAATCAAATCAAATCGCGAAAAAGGGGGGGGGGCGAAATTCTCGTGATTGAGAACAAAAGAAACAAAGAAAGTTGGATGGATCAAAAATCAACTGAAAAGAGCGCCCCCAATTGGGAAACCTAGGGATTGGGGGGAAATTGGAATAACCCTAGAAAAATCGAAAGGAAGGACGTGTTGTAAGGGCTTTCCAATGGTGGGTTAGGGGAGGAGAGAGAAAAAGAGAGAGAGAGAGCGCGGGGGAAATATCAGTGGAGTGGTGGCGGCGAATTGATTTATGTGGAGATTTTCTTTTTTTTAATTTGGGGAATTTTAATTGTTTTTTAATGGGGAACGTGAGAGGGGGGATTGGACCGTCAGTTATAAATCTAATGAAGGTTTGGGAAATTGGGAACGCGGGTTTGGGAAAGAAAAATCCAACTAAGAGAAGGACTGAGAGAGAAAAGGAAAGAGTGTGAAAACGTGTGCCGCAAGTACAAGGGATATGCTCTGTATTGTGATCTTTTTAAATCTAAAAAAAAAAACTACCGAGTAATAATAATGAGGTAGACACGCGTCCATCCACAGTGCAGCAATTCAAACATACTCTCGAATTCATGTTACTACACTCACATATAATAAACAAAAACTCCATTAGAACATAAGATTCATTTGAACGGCAGATATCAACAAGTTTCTACAACTTTGTTTTTTTTTCAGCGGGATAAAACTGATCTGAACTAACTTGAATTGAACTGAATTTAATTGATTCTTTTAGTTTGATCTTTGATCATATAAAACTCGGCCAAACATACAATACTGGACTCAATTGAAAGTCTTTCCAATGACATAAGTATCATCATAAATTTATTTGGAAAAAAAAAAAATATCATGAATTATAAGTTTCACATAAACTGAAATAAATTGAATTAAATTTAAGTAAAATAAGTTGGGAGAATACGGCTATGAAAGTTTCACATGTTAACTCGGTCTAAACCCACTTGTAACGGAGACATCAAACAAAAATAAAACAACCTATGTCATACTCATGTCGAATTGAACTTGGACTCTTGGACCAACTAGGGCAACTATGTTGGTCAACCTACATCACACATGTCAATATTATGCAAAATCACACGAAAAAAACATGGCTTCGCTAGTGAATGTGTACTACCAAATAATCCGTAGAGCTAATCAAGGAGGTGTAGTTGAGTGGTAGAGACTCATCCATCTTAATCAAATTTGAGAGTCTGAATCTTATCTTGGGTATGGAGCAGTTTTAAATTCCTTGGTCAACTATCCTATTATTTGAGGTGTCTACAAACCAACGCTGAAAAATAGTCACTGTGATCGACGGTGATAGCCCTAGTTGTGAACCCAAAAAAAATAAAAATCCGAGCCCCTTAACCTTATTTGTAGCAAAAATACGTATTACCAAAAGTACAAAAATGATGCCACTCCTCAATTAGTTGTCCCAGATACTCTTGCGAACGGAAAATTTCTCTTGGTCAATCTCTTATCGCTTAGTACGCTGACAGTTGGGTAAGGAGATTAGTGACTGCGGTCGACAATGTGATATCCTTGACAAAGAACAAAAAAAAAAAAAAATTAAATTCGACAATCTCATTTGATGTAATCTCGATTCGGAGATCATTTTAATAAAAAATCGGATATCCGAAAATATTGAAAACTAAATGAATGGGCCGGTACAGATTATAGTCAAAGCCCACGTATAGTATTCGTTTGCTCCACTCAAGTTAGACTTATCGGGCCTACACGTCTACGGTTTTTGTTTCATGTAAAGCTTGAAGGACCAAAGTTACGACTTCAATCCTGCGTGGGCCTAAGTCTCAATTGCGCTGAAAGTGGCGTGCGCTCAAACGAAGCTACCCTTTTGAATTTTTGTGGGTTTAGTTAGGGATTTTATTTTCCACAACAAAGCAACATAGTCAAGCTCCATTTTATGGAGTTCTTCTTAACAAAATAAAAAAAAACACGCAAAAAAGATTAATAAGTCAAGTAAGAAAATAAAGAAGAAAAAGCATGTCACTAAACAAAACGGAATCGAAATGACTCAAAAATAAGTGGAAACCCTAAGTTCATTGTTTTGAGTAGTTTTGATAATATTTGAAACTTGTAGCTCGATGATAGACGTCCAGGTAAATATTCACTTAACCAAATAAATTTGCACCTATATTGGCCAACACATGGCTATATTTTTTAAATTGGTTTACCAAACAATTTTGTATTATTTAACACAATCTATACATATCAATGCAATTCATACCATTTTAAGTAGTCATGAGAAATGAGATGACCAATGCACCCACCATGCAATAATTCAAGCTCAAACTCATGTCTCACCCATAAACTTCTCGTAGTGGCAATAATTTTTTTCCCACTATATAAAGTAGATGTAAATGCCGATTCAGATAAGTTTCGAATCTACTAATACCAACTGTTAAATACTTTAATAACTATGCTAGTTCCTTATACGGTAGACCCAAATAGCTATATGACCACATGTTAAAATCAAAATCATTACATCTTGAAACTTAAAACTAGGATAAATTTGAATAATTGTAATAATTATAATTATTCCCGCTCATATAGTCATATCTTCCCCTTGAGGCTTCCACTCAGTAATTCAACCACTTCCCTTCCTGCCATTCAAATTAAATCTACAGAGAGACAACAACAAACATTTGGTGAAGTGATGAGTGTTGAGTGATCGATGAGAGAGATAGCAATAGATTAGCAGAACATAATTGACAGTATGACATAATGAGCAAAGAGAAGTAAAGTAGAGTATACTACAGCAAGCAATGTGCAATGTACTCCCATCATGACTTGCATTTGCATACCCAACACTCTTAAGCTCATACTCGTGTGAAAGACTTCAAATTTGCCATCATTATGCTTAAGAAATGAGTAAATTTTAATCAACTTAATACATTCAAATTATAAACTTTAGGTTAAACCAAATATCAATGTTCCAACAAAATAATTAGGCTCCTTCTAATTAGGACCCTAATCAATGCCCCCCACATTGAAACCTTATTTTACCACAAAAACCAAGAAATTGGAAACAAGAAAACATTGCAAATTTACACAATCCTTGAATTTCTTTTTCCTTTATTGATAGCAACAGCCCAACAACAATTTACCATACTTATTATGACCTCCCCTATGCTCAACTAATTTCATTTCCAAAATTAGAAGGACTCTCTTTCCAAAACAAAAGGAAAAAGGATGGTTATAGAAGATCTTTGAATTTCTTATATTTTCCAGTTAGACAATTATGATACTCCCTACTTCTTTTGTCTTGCACTATTTGGTGAAGATACCAATCACTAAATTTATACTCGTACTAAAATTGTACTAGTACTATCAAATAGGAGTATTCTTTAGGCTTTTTAGTTCATGAGAGGGCACATAGATTAAATAAGATTTGAAGTTGGTCCCAAAGTATCACCTCCATTGTACAACAACAATCTCATGGATAAATGTCACTACTATTAGGTTTCATAGATCAAGATATACACTAATTTAGATCCTTTTTTTTCCTCGGATAATTACGGACTATAATAGTGTAATTAATAAAAGTGGAAAACATCATACTCCTCCATTCCAAATTGAACTTCCTATTGAACTTTTTGAGTCAAATTTTACAAAATTTGACTTTTAAATTGTCAAAGAAATACAAAGATTTACAATATTAAAATAGTAATTTTAAATTCATTTTTAACTGTACTTTCACAAATATCAACTTTTTATAATTTTGATATTATTATAATTATAGTTATAAATGGTCAAAGTATTGTCTCGTACATCACGTAAAAAGAAATATGGGGCTCAATTTGGAACGGAGAGAATACATGACATAGGAACAAATTAGCCTACATATTTTTTTTTGGTGGAAACGTAGCCTAGTTACCAAATAAACAAAGTAGTTTAGCGTGATTATTTTTAGCTTGCGTTCTTTTCCACTTACAATGCTCACTTCGGTTGAAAAATAATACACCTATAATCATCTTAAGTGATTTATAATCCCTTACTCTTTATCATTAAAAAACAGAAAAAAGTTTGGTTGACCAAACAAACATTACTCACGCCCCAGAATTCAAATCTCACAACAAATCCAAATGAACTATAATATCAATCTTCAACCCACAAAACAGAGGAGAGAGAAACAGGACCAACTCAAAAATTTCATTCATCAAAGTGTTGATAGAGATAGACTGCGAGATACTCTGCAGAAACGGTAAGTGTTTTTACTGAGATCGAATCGTAGAAAGATAAGCAGTGCCCACAACGACCCATATAACCAAAATAAAAAGGACCCAAAGTAATAAATCAATCGCATTTCCACCCTGTAAGAAATCCCAGTAATAAAAGTTAAAGAGTACGAAATTTGCCACAGAAAGAAACAGAGATAGAAAAAAACCGAACTAAAAGACGATCCTTTTTGCCATATTCTTGGTCAATGAGGATCCAGTCATTAATGGCCGTCACAGATGGGTGATTCTTCTACTTCTTTTTTCTTGCCAGTTTCTGATGATGATAATTTTTTGGATTATATTTTTTTTTCTTAAATGTAATTTCTTAATTTTTCAAGTACTACTTGAATTTTTTTCCAAAAAGACATTTGGAAAATTTTATGTTTTAGTGAGAGAGCAAGAGACATAACTGAAGTTGTTCACGGGATTGTCAGTCACTGAAGAATCCCAGGTGCCATTTTGCTCAAATTTTCTGTGGGGTTACACGTCGCTCTAGAAAGAGAGAGAAAAGGAGAGAGAAAAACAGGGGAAAGTGAGAGCCAGAGGGGTGAAATATTAGCTGGAGTTTCTGATTGGTAGAGATTCTATTAAGGTACTTTTTTTGAATTTGAGAAAAAGAGATAAAAGTGGGAAAAAAAAAGTTGTTTTATTTTGTTATGTTGTTTAATTTACGTAATTTGCTCTGCTTTTTAACAATTAAACTTTTCATCTTGGTTCATTCTACTACCCTGCAATTTCTTGTTTTGATTGCCTTAAAAGATTTGTTTACTTGAGATAGATTTTAATCTGTCTATCCTTTTTGTCCTCTAATGCATATGCCCTCCTTCACGAGGCAGTTGTGACATTGAAATGCAAAACGCCCCCAAAAGCCAAAAGTAGCTCAAAAAGCCCAATTTGTTTTCACAATTTGATGTCATTGAATTTTAGAAATAGAGAAAACAAGCATATGAGTTTGGGAGATTGTGATACTCCATATATGTCAATTCACCCACAATGCGACCATGATATCATTTGTTATAAAATGAAGCTCATCGATAACAGGTCTTACGTGCGGTTCAGTTCAGTTCAGTTCAATTTAATTTATTAATTTATTTATTTTTCTAACATGTTATTATTAAGTTCAATTGAGTGGAAAACAACATAACTAAATGGACCATAGACCATAGACCATAGTACATATCAACTTCTAAGAAATGACTTTCTCTCTTAGATGGGTTACTTCTTCACTTTAGTGAGGTGACTCATACTTTTTCCATACTATGAATCAAGTCATGCAAAACTTTGTGTTCTGGCTAATCAAAACATAATCTCTCTTAATTAAACCTCGCAAATTATATTGTACAATACTTTAGTCATAGAAATTAAGGTGTGTTCTTTTCTACTTATTGAACCTTACTCAATCAGTGAAAATAAGTGGCAAGACCTTACTCAATCAGTGGGAATTAGTGGCTAGACCTTATTGAATCAGTGAGAATCAGTGCCAGGACCTTACTCAATCAGTGAAAATCAGTGGCAGGACTCACATTCTTACTCACAGAATCAGTGGCAGGACCTACATTCCTACTCACAGAATCAGTGGAAGTACCTTATTCAATCAGTGAGAATCAGTGGAAGTACCTTACTGAATCAGTGGAAATCAGTAGCAGGACCTTAATTAATCAGTGGAAATCAGTAGAAGGACCTTACCAAATAAAAAAAAAACAGTGAAAATAAGTGGAAAAGAACGCACCCTTAATGAGATACTCCGTCCGTCCCAAATTATATGATAATTTTGAGAATATTGTGAGTCACAATTCCCAAAATTGTCATATAATTTGGGACGGGGTGAGTATTATGAAAAAGTTGAATGTACGGATTTAACTTTTTCTTTTTGGTTAATTATTAAGTTTATTAATTTTTTTTTTTATTATACTAGCAAGGTCAAAGTTATCGACTTTTGTACCTCTATAAAAAAAAGAAAAATAATTTACAAAAAAATAATAATTAAAGAATAAGGTAAAGAGGTCCATATCTTTATGTCTATAAAAACAGTAGAATATATTACAAATGCTCACATCTCCCCTGTTTTATTAGCGAGTAAAGTTGTTTTCTTTTCTGCCGCTTAAAACCCACAACTTCAGTGCTCGCAACATGTAAAAACTCCTCTGACCCATTTACTCAGAAACTCCTGCCATCTTTTTGTCCACCTCTTTCTCTCTCCTCACCTCAACCTCACCTGGGTCCTCACCTTTTTTTGAACTTAAAAACCCCCCCAAACACCCCTCTTCACTTCACCGCCCCTATATACTTTCTGTCACTTTCCTCTTGTTTTCACTTCCCCTGTTTTTCCCCTGTTTCAAAAAACAAAAAACAGAGCAAAAACACATCAAAAATGGGCAGAGCAACCCGGTGGTTCAAATCCCTTCTGGGTATGAAAAAACAACCAGAAAAAGAGAAAATTTCTTCAAAAGAAAATGAAAGTGTGAAAAGTACACCCCAGAAAAATGAAAATGTGAAAAGAGAAAAAATGATTGAGAGAAGATGTAGTTTTACTAAGCCAGTTGGAAAACAGGGGATTGAGAGAGAAAGTGAGTGGTTTAGGGATTACGTCAGTGTAAGGGAGAATGACCAAAGCAAGCACGCCATTGCGGTAGCTGCCGCTACAGCTGCGGCGGCTGATGCGGCGGTCGCAGCGGCTCAGGCGGCGGTGGCCGTGGTGAGATTGACTAATCAAAACAGAGCTTCTCTGTTTTCTGGGGAAACTGAGAGATGGGCTGCTGTCAAGATTCAAACTTGCTTTAGAGGCTATTTGGTAAATGGGTTTTTCATATCCTTTGCATTTTTGTTGAATTTGGTCATTTTTTTGATGTGGGTTCTTAGTTTTTTTCCCAAATTTGTGACTTTTATTATTAGGGTTTTTTAATTTCTACCATTCTTGTTGAACTTTGAAGTTGCTATCTTTATGGTAAAAAAAAAATTCTTCAAATTTCATGAATTTTTATTATAGTTTTTTTTTTTTTTAAATACTATTTTGTTCAATTCAGTTATCTTTTACATATTGATTTAATTGTTTGAGGGGTAGGATTTGGTTTCTCTGTTTTTGTTTGATTTTCTACTTAGGTGTATGGGTTTCTGTTAGATTTCAATAGTACCATGTTGAATTTGCTGTTTAGTTATAGTGTACTGTTGAAAGCTTTCAAGTAGATAGGTATAATTGTTTGTTGGAACTTGTAAGTACATTAGTTTTCTCACTTTTCATGAGGAACAAGAAAAAAGTAGTAGCATTACCTCATAAAAAGATTTTTCAACTTACTTCAAGAGGGATTTGGTCAACTTAGTAGGTGTATGTTCTTCTTTTTTTTCTCCCATTTTGGTCCACCTGTTCTTTGGGTATTTGACCTCATCATGGTTCCTAAATTTGAATTTGAAACTTTGTAACAGTATTTTAAGAGTTCCCTCTTTTAGTTTCATGGTTTGGTTGTAGAGTAGTTAATTTTAACTGTTCACATTTTGCTGAAAATGTTGTTTGTCCAATCAAACTCAACGGTAAGCTCCATTAATGGATCCTCTACCTTATGCTACAAGACTTAATGCAGAAACCTAAAAAGGAAAGGAAGTTAAGAATGGAACAACATTAGTTAGCTCATGCATTCAATTGAATACATTTTTGGTACTATGCTATGTGCTTTAAGCTCTCTAAATTTGCTATACATCATCAACATCAACATTACCCCAATGCCTCCAAGGAGGCTCCCGTCTAAACCGGGTAAGGAGGGACGGTTTTACGCAGCCTTACCCCTGTGAGAGTCTCACAGAGAGGCGGTTTCCGTTTGACCCGAGATGATAAATTTGCTAAAGTGATATGATAAAACTATGTAATTAATTTTCTGTTTCTTAATTGAATCAATAGGCAAGGAAAGCACTTCGTGCCCTGAAGGGCCTAGTGAAGTTACAAGCTCATGTTAGAGGCTATCTTGTTCGAAAGCGAGCCGCAGCAACTCTTCAAAGCATGCAAGCCCTCATTAGAGCTCAGGCTACTGTCCGGTCTCAAAGAGTTAACCGTGTCTTTAGTAAAAGTAATAAGCTTCATCATCCAGAATATCGACCGCGAAGATCATTGGTAAGAAGTCCAATACAAGATATTGTCATAATCCTATGCAAAATTGGATCAATTTTATGTTTTAACAGCTAATAATGCTTGTGTTTTTTGGTTGATTTTAGGGAGGGTTTGATGAAACAAGAAGTGAATTCCATAGCAAGAGACTATCAGCATCATTTGAGCAATACAATGCATATGAAGGGAGCCCCAAAATTGTTGAGATTGACACATATAAGCCAAGATCAAGGTCAAGGAGGATCAACAACCCTTCAATATATGATTTTAGTGGTGAAGATTTTCAGTACCCAACAATGTCATCGCCCCTACCAATACCATATCCTGTACCAGCAAGGCTATCCATACCCGATTGTCGGAATCTCCATCACCATGACTATGAATGGAGCTTCTATGGTGATGAATGTCGGGTTTCAACGGCCCAAACCACACCACGATTCACTAACTCGATTCGATCCAACGGGCCTCTAACCCCTACCAAGAGTGTCTGTGGGGATAGCTTCTTTAGGCCTTATACCAACTTCCCTAGCTACATGGCTGATACGCAGTCGTTTAAGGCAAAGTTGAGGTCCCATAGTGCCCCGAAGCAGAGGCCCGAGGGCCGGCCCAAGAAGAAACTCACCTTGGATGAAATAATGGCAGCTAGAAACAGTATTAGTGGTGTTAGAATGCAAAGGTCTTGCTCTCAAGTTCAAGACACTACCTTTAACTTATAAAATTTACCCCTCTCTGTAATGAAAAGAAGTTCCTGTGTTTTCTGTAAGAAAAATGACGCAAAAAAAAGTAACAGTAGATTAAAGACTAGAGAAGGAGAATTTGACACTGCTTCTACTCTTAATTAGCTAGTAAGTATAAGATCAGAACACACAGGGTGCTTTGTATATAATCTTAAGATATCAAGTAATCAACTTCTGATTATTATCTGTATTATAGAGTTTCTTGCTTCTTGTAGTTTAGAGATTGTAATAGATATTCCCATCTTTCTAGCTTATGATGATATTGACTGTACTGTGTGCTTTTCTATTGTAAACCGTAATCATATGTTTGGTAGTTACTCACTAGAGGAATTTTTTTTTTTTTTTTGGAAAAATTTGTGGTCTCCTAGGGCAAAGGGTATCAGGAAATCTATTTGACCAAGTTTTTATTGAAATCGTAAGAAAGTCACTCTAGAGTAATGAGTCTCAATCCCAAATCATTATCGGAAATGCGTCAGTGCGCTATTCACAACAAGCTTAGTAATATATGTTCTACTGCTCATACTCTACATTATGGTTACATAGACTCTTCATACTAATGTACCTTAAATATTCAACCATTCAAGTAGAAAATTGGACACTGTGAAATGGGTATAAACATTTTGGTACTGAAGCATAGACAAACAATATTAAAATTTCTTCAAAAAAGGTGGCTGAATAATCCAGCACTTTGGAAACAATACCTGTATGCTGGTATCGCATAATTTTAGCCAATTCTATGAATCATAACTCTTAACATGTTTTGCATTGAAATCCTGAAGTTTTGGTTCTTAACATTTATGCTCAAGTCAGAAAGTGCCATATGGTGGCCGTTGCTCGGGAGGGAAAACAAGTTGTAAATTCAAAAAACAGAGTATATTTTTATTATTTATTATTATTTTGAGAACCTTGAAAACTCACAAAAGGAATATTGTGTATAGAATATAGCCAAAATGTGGTGAAATATTTGAAATTCGTCCCCTTTAGCTTATCTAGCTAATATAGGCTTTAATTAATTATAGTGATATTGCTATTGCTAAGAGTTTTCAATTCTCAATAATAATGTAAGCTTCCATGCAGGTTCTCACTGTTTTCTCTCTCCTGGATGCTTGGCCTCTTTTTGTTGTTTTATCTTTGTACAAATTATAAAAAAGAGGCCACACTTCCCAAGCTCTAAATAAAGCCCTTTTGTTTTTGGCTTATTTGTGCCAAATGGTTCCCCTCTTTCCCTCATGTGCCCTCAAAATTGAATAATCTTTTCTTTTTTAATTAAATAATTGAATTCTATCTAGTAGTATAAAACAAGAAGGGCAGATCCCATTGCTCAATATTAGTATTAAGGATATTATTCCCCTTTAAACAAAGGGGATAACCAGAGATCCAGATTCAAATTTTCAAATCTAGAATGCTTTCAGCCAATCAATTATGAGATCAAGTTTCCAACGGTCCAGGAATCAACTGGGTTTGGTGCTAAGCAATTATATATGTTGAAGAGAATTGAAAATGTCACGTCACATATTTACTTCAATTTGAAGTACATTGATTTTTGACTATTCAGAAATTAAATGACACTAGCTTGTAAGTATCAAACTGTCAATAATGAGCTTTTACACTAGTCTTGCGTTTTGTCAGTCTATTGGCTCATTGTCAACTTGTCATAGTATGTTTCTTGAAAGCCATAGCAAGGAAGAGTTTTAAATAAAGATGACTCCGTGCTGTGCATTCGAACAGTGTTATGTTGTGTTTATAGTTATCGTGTTTCGTGTTGTGCCGTGCCATACAAACTCTCTATATTTAGTGATATTTATCATAAAAACTCGAGTATATGTGCAAAAGTTAATTTGTTTACTACGATATGATGATACCTTGAATAGGCACATTAGATATTGTTTTTCCTTATTATTGAAGTGAGACATGTTGATCTACTAAAGTATATGCGGTTTTTACTAAAATTCTTCAAGTGTTATAAATTTTGTATTGCGAAAGGAGTACATTGTTTTTTTTTTTTACAAATCACAAGTGATTGAGTACATATTTGGCTAATTTAACAGACATTTATAGATCATTAAAAAAAGTGTTTGAGGCGCTAATTTAGCAAAAGATAGTACTACTATAGAGAAGAATTGGAGGGAATTCGAAGTTTATATAGAGTATCTACTTGGATCCAAAGTTTCTTATGAGTAATGATTAGGAATTTGAGGGTATTTACCTTTGTTGATTGATGGGGGCATATTAGGATCTCTTGGAAATCGAACACAGGCTTACATCATCAATGGCATCACCCTCATGGTATCTCCAGCTAAAAGACATAAAGATAAGAGAGTAGCTGAGCATAAGGTTAATTTTGGAAATTGGGCCCCCCAAGTCCTTTTGACTGATAATGATAATCCTCCCATGACATCATCACCGGACATTTCGTGCAGCGTGAAGATAAGAATCTATCCCTGTGTTGTCCTCGACAATATTTTCTCATTCCATAACTACCCCTCTCCCCCTAAATTGAAACTTGTTACTCACTAAAGAGGAGCTAATGCCTAATGGTGTACTACGTCACACAGAATAATATTGATAAAATGGAGAACAATTCCCAAAAACTTATTTGGTGTCTTTTTTTTCACTTATTGGACCTTATTTAATCAGTGACAAGACATTATTTAATCAGTGGAAATCAGTGACAATACCTTACTGAATCAGTGAGAATCAGTGACAGGACATTACTCAATCAATGGAAATCAGTAGCAGAACCCACATTCCTCCTCACAGAATCAGTAGCAGGACCTTATTGAATCAGTGAGAATCGGTAGAATGACCTTACCGAATCAGTGAAAATCAGTGAGATGACCTTACTCAATCAGTGGGAATCAGCGGGAGGGCATTACCCAACCAGGGTGTGTTCTTTTCCACTTATTGGACCTTACTCAATCAGTGGGAGGGCATTACCCAACCAGGGTGTGTTCTTTTCCACTTATTGGACCTTACTCAATCAGTGGAAATCAGTGACAAGACCTGACCCAATCAGTGAAAATCAGTGGCAACACCTTATTGAATCAGTGGGAATCAGTGGCAGGACCTTACTCAATCAGTGGAAATCAGTGGTAGGACCCACATTCCTACTCAGTGGCAGGACCTTACTCAATCAGTGAGAATCAGTGGAAGGACCTTACTCAATCAGTGGAAGGACCTTACTCAATCAGTGGAAATCAGTGGTAAAACCGTACTCAATCAGTGGGAATCAGTGAGAGGACCTTAATCAATCAATAAGAATAGTGGAAATAAGTGAAAGAACGTACCCTCAGTGAGAATCAGTGAAAATAAGTGAAAAATAATGCACTCCTACAGTCATACTCATAAGACAGTTTTATCATAATTTTTAGTAATATGATGAACAATTTTTAGTGAAATAAGATCATTCAGTGAGTTATTGCTCATAATAAGTGATCTTATTTTTTTGTGAGTTTGTATCACACATGACTTGCTCAAAACTTTTACTCCGTATAATTTATAGGTCTTGGGATAGTTTTTTATTTTGAAAAGTGGAATTCTGATTCACTTTTATCAAAAGAAATATGAGTGTGTATTTTTCACTTATTTAGTAATTAGTTCAATTCAGTTTAATATTTTGTTTTTTCTTTCGTATTTTAATTTTAATTTAGTTTTGTATAGTTTAGTTTTTTTCGGTTTAGTGGTAAATTAACATATCTATGTGTTTCATAGATCTTTTTGAAATAATAGATGGGTTTTGAGTGGATAAGCTATTGATAAATATTTGTCTAACCATAAATTAAATGGGTTTGGGTAACTTAGTTGAGGCGAAAAGCTTGACCAAGGTGGCTCTATATATGGCTTATGAGTTATGGATGTCTAAGTAAGATAAAAAAATCCTTCCAAAAAAAAAAAAAAGTAAGATAAAAAAAGTGTTGACAATAGTGGGGCCTTGGGATAGGCCATAGCCGTAGCCCCACAAGTAAAACCTACTCCTATGTTAGTTAATCACGTGATGACCACCATTACTCTTATGGGTAGATGGATCAAATTGTATTTTCTAAGTTATTTAGCACTAATCAAAAGTTTCATTCTTTATAAACAAAGTTAAATTAATTTTCTCTTTGAGTGAAAAGATTATTTTTGGTAGAGGGGATCGGCGGGGTTAGACATTGTTAAATGGGTTTTCGGGTCCAACTCCCAAATATGTTGCTCTTGGAATTGTGATGTCTTAGTGCCTTTTTGTATTGGCTTTGAGGTGGGGGCATAGGGGAGTATGATGCAACGTAATTGGACACATAAGTGAAAATGAGGTGAGAGTATAAGTAAAGATGGCTTTGTGCCGTGTTCGTGCAGTGTATTCGTACTTTGTAACAGTGTCGTGTTGTATCGTGTCTGCTCTTTTAAAAGGTAGATCCAGGTTGTGTCTGTGCTTGTGTTTGTGTCGTGTCGTGCTCGTGCCGTGTCCATGCTTTTTTCAAATAATATAAAAAATTTTGTCGTGCCGTGCCGTGCCGTGCTTTGCTTGACCATGCCCCACCGTGCTTTTTTTTCAAAATCCAGGCCCGGGCCCAGTCATTTCGTGCCCGTGCTTCCTCCGTGCCCGTGCCGTGTAAAAGGAGTGCTCGGTCGTGCCGTGCCTCGTGCTACCCGTGCCCAGTGCCATCTCTAAGTATAAGTGATAAGTATTTCTTTTTCACAACCTTGTGGTTGAGGGTTTGAATTTCCATTTATATAGGGAGAAAAAAAAACCACCTGTAACTTTTTTTACAGAGAGGAATGACTTCTTTCTCTATTTGAGTCTGTCATCTTATTACAAATAGATTGATTTAATTGATGCATATAATTAGCGGGTTATTACGTGTGCGCTTAAACTGACACATTGGCAAAGCTACTCCTTATTCTTGATTTCGTGGGGGTTTGTTTCCTTAAACTTTGAGGGGGTGTTGATTTGGGCTTTATGGAGGAGAATGGAATGGGTTGGTATCAGGTTTTGTGATATTGAATGTTTGTTTAAGGGAATCTGGATTTAGAACCTCATACTCTTGGGAATGAAGTTGTCCCCAAAAGTACACCACTTGAATCCGCCCATCTACCATCAGTTCAAGTTCTCATACCTTTGGTATCATTTTTTTTTTCCCCCTCTTTCCTCATTTATTTCTTGTTCTCCCTCCTGCCCACAGTCTCACTTCAACCCACGCATCCAATTCCCAGTTTCCGACCATGGTTATCACGTTCAACTTCCATTGCAATCAATAGCTATCTTCATCATTATCCCACCAAAACCACTACCACCAACCACCATTTTTATCTCCACCCATAAGAAACACAAAGAGGATGAGAGAGAAAGACGTCACCACAGCACCACACCGACCACCAAAAATTCACCGCCGTGACGCAAAACATTATAATAAGGTCCCTGCTCACAAAATTACAGGTTGGTGACCATACATAGACGATCGAGAAGTCCCGATTTGTGGTCAGTAACCCCCAATTTGTATCTAGCAGTGACCAAAATTGAATCTTTAACAGTGGAGAGAGAGAGATATATAGAGTAGAAGGGGTGGCATAAATGGGCCATGGATGGGTGTTGGGGCTGGATGAATGGATGGGAGAAGCAAACTTTGGTTGGAGATTGTTTGTGATAATCATGGTAGGATAGGAGAGAGAAAGTTTTGGCTTGACAATGTCCATTGCGTGAAGAAGAAGAACTGATGGAGAGTATTTGACATTTTTTTTTTGGTTTTCTTGTTTTATCTTTATTTACATTTGGAAAAAAATAAAACAAATTGGATGTAATTCCATAACTTAAGTGAACCAAACAGTAACAATAGATAAAGAATCCATTCCTACACTTAACCAAACACATGATATCAAGTATGAAGTTTCTATTCCATACCAATAAATATTTAAGTTTCATACTCATTTCATTCCTATGTATTCAAACAAACGGGCCCTGAGTAGTATCACTAGTATCATACTAGTAGTATGTTATGACTTTGTGATGTGAGTTGGAGAGAATGGGTCCATTGGGTTCAGTAATACTAGGAGTATGTATTTTAACAGGGCCTAATTGAAGATGACTTAGATAAGAGTAATATGTGACTATTGGGCTTTTTCACTACTTTTCAACCAGTAGCCAGTATGGGTCTAACCAAGTGATCTACAAATCCATATCAAAGCCCAAGAGCCCACAACGGCCGAAAAAAAGAGAATTCAAATTCACAAAAATTCCACCTGCCAACGGTCAAATTTTCATAATTAACATTTGATCCACGGATTTGTTCTCCATTTCATAATCAACAGTCACTAAATAGAACTCAACATCTTGTCTGAAAGCAACAAGAATATCAAGAAAACCGCCATTGTTATTTTGTTCTAAAGAAAAAGAAAGCTCTAAGAGCAAAAATGGAAGATGATAATTCTCATTCTCTCGCCCCACCCAAGCCCTCTTCATCAGGTACACTCTTCTGATCTATTTATCCAATAAACTAAATTTGGAATATAAAGATCAAAACTTTCTCACATTTTGGTGTTTTGTTTCCTTGAATTATACGCAGGAAACGATGAGGATGAGAGAGAAAACCATCAAGATTCTCACCAAATGGGTACAAAACCTCAGGATCAGGGTAAACAACCATCACCCAAGAATTTCATGGCACCCACAATTTCTGCTACTTCAAAGGCTTTCAATCCAAAGAAGAAACTGATAGCAGAGTGGAAAGAAACTTCCCCAAATGCCCATCTTCAGAAACCCTCAAATCTTGGTACAAAATCAGTTTCCGACAAATTGGGTACTTCTAGTTCTGACTATGGAAAAACTTACCCTAAAACCCCATTATTATCTTCCACTGATAATGTGTTCAAACCAAGTGTTTTTAAAGTTGTTGATGAAGATCCTTCTATTAAGCCTTATGATCCCAATACCAATTATCTCTCTCCTAGGCCGAAATTCCTCCTGTATAACCCGAATAGGCGTCGAGAAATCGTTCTTAGCCCAAGTGTTTCTATTGATTCTCAGGGTACTTCTGTTTATTCTACTGCAGACAGTTCTTTGATGGCAGGAAATAGGGATGATGAGCATAGTGTTGAGCAAGTAGTAGTTGAGAAAGAAGAGGAAGAAGAGGAAGAAGAGGTAAATCAAGAGAGGAAATGGGGTTTGAAATGGGAATTGTTTAAGTCTTTGATTGTGTTTGCTGTTTTAGTGATTTCTACCATGTATATATCTTCAATGAACTCGCCTTCGCCTTTACCGCCACCTGCTAGAAGGGGACTCCAAATTGAGTATCAGAACTTTGAGAACAGAACTTTTGGGGCTGTTTCATTTAGCAGTGTTGATTTTGGAAATTGGGTATTTGCTGAGAGAGAAGAACCGGAGACGAGTTTGTTTGAAATCGACGAGATTGATGTTGAGCATGAAGAGACATCAAGGGATGGTATTTTGATGGGTTATAATGAGACTCAAGAGATTGAGATTGCTGAAAATATGGAGCCTTTGAAAGAACATTATCATTTGACAGCCTGGTTTGATGTTGAGGATGAGTTGGACTTAAGTTTAAAAAGTTTGAAGGATGTGAAGGTGGAAAGTGAGATAACTACCACTGCTCAAGTTATCAACCTGGAAACTGAGGAAAGTGTGGTTTCGGACTTGATGTGCAAAGATGAACTAGTAGAAGATGAAGCACAAATGGTTTCTTATGATCCTAATGAGGTGATTGAAAAGGAAGATTTGGCAGAATTTGATGTGAAGATGGCTGAATCTGAGCTAAAATATAATTATAAGCACTTTGCAATTGAGGCAGAAACTATTGCTGAAAATTCCTATGAGGGAACTAAGAGGACAATGTGCATGCTTATGAAAACAGGATGGTTGATTCTGAGACAAAATCCATGGAAGGGCAATCAGAGAATGAGGCCGAAACAGTTGTGGAAGACGGAAAATTGGCTAATTATGAGAAGGAGATGATCGAATCTGAATCAATATGCAATGAAATCGAAGAGGATGGACAATCAGAAAGTGAGGCAGAAATGGTTGCTAAAGACGAAATTGTAGGAGATTTGTCTGATTATGAAAAGGAGATGATAGAATCTGAATCAAAATCCAGTGATGGCAAGCTGCTTCTGAATCAAAATGAGGAGCCACAGACTGCTGCTGAAAAACTCAATGGGGAAGTTATAAAAGGAAATGTAGGTGAGCATGAGCACAAACAATTTTGGTTGACCTCAAAGAATTCGATTTGTCTTCTGATATCATCAGTGATAGCCTTGATAACATCCTTGGTAGTAATATTCTATTTCAAGTGCAAAAAAGCTTCTTCAAGGACTAGTTCCCCAAGAATGAAGCTGTGCTCCACACCTAGCCTAAGACTGCCACCTAAAGTAGGACAGGAAATTGAGCAGATTCAGAAAGCTCATTTTCAGTTAAGTCCTCCACCAGTTATTCCAACAGAGGTGAAACCTGAGAAGACTGTTCCTAATATCATCAAAGGGGTTAAGTTGCTTTGTGAGTTTGAGGTTGGAAAAGATTTCAGAAGCTCACTTAAAAGCTGTAATGTGCAAAGTAACATGCAGGAAAGTGATGACAGCAACCATTCTGTTCCTCAAGAAAGGAAGGTACTAAGGAGCAAGACTCTAGATCCTAGTCACTCGCAGTCGTCTACTTCTGAAAATGCAATGGTTGATTCTCTATCAAATGAAACATACAAATCCCAGGAAAAGACTACTATGAAGGAGGTGAGTGACATAGCTTTGGCCTTTGAAGTCTGAATTTCAGTTGTGACTTCTAAAGTTATCAGTATTTCTTGTCCATACTTTTTCTGCATTTAAATTATTCTGTTTGCATACTTAAATTTGTTATGAATAGTAACAATTATAAGCTGGCATTTTGTTCTTAGAGATGAACGATTCTGCTGTTATGCACAAGATGTTTTCTTGCTGCAGCCTACTATAAATGATTCAGTGAACTTCAAAACAAATTAAATCGAGCAAAACCGATTTCATTTTCATTAAACAGATGATTGTTAGACATGGTCTGACATATTGTATACTAGTCACCTATTATTGCAAGCTGTTTGAGTATGTCCAATAGAACTAGCCATTAATGCTTATAATATATGGTTTGAGCATCAGATGCAAGCATCAAAATTTCCATATGCTTTTACATTGATTTTCTATTGTTTTCGGCATCAGTGAATGTTTCAGCTGTTGTGTATTCTTCAGCGTTGATAAACATGCGATTCCCCTTATCTAATCTATACATATCTGGGATTCTAAAGCAATTTGAGGATGACTAAATGATCTTCCCTTTACTTTTTTTTTTGTTGTTGTTGCTGAGAATGATTAAAAGCAAATACATGATTCTCATTTGACCAGATCATCTTAGCCAATTGAGCAATAGCTTTTGAGTAATGTTTTTTTTTTCTTCTTCTCCCTTTTCACTTATTCTGTTTACATGTGGAACAGAATGGCAAAGAAGAAGTGTCCAAGTCTACTCCTACACCACTGAGGAGATCAAGCAGACTCCGCGACCGAGGAGCGAAATCTCCATGACACACTTAAACAATATGCTCCATCCCTAACCTTAAAATGAATGTAATGATACTGGAAAACAGCATCTCAGCTGTTTCACATATTAGGCTTTCTACTGAAGTCTTACACATACAGCTCTCAACTGTAGACAAGTTAGGTAATCTTTTGATACTATTGTAGAAGTTGGAGCCATTTTTTCTTCTTTTTTTGCCAATATGAATTGACTTTAGTAAGGTAGAAAACTGTGGGTTCAATCTTTTGCCAATATGATTTGACTTTAGTAAGGTATAGAAAACTGTGTGTTCAATCTTTGCTAATATTATCATGGAAGTTTCCTTTATATGATGGGCTTCATTCTTCTCTGACAGTGACTTTACTTACATATGTTTCTAAACTTGACCTAATAATCTTATCTCTAAAGCTTATCTTTTTGGACCACATCAAAGCTTCATTCTTGGTGTTGTCTTTCTCCCCTGGTAACTCTTAAGAAGGAAATTCATAGACGTTGGGTGTTGAACTGTACTCCATACATATCCAGTATCCTCTGTGAACCATTTTTCCTGTGATGCAGGAACTAGTGATTTTTTTTTTTTTAGGGGAAAATAAATTCCATTAATTGAAAGTCACACGACACTTACAAGAAGGATTGAATTCAACAAGAAATATAGATCTAAAACATCAGAATACATTCGAATGAAAAAGCTATGTGCAATAGAGATTCAACAATTCCGACCGACTTCTATTTAATCGTTGTTTTTCATATTACAGCCTCTTCGCAGAAGATTCTGCTATAAATTTCAATGTTTTGATCCGACATAGTAGACCAAGAGTGAACACTTTAATACTTCTTTTTGTTTCTTTTTCCCTTCTATTGTTTTAGCTTTCTCACCTCTCTTACGTTTTAAAGTGAGAAAACAAATTGCGAGGGAAAAAGTATTATGCACTAATCCCTCGTTTGATTTAAGGTAATAATTAAAAAAAAAAAACACAAAAAAATGGGCCATGACAATGATATCCATCAATCCATTATTTGCATGTAAAAATGAACCAACCAGCTAGAATTTATCTTTATCCATAATCCATATGTGTCAAATGCTAGGAAAACATGACATGAAATCCAATTAATACCACATGCTATTCATGTGGACATGATCCTCAAGCAAATTTTCTTAGTTTGAGAACAAATTTTTCGTTACCATTCATAAAATTTGTTCTTGTAGTACTAAACTATGAATTTTCATAACATCGTAGTATGAAATCGAAAGTTGTTTGATGCTACAAGTGGAAAGCGGGTTGCAGAGAGAAAACATGGGAAGAGATGAGAATAAGAATAATATTCTTGGAATTTTTGTTTTCTTTTTTTAGAAAATACTTGTGGAATTTTTTTGGTTGAATTTTTGCTTACGATGACCATGTTTAGAAGGCCAATCATCACATTGCTACACATGAAAGAATAACACCTTTTATTTTCTGTCTCTGTTTTTGTATGATTTTCTTTATTTGTTATTTATGGAATCATTTTTTGATACGAGGAACTCGTAGCCACTATTCTTTGAGTGTGGACTGGATAAACCCCAAGTATATGAAGATAGGCTCAGTAGAGGAATTATTGTGTAGTCCAGGAGCTCTGCTCAATTTCTCCAGCAAAGGAGGCTTAGTGGGAATTGGACCTTTGCCATGAAATTCAACCATACAACCAACTCAACTACCCCTTTTAGGGCTATTATTTATGGAATCTTATGTGAGTTGTATCACTTGTATGTAATCCAATTTTCGGTCGATTATTCCAATCCTGTAGGCTGCATAGCTAAGCTGATAACAATCTTATAAAAAGCGCAGCCACAGAAGAATACTCTTGTGTTGTTTCAAGAACCAACATATATCACATCCAAATCCAAGTAGTGACAATTGACAAACTTTTGGATGTTGAAGTCTCTTCTTTTCCCCTCCTTGACGGACAGAACCCACGGTACCATTTCAAACTTTGGCAATTGTTGGAGTTGAAATAAGCAACAGCATTTTTGACTTATCTATTGATTGCTTTTAGGGTGAAGGGGAATGAATGAAATTACAGGGATATTACATCGGATATTATTAAAACACAAAATATTGTATGAGGCGGCCTCAAGGTGAGGCCTCTCATACAAGCATGATGCCATGTCGACGTCATGCTTTATATAGAGATAGCCTCACCTTGAGGCAGCCTCATACAAGACCTATTGTTATTAAAAGGGTCCGATCTTTTCACATAAAAATACGAAACTAAACTTTTATCAAAAAAAAAAAAAAAAAAATGAAACTAAACTAGACTTATTTCTGATTTGATCTGAACATATTTCAACCGAATCAAAATTTCCTTTAAATAACACTGGTTAAACTTTTTTCAAATTCTTCATTAGTTTTAAGGGAGACACAAAAGTCAATATAATACGATTAGATACGGTATGAAATGGAAAAATTATAACGGGTACCTAGCGTACCCTAGTCCCTTAGCGACTAGATCGACTTTATTATTAATCTGTAGGCCAATGAAATTTTTAGTTATTGTTCATTTTAGAATTGGAGAAGTGGAACTGATAGATATAGACAAGAATTTCCTTACACAAAGTAAATCTCATATTCATCCTGAATTCCTGATCATGTTTAACTATTTTAGAATCATAATTTCTAATTTATATAACAACATTGAGCATAAAAATTGGAAAAAAGAATATAATCACACATTAGAGGTAAATTTACACAGGACTTATTGGAGGACTACAGGTACCTATAAAACTTGATTTCCTACTTAGACAAGATAAATTAGATAAAGAGCCAGACTTTGGAGACTTCTTTGATATGGTGCCTTTTGGTTGAGTATAAGATCTGAAATTATTCAAGCCACCTGCATAACTCTTACAAGCTTTTAATTTCTTTTGATATGGAGTCTCTTTCTTTGCTAGATCTTCTAAACTTGTCACCCTTGCTAGTGTTGTGAATGATTGGGACCTTCCTTGATAAAACTTTGATAGCCCTTTTCTGCACACATACCATACATAGAGTAACTTTCATTAGTTTCAATATCATAGTCTAAGAACAAATCTTCGGCTCTAATTGGTGTTTGAGTTTCGGCTCCTTTTTTCTTTCATTTAATAAGACGGAATTCTAATTATAAAAAAAAAAAATGAAAAAAAATAGAGATGCCAGATCTATCAACTTACTTGATAGGCAGTTGTTCCATGAGTTGTGATAATCCATACAAGGGTCCATTGGATTGTAGTGATGATGAGGATGATGAAGAAGTTGCATCATCATCTAGATTTTCTGATGAACTTGATTCATTAGAGATGTTTGAGTCATCCCCAAAGGATGATGTACTTGATTCACTTATGTATGCATCATCATCACCATCATTTTCTTCATCATGATGATGATGATCATCACCATCTTGATGTCTTCCAAGCATGTTCATCATCATCATCTTCTTCTCAGTTGCTTCTCCATGATGATACAAGCTCACCATGTATGATGAGGTTTCCACCTTGTGTTCTTGAATAACTTCCATTGATAATACTTCTAAGAGAAAGAGAGTGAAATAATAATGATAAAAGAGAAGGATAAAGGAGAAGGATAGAAAGAAAGAGAGAGAGAGAGAGAGAGAGAGAGAGAGAGAGAGAGAGAGAGAATATATAGTTTCTTTTAGGGGAATAAAAAAAAGCACAAAACAAAATATAAGATTGAATCTTTCATGGGGAGCATATTTATATATATTTATATATGACCTCCACATGATTATGGCCACATGGTCTAAGTAAACCATTGGCCTGTCTTGGTCTTCCTAGGAGAGAGATGATAATCTTACATCCCTGTATATAACACGGCAAATAAAAGACTAACTAGATGATGCCACGTGTCTTATCACTATACATTGACCTCTGTGATTGTCTTGATTGAGTGGTTAAGTCAAACAAACAAGAAGATAACAAAATCTGAAATGAGGGTGCACGCAAAATTCCCTGCACCTAGAAGTTTGGTGGTAGAGTATTTGTTTTTTAATAAATAAAATAAAAGGGAAAAGAAAAGGCTTATCTTTGTGGATTCGATATTATCCTATCCTATGTGGGGTTTGTGGATGGGTATGTTACTTGACGTTTTCAAAAATTAATAATCAATGTTTGTGTAATATGAATATGAATATGAATATGAATATGAATGAAAGGATAAGCTTTAAAAGCCATATCCAAGTCACCTTTGCTTCTTTGCCGGCCATTTTATATACTAGTAGTATTAATTAGGGGCTCTTGTTTTTTCATGATACATGAGCCATATTGTATATTTGTTTACTATTTAGATTTATAGAACCCTTTTATTATGTTTGTTTGCCTTTGATAATTTTCTTAATTAGAGTATTGTTTTATAACAATTTGCCATTTATCATAATATAAATTAGCTACTCATTGTAAATTAAAAAAAAAAAAAATTACTTTCTCTTCTTTAGAGTCAAACTGAACTGAATTGAATGAAATTGAACCCTACTTTTTATGTGAGACAAATATATGTTTGTAAACTTCACATCACCGAACTGAAGTGAAAATTACTAAACTGACACGAGACTACTACTGAAGTACTCAACTGAACTGACCGGATAAGCTCTAAATTAAAGTACACACCCTTATTACACTACGATTTTTTATTGTCAACTTTTTCGTTCCACACTGTATTCATTTTTATATTTTATTTTGTCTATTACTCTGCAATCCATTCTGTTCCGCACATCGCAATACTTAATAATTTGAACTAAATAGTGCGCGGGGATCAAATTAAGACCGCCTAGTTCAAAGGGTCTGTAGAGTAGTTGACCCACCAAGCTTTAGCCTTTATGAAGGGATATGGAGGTCCAAGCATTTAGCATACGCTTATCCGATAATAGATGGACTGGTCAGCAACAACAACAAAAATATGATCATTGCCGTATCTTCATGGAGATTATTTTGGGCCCCCCTTATACCTTTATATTCCCTTCACCTTTGCGCCACGTTTTTCCTTTATTTAGTACCCAGAAAACAACTTGTACCACATTTATGTCAACTAGCGTAATCACTAATTTAATTTGTGGAGGGAGGGATGATTTCAAGTCGTGCGTAGATAATGGTCGAGGATATCTCTTGAAGAGCCCCATTTTTTAAGGGCGAGTCTCATATTCTAAGTTGTATTTCTATGCTTCAAACTATTTTAATTACGTTAATTATTTTTACTCCTAGAGATAATGTTGTACTAACATACTCTTTTGTTAAGCGGACATTAGCATTATGTGTTGAAGCCCGCTTTCGACATTATATTTTGGCAACTTTGATCACATGTTTGTAATTTGTTGAGGAAGAAACAAGTTTTCTGTGCATAAGAAACACAAGGAAAGACAGTTATACAGCTTAATAGCACATACTTATCATTTGTTCGATAATTATCAAATCCTTTAATTTTAGGCAAAATCTTGAGAGCAAGTAAACTAAACTTGACTCTTGAGACATGGCACTTATTTTACAAAGAGGAAGTGTCCGTAACCTAATCACCAGCTAGTATGGCAAGAAAAGGGTCCTGGTTTAGACAAATGTTTTGGGCTAGCACAAAAAGGTTTTCAATTTTATCAAATAGCAGAAAATTGAAGTTCTTTTTTTTTGAGCTTGAAGAAAATTCAAGCTACATTCGGCCAAGAATATTTACTTTGAAGAAGGTTTCCAATTAATTCTAAAATCTATCATGCTTCAAATTCCTCGTATTAGAAAGTTCCGAATCATGCTTATACCTCTCACGAAGCATTGATCCATAATCATGTAATAATCTCTCGTGAAGCTTCTTCGGCAAATAAAACCCGGTTTTGTCTGGTAAGTAGCAGCCTACAAGGACCATTTACAGGAAGCTTCTTGTTCTACACATAATTGCATTTTATTGAGACCAATTCCAAACTAGAGGGAGTACTATTTTCATTTTTGGTCATCATCTTTGTGGAATACTATAAGCAAAGACTTTAGGTCTCTTGGTCTTCCGATAATTATGTCCCAATCAGTTTGATTGATATTATATTTCTTGTTATGTTTATTTAGGCCCAAGGCTCATACACTAATTGGGTTCCGTTTGATTCACCTGGATACTGATCTAAACTAATTTTTTAAACTTCACCGTTAATCATTTAAAATTTGTCCAAACATAGTCAATATTGAACTCATTTGAAAGTATGCTTTGAAATCTTTGCGATGACATAATTATCATCATGAAATTATTTCGGAATAAAAACTTATATGAGCGCAAAAGTTACGCATGAACTGAACTGAATTTAAGTAAAAGTAAGGTGAATCAAACATAGCCTTAAAGTCCATGAAGCCTATCAAACATTTCACATTTCGGAATGAGCTTTTGGGCCCAAGTACATTGTTGGGATTGGGCTTTTGGGCCACCAAAAGGAGTACTTTTGATCAGCATGTTGACATGGGTCCGTCACCTTGAAGCCCATATATCCTAGGAATGTCAAATGGGTTGAACCAATTGAGTTCTTGTAGGTCAGGTCATGAAACCTTGTGTAAAAACTGGTCCAACACAACATTTTGGTTTACATATTTGATGCGCTGATAACATTAGTAACCAAAAATTTCTTTCAAAGAATAAGGTTAGCAATGATATGAACTTTTTAACATAAAATCTCGTATGAAATGACCTCATACAATACAGAAAAATATCATACAGGTACAGTAATCAAATCAAATTTCTTAATAAGTGATTTTTAGTGAAAAAAGAACAGGTAGTGTAAAAGAGATGGATCAGAGTACTGGCTTAAATTCTCGGAAGAGAATAAATTAATAGCTCAGTATAATCAACTTCGATCATCTGGGGAAATAGTCATCATTTCCATCTCATCAAATAATAATAATAATAATAATAATAATAATAATAATAATAATAATAATAATAATAATAATAATAATAATAATAATAATAATAATAATAATAATAATAATAATAATAATAATAATAATAATAATAATAATAATAATAATAATAATAATTTATGTATGAAATATGGGGAAGATGATTGTTGAGCAAATCAATTGAGATGAAACACAACTGCCCATCTTCCCCTTTTGATATCGCAGGGAACTCTTTCGACTATTTGGTACATTGATTGGGCACCATGCCGATACACACAATCTCTGCTTATTTAGAGAAAATCAAACACAACCCAATTCAATTAATTTACTAAAGAATACATAAGTTGAGAATATGAACAAAAATGAAACAAGGAGAGAGAAAACTCAATGGGGGAAGGGGAGCAGATCAATGGCGACCTGCAAGCAAAAACAATGATTATGGTTTATGACTTTGTCTTGGGAGGTTTATAAAGAAGAGGAAATATTAGGGCTTTATGAGGGTTTAATGGAGCCGAAAAGTTTGGGGCGGATGAACAAATAAGGCCCAGCCGCTTCGGTGACCACACGTACATAGGACTACAATTTAGCCCATGGTCACGCCCACATGACCTAACAATGTTTTTTTTTTTTTTTTTTTTTTTCTTTTGTGTCAAACAAGCCAATATTTAGAGGGGGTTGCTATACGTAAATCGCAAATTACTAAACGTAAATCCCCACTTCCCACAATACCCCTAAGTAATTTTCAGCCCTTTCTCTCTCTTCCTTCCTTTTCTCTCAACCAATTTTCTCTCACACAATGTCCTCCCCTCTCTCGAGACATTGATTGCAGCATCAACAATTCATCACCATCATTCATCACCATCATCATCCTTTATCATCATCATCATCATCATCATCCTCCCTTTAATCAATGCAATTACAAAACAAAAATCAAGAAAAAAGACCCAAACCACCCCCCACAGTCAAACCACGCAGCAATCTGCCACACCCACCGTCAGCCACGCAGCACCCCGCCCCACCTACCGTCAACCTCCACGTCCCGCCGTCAGACCACCTTGTCAGCCCATTGGAAAGCTTTACTGCCTCCCAAGTCAAATATATATGGCTCATGATTTCTTGGTTATGATCGAAGGGGAAGTTTTCCCCTTTGTTATCAATTAGTACTCAAAAATTGATGAAATATGATTTATCACGATTCACACCTCCCAGAAAACGTTGGTCCGCCCCCTACCCTACCCTACCTTGTCCTCCGCCCGAAGCCACCAGATGTTGCTCTCAAAGTACTGATTGCTGCCACAAAGAGTTTACCCATTTGCATACAGAGGAGAAAGAAACAAACTAAACACTTGCACGCAACTCAATGATTGATCCCAACATATTTCCTAAAAAATCAGATCTTGCGGCATATGGTGGTGCAGGTGCTACAACTGGAGGGATATGGTACCGACCTGCCATCGGGCATTAGCCGCCAGTCGTCCAAATTCAACCACCGCCGCAACCCTTAGCCGAGAAACATTTTAATAATTAAGAAAGTTCAAATTTTTATAGTTCTAATTCTTATTTGAAGATCATCAATAATTGCATCAAAACATTTGTATCGATCAAAGCCTTCGTCGATGGTGATTCCATTGTATCAATTAATGCCCACAGAATTCACACTCGAACCCCGGTCTCCCAACTCCCACGCCGCTGCCTTTCCAAACCCCATGCCCGAGCCACCGGCACCTCTCAACCACCCAGCCACCGGCGCCCTTCAACCACCCAGCCACCATTTATACCACCATAAACCCTAAACAATGTATAATTAAAAAAAAATTAAATTCTAGGCTTCAAAAAAAATAATAATTTAATTCTAATTCTTTTGGTTACTTGGTTATTATCATTGATTTCATCAAAAACTTAGTCTTTATCAGAGCAATCATCGATGTTAATTAGAGTTTCAAGGAGTTCCCGGAGAGGAAAAGGGAGGAGGATAAATGTGGTTTGCAAATAAAAAGGGTACTCTGGGAACTAATGCGACAAAAAGATTTGCGTTTAGTAATTTAAGATTTACGTTAAGCAGTTCCGTATTTAGAAGTGAGCAGAAAATACGGGTACCCATTATTGGAATCCTAATTGATTTGGAATCGGTGGTTCCGGAATCGTAACCGGTCTAACCAATTCCAATTCCCAAAAATAGGAACCGGTACCAACCAATTCCAATTCCAATTCCTGACTTTTGGAAACCGGAACCGGTTGGGTACCCAGTGAAAAAAAAATATAAGACTGTAATCTCTGATAGAATAAAAAGATGGTGATTTTCTAGTAAGATTAGTGGTTTAAAAAATCGTATTTGTAATTTTAATGTTTTAATGATTGTATTTGTAATATTAGTAATTAAATATTTGTATACTATATTTAAATTTTGATTTACAATGTTAAGTATTTTGATTGTAGTATTTGATTTTATGTTTGCAGTATTTTCGGAAACTAATATTTGTTAGTGTAAAATAATATTTGATGTTTTTTTATTATTAAAATATACATTTATTTGATTTAAAAAATAATAAAATTTGGATTTTAATGTGGACTTGGGTACCGGGAACCGGTGGTACCCGGTGGATCCAATTCCAATTTCTAAGATTTAGGAACCGGTGCAACCAATTTTAATTCCAATTTCTAGGAATTAGGAACTAGATCCAATTCCAATTTCGGGTAGTGCAAAAAGCGGTGGGTACCCGGTTGCGCTCACCCCTACCAACAATGATATGTCTAATAATGGACCTTCAATGTTGTATTTTAATTAATTATTTTTTTTCATCCAAAGATTGTATGGTTATATTAACAAGTCCAAAAAAAAACTATCAGACAATCTGAAGACTACATTTTTCGGAGAAAATTGTCTGGAGTAAAAAAAAATCCAACAAAGTTAGAGAAGTTTTCCCAAACCTCAAAAGAATGTGCTCGTTGAGTTGCATCGTCCAGGGATAAAATCTAAGAGTGCCACGCCCAGCCGTACCTAAAGAAAAGGAAAAATGAAAAACATAAGAGTGCCTCCTCTTTTCCAAGGGAAAGAATGTTCCCTTGCAATGTCATCTAAAGTAGAAAATAAACAACATTCGAGCAGCGATAATATATTGACATCTCAAATACTCTAACTTTTGATATTTAGTCCGACAATATTGTGAAGTACAAGGACATGTTTTGATAAGAAACCAATTCAAATCTTATTCGACATTCTTGTAAATATATATTTGAAAACATAAATCAAGTTACATGGCCCATCAATGTTGTTGTAATCAAATTCTCTCCTCAACTTGCAATGCAATCTGGAGTAGCCATTGCAGCTTGAAGAATCATCTCAAAGGCTTTTTCCACACATTTGATAAGCCTATGGTGATCAATGAAGTCTTCCTCAACTCCTAAACCGATTCGCAGCTTTTGCATGTAGCTCATAACAGTCACCGTTAAACTCTGCAACAGAACCATTAACCATTTTATCAATATATACGAATCTATCACTAAGGCTCTGTTTAATTCACATTAATTTTACTTAAATTCAGTTCAGTCCAGTTCATGAGTAACTTTAGCACTCATATAACTTTTTATTCCGAAATAATTTCATGATGATAATTATGTCATCGGAAAGATCTCAAAGCATACTTTCAAATGAGTCCAATATTGACTATGTTTGGACAAATTTTAAATGGTTAACGGTTAAGTTTAAAAAATCAATTCAGTTCAGTTCAATTCAGATCATCAGTTCAGTTCAGATCAGTTTTATCAAGGTGAATCAAACGGATTAGTTTTAAGTAAATAAGTCATCTGAAGTAGGAGCGAAGGTGTGTAAAATTTCACAATGCATCAAATATTGATAAAAAATGCGAGTTTTAAGAAAGTGGAAAATAGAGAACTGGATAGACAATAGAGGCGCAACGAAACCCACCAATTTCACTCCAACCAGCATGAAGTAAAAGCCGCTGATAGGGTGCTTCGCAAGACTCATTTGCTCGATAGGTCCAATCAGATTGCTAATTGCCATAGTAGAATTCTTAAGTACCCCATAGAAGATTCTAGCAGCAACCTGTAAAGGTGATCAAAGAATTGATTATGTGATTATCAATTCCCTGTTGTGAGTACATATCCTCCATAAAATTACTAGAGCATAATGCATAACATACCTTAGGGCCCCCATATGTCATTATAACATCGATGAGCCTATTCAGGAGATATAGACCAAAAGAATTCCTCTTACGCTTGAAAGTTTTGTGAGGTTGAATGACGAACTTGAGAGGATTTGCAAGGGCATCTTGTTCAAAATTTGGGATTGGTATTTGAAAACCTGCGCTTTTATTGCCCCATGGCACCTTAGCATTGTGATTGTGCATCTCTTGTGAGTGTGCATAACCTTTGGTACTTCTGGCATTAACAGGTATTATTGCTGTTGAACGTGCCTTCCATGAAGCTGGATCAACTTCTTGCTTGTATAAATGAGTCCCCAGAAAGATTGTCCCAACAACAACATCATTGACAGTCTAAGACAGAAACATGAGAAAATGGTGAATAGTTTCCAATGGGTGATCATCGGAAGCAAGTACATATAATCACAGTTAGGAGTCTAGGTGGTAGTAAAATCTCCATCTCGTATAGTGTTTTTTTTTATTTTCTAACATAACTAAAATGCAACAACAACAAACTAGACGTGTCCTGCTGAGTGCTGTAGCCTGTACTCGCAAGGTAATTAAGATGCAAAGGATTGGATATACACTTCCTAGAATAGAAAGTGAATGTATGCGAATCTTACCACTCCAAGACGTGCCTTGATTTGCTTGACAACATTAAGAGAAAAGGTGACGGTACAAATTCTAGTGGAGCTGAGATGGTGATCTGCCTTTCCAGACCTAATTGGGGTTTGGTCATCTTCGAAGAACGTCCTTCTAACACCTTGTCCGAAATCGTACAGAAAGTAGAAGACAGAAGATATTAAATTAGGCACAATGGAGAAAGTTTTCATAGAAACATCACCCTTTTGCTTCTCGTCCCTTGATCTAGATGAAGGGAAAGTGAGAGGAAGCGAAGGATCATCAGCTCGCCGAAAGCAAGAGAAGAGAGATCCCATGAGGGAGACTCCATCAGCAATTGCATGGTGAAACTTGAGTATGATAACTCCATGGACTGCATGGCTTATGGGGTACTTGACAACATGACATTCCCATAACGGTCTATCTAGTGGAACTTGTTCCTTGGATATCTTGGATACATAATCGTCAAAATGTTGAGTATAGCTTTCAGGTGATAGATCTTCTGGAAAAATGGGGAACTTAACCTGATCTTGTACATTCATCTCTACTCTCTTCCACGTTTTCTCATCCTTGTCCTGAATCTGGTAAAGGACAACATGATTTGATCATAAATGTTAAGATTCACAAATAACATGTTATATGTTACCTATCTGTTAAATTACTGACGTTTAAAATTTAATAAATTTGACTTTTATCTAGGAGGCCAATCATGACAGAGGGAGTATAATATAACCATGGATAACTAGAGTATTGTAAGCTGGTAACATGATTACAAGACATGATATATCGTCCTAAATTGTTTTTTAGTAAGATTATAAGTTTGGTAATAGCCATCCAAACTTATTGGTCTGAAACTCTGAATGCAAAATATTTTGCAGTTCATTTAACTTTGATTTCATTTCCTACAAACATAAAACATCATCACGAGTTAACTAGCTAGCTGCCTGATCACTTCAAATGTCTTATTTATGGTTCTACATATGCACTTCATAGAGCAAGAGAGAGAGAGAGGAAACAGAGTACCACGATGGAGGAGAAACGGGGGCTAGTGGGAATGAAGTCATCCTTGAGGAAAGCATACACCGCGGTGACATCGACAGGGATCTCCGATTCAAATATAGCCAGTATATAAACTGGTAGTTCCTCACTGTTGAAGTAAATTTCTGAAGTTGGGCTTAATGGCTCTAGTTCCTCTTCCTCCTCCTTGTTATTCATTAAGCTTTCCTCTAATCTAGCTTTAGTATTTACCCTCAAGTTTAATCCCATTTTGCAGCTCTATACCTTTAATTCCAAACCAAAAGCTAGCTCTACTAAAATATTAGCTCCCTGCCCTCAAATAAAAAGCTAGCCCATCCGATCCCATATTTATAATACTGTACTGTAGTAAACAACACCATCTTTTAACGAAATAAGGAACCAGCTATGCAGGGTTCTACAAAGTACATGACTAAATCAGAAATTCAAATTTGCCACACTTTTTCTTTCCCACCAAATACGTACAGTTGATGCTACAACTAAAATCCCAACAACTTTCTCTCATTGGTGTATTAAAGGATGCCAAACTTAAATGTGTTTGGTAAATGGTAATTGCTGTCCTATGCAAATGTTATCAACTATTTAATGGGTTCTGGTGGTCCAGATCACTCTGTTTCAGCAAGCAGTTCACCATGAAGGACGAAGTTCATGTAATTTTCTCAGTACATGATCTTTATGTTGTACCACTACTTTATCAACAACAACAACAACAAACCAGTAAATATCCCGCCTAGGGCGGAGTTTGGGAAGGTCCAGATGTACGCAGTCTAACCCCTAACTAGTTGCCTAGTAGAGTGACTGTTTCCGAAATTGTACCACTACTTTGATCAGATCTAAATTTCTAATCCTGTCAAATTCAAATGTCTGACCTCTTATGGTCGTCCATGTGATCGATTACCATCTTATCACATTTTCGAATTCTATTCAGTAACAAAATCAGGATAATAGACCCAAACCCAATCAATTGGTACAGAGAAATCATTGACTTTCCCATAAATGGTTATCACCTCGAATTCGATTCAATGTAGTAGACAGCCCACTTTATTGTTACAGATAACACAATTGCTCTAGCAATAACTAGCAGGTCAACAACATTGATTGTTAATGTCTCTAAATATCATCCGTCGAGAAAAACATGCCTTAAATTTTCATTTAAATACCTAACGTCTAAGGACACCTCCAATCACTGCCTTTACTGGAGCCTCCCTTATCAACTCATTCACATTGCATATGACAAAAACACATACTGGCTTTAAATTTTCAGTCATTTCTTTAAGTCCATGCATAAATTTGTTCCAATGACTCCACTTCTTACCCCAATAAAAACTTTCTATATAACTCATATGTAACCTTACTACGGTCACCTATGATTCTGTGAAGCAGGGACATCTTGAGTAGGTGTTACGACATATGTCGGACATGACAGCCGACAGGACATTGAAACGCAGATGCAGAACATATTAGGCTTTTTCCTCTCCATAATTGGCGTTTTCCTGTATGTGAGGAATTATTGTGTCCATAAACCATGGTCACTTCAGTAAATATTAAAGTTACAGCTCTAACACCTTATCAATATACAACAAATATAAATTAATTTTTGTGAATTTTATTCTCTCCCACTTCAAAATGTGTCATTCACAGGCTCACAATGTTACAGTCCAATTATTACGTGTAAGGTTGTACGATAAATGATACAAATAATATCAAAACCCTAATAATCGACATCAAGAGCCTTATAGCTAATATATGTGAGGCATTTTGATCCACTTATGCACAATTTTGACATCACTGGTAAACCATTACACAAAATTTAACTTGCAATGGGTGCACATGTCACTTTCTCAAATAGATATGTTGGTATTTCAACATTGACATAATAATAGGATCAACATTCAATTCGAGCACGCATACTATTTGGCACCCAAATTACATGAAAAACATGTAACTCGAACTTCAAAGTAACGCGAGGAACCAAAGGAAAACCTAAGGTGCGGGTTCAATCATCCCAAGATTACCCAGGAAATGAAGACAATGCAATAGAATGAACCAGAGGAGAAGAAAATAAATAAGGATTAGAAAAGATGACCTAGAGGCCCTGGTCAATGAGGTAATCACCCAGCCGTTCAACAACCATGTTACACTGCCCAGCGTTAACAGGCGCTTCTTCATAAACGCCGAAGATCATAGCTTGACCAGTTTTCTTCACAGTTACCCACCTGCACCCTGAAATGCACAAACATATGAGAGCAGGAACACACATTTATCATAGTTATACTTATTTTAACCTTCTTATGCTTACTAAAATACTCATCAAATTGCTCACACACATATATTCATCATCGGATACTCTTTTTACCAATCATCCTACGATGGAGCAACCTTACAGCCTCAGCAATTTCAAATATCCATACATGCAATTTCAAAGTTTGCAATAATATACCATACAGCCATAAACATTTGCCACTGACAAGAGTAGCATTAGTATGGACCAAAGACACTAGCATTACTAGAAAATTAGAATGTCCATAGCAATTGCCCCTGGTTTCCCTTTTAGCAGTCAATGAATTTCAATTTTCTTCCTTCAAAAATACAATTTAGTTTCCATCGAAATTAAGCTACCTAATTTGAGTCATAACAAAGGATAAATCCAAACTATAGTCCATAACAATAAGCTTTCACATCCTAAATTAAAACACATGATCATGCTAATTACACCAGTCTCAAAATCAGGATATATCTAACCCTAGACTAGATAGTAGATAGATAAACTAACCTATTCTTTTTAGAGATTGCCTAGCTGAGCTCTATCAAGTCACAAGTGTCATGCACATATATATATACGTTCAAACACAGCAAGGATTCGAATACAATTTGACGAAATTCTAAAACGAAATCAATTCAATAATTATTCAGATCAAGAGAGAGAGAGAGAGAGAGAGAGAGGGAGAGAGAGAGAGGACCTGAGGGAAGGTGGAGCTTTGGCCCCCAAACCCAAACGGTGCCGTTATGCCGATAATGGCGGTGGCAGGGAGGTGGTTGCCGCCATTGAGTTCGCATAACTTACGATTGCCATCACATTTTCGAGTCTAGGTTTGGTTTGATTTATTTTATTTATTATTATTATTTTATCTAGATTTATTTTATTTTTATGCAACGTAATTTTACCATGAGTTCCTGTAAATTATTTGAAATCGGGACAAAGATAGGGTTTTGAAGGGGACAAACAGTCAAATATATACTCATAGTGTTTTATTAGTATAGATTTTTTGTATATTTGGATTATGGGTAATTATTAAAGGGGTAATAGAGTAAATTAAAGACTAAAATAGGGAGATGTTACGGGTGAAATTTTATTTTTTAATTCCGTTCCTGGAGAAAATGAGGGGGGGGAATCATTATCCTAGGGCTTAGAGGAAGGTAGACCGCCTCATACGAGATTTTGTGTAATCCAGTTCAATAAATCCTACTACTATTTATTTTTGCTTTGGCATTGTATGAAACCAATAAAATAAGTATAATAAAGACATACAAAAAGGCAATGAAAGAATACACTCTAAATCCTACTACTATCAATGAAGAAAGTGAGAAGTATAATAGGGACAGAGACAGAGGGAGTATTTGTACAAGTATATGAAGCACAAATCTAAAAAGTCGTGAGATTCTTGCATGTATGCATTCAAAAATTGAAAATAGAATATTTTTCGCATGGTAAAAAATTAGAAAACAAGGTTTGGAGCCTAACTAGTTTATCAAGTACAGCAAATTAACATTAGCTGATGTAGTACATTGGATCAGGCAACTTGAAAGTCCTAATGCCTGGATGAGGCCCCAAAAGATCAGTCCACTGGTCACCAATATTCCCAATTATTCTGTAACCCATCCTCACAAGCTCCGTCCTGTGATTTGATTTGTACGCCACGCCTTTCATGCCTGTTTCATTTGCTTGCCTATCACCAAAGTTTATTTGATTAGATATCTACACTAGTATGTATACATTGCAAAAAAGAACAACTACGCTATCTCCATTGTAACAAGTATAGACCATTTAAGAGATATGCTACAAATCATGAGTCATGATTAATCAAGATAGCTACAAAATTTGTACTTAATTATCTAAGTCTATAGATTTACACCTCTCTCTCTTACAATTCCGACTACAATTTATACTATTTAACATGTTGAAAAGCTGCATTTGATCTCTTTGTCTATACTCGACATTGAAGGGAAATCAAGGAACCACAAATGTTATAAACAAGCCCAATATAAATATCTTTTTGGGATTGTGGGAGTACTATAACAATTAACAAGTCCATTGGAGGGAGTTTGATTTGTAGCTAGTATTTCTCATTGTTGTATGCTTTTTACTGAAACGGGACTATCATACACAAATACTGAGGAGAAATTTCTTATAACTACTTTATCCACATTTTTTCCAACACATATATATCCTCTTATCATTTTGGTAGTAAAGACTAGCAGAGACAAGTGAATGCTTACTTTAAGATCATCTTTTCCCAAGTATGGTAACCAATATTCCTCATGTTGCGTTCTTTGGGTTCTCTAAAGGTCTCGTGAGTTCCTGAGAGAAAGACAATTTTGACACCAAGGCGGACCAATCTCTTGTAGAAGTTTAGAACCGCGGGTATGGCCGGAGCTTTAGCTTCAACTTGCCATTCATTGAAACTTGTGGCGTTGTATGGCTTAGCCCTGCATGTAGGTATAATACATATTACTATATTTTGCAAAAGTAGTAGTTGAAAGTTAACTAAACAATCTATTATGACAGCTAAAATATATTAGCGGAGTATAGTTGATAGTAGCTATAAAACTAGCTGAGTAAAATACACACAGTATATAAAGAAAGATAAAAAGTAAAGTTATACATGCCTTAAGTGGTTCTTTCGGCTTGTACGCAAGTTGCACTGTGTAATTAGGTTCCGCATGCAAATCGCTTTGGGGGCCGTTCTAATATTCAAGAGATGCCCAATTCGTTGCATGAATTATGAGGGACAGAAGGAGTGCAAAATCAGATATTTTAAAATGTTGAAGTAAGGTTCTTCAAGTGAGCAGGGTTGATAAATCATCACCTGCACATGTGCATTCCTGAAAGCTGAAACAGCTTTCCCAAAATGGCAATAGCAAGGTTAAGACATATCACTCACCCTCCCCGACCAAGTTATATGGGAGGCTGGGAGCATCAGCATGCTACCTTGTTGTTATGTTGTGGTACTAGCACATAGGCCAAACGGGTGATGCATCAATCCACTTGGTAATGTTCCTAGTTAGTCACAGATCAGTCTGGTGGTAATTCACATCAGAGCTATTTGGCAACCTTTCTCCCAATTACAACATAGCAATAAGTGTTAGCCTACAGAGCACATAAATCTAGAGTACAGCTTGAACCTCCTTTACAAGCACCAAACCGCACCCTCCTTGTGCCGTCAGACGTAGACCTTAATATAGAGAGCTATATCTAAAAGCTGATCACAGTTCCGAACCATGATCCAAAGAGAGTGTGATGCCATGTCTCTCTACCCCTCCCCCCCCTGCTTCACCTCCCGTCCCCCTGATTCACCGCCCCCCCCCCCCCCTGTTGTGTCCAAGTGTCTAAAAGCAAAGCATTAAATTTCAGCAGACTAGCAGAGATCTATGAGACTATGACAGATGATTTCACGCCTTATACAATTGAGAAAATATGTAGAATAATGCTCAGCTGGATGAACTTGAGTGAGCATTGTCACAACAATAAAATAGCAATTTGTGCACAAATGAACTACCATTTATGTTCATATAGACAATGCTTGCAGTGAGAAGAAAAGCCAATAACACTTTATATCTAATCAACACCACAATATTGATACAAGAAAAGCAAGATACCAAAGAAAAGCACGACATTTGAGATATAGAACTATATCATACAACATCAAACAAGTATATCATACAACATCAAACAAGTAATAAACCTTCTTTCCACGGATAACAGCTGAAGACTCTCTTTGAATGACCATGTACTTTGTACTACCAAGGTGCAAACCAGTTGGGCAGAGGGACCCTTGTTCATCAAAATCTTTCATGATAGCAGCAATCTCTTCAGGCTTGAACTATAATCCCAAAATTCTAGTAAACATAAGAAAACATTACATATAAGACAGCCATGTAATGTACCGCTGTTCAACTACTGCTTCAGTAAACGTATTGCATATATGTTGGGTACTAGAACAAAGAACACTTTTTATTTTACACATGAAAATGCAATCAAATCACGAAATCACACTAGCAATTAAAATATTTATAAATATGCTAGGTACTCATAGTCATACTTGCATTTCAAAGTTTGCAATAGCCCATACAGCCAATCAGCCATACAAATTTGCCATTGACAACAATAAGCATTGGTTGAAATTTAAAAAAAAAAAAAAAAAAAAAAAAAAAAAAAAGAAAGTTCAAACACAATTTCCCCTGTTTTTCCTTTTAGCAGACATTACAATGAAGGTTTTGGTAATTGGAAGATTTGGAATTAATGAAGCCAAAACAGTTTTTCATTAAAAAGATTTCCACCAAAACGAAGCCTTTGTTGAATCATCCACCACAAATATAATTCCAAATCAATAAGCTTTCACACCCTAAAAAGTTAATTAAAAAAAAAAAAAAAGACATCACCATACTAATTTCACCCGAGATAGATAATATTGATCAGCTAGTTTGCCAATAGATATAACATCAATTGAGATGCACACACTTGCCATTGAAATTGCTCAAACCCTAATTTGTAACTAGATATATAAAATTAACCGCATTTGCTCGAAAAATTCGTATATCTAACAAAAATTATTACAATAATAATTCACAGAGAGAGAGAGAGAGAGAGGACCTGAGGGAAGGTGGCGCTTTACACCCAAACGCTTGCCGCCATCGAGCGATTGCCATTACATTTTAGATTCTTGATTTAATTTGATATACCATGTGATTGGTTTCGGTGCGATATCTGTTTGAATGATACTTCAAGATTTTTAGGTCATTTCGGGGCACATCAACCAAATCAATATGTCTCCGATCCGTCTTACACTCTTACCTATCTAGATTTTGTGTATTTCTCCCATTTTGCTCTTATTTTGATGAGTTAAGAACTTTTAAATTGGACAAAGATACAACTATACAAAAAAAAATAAAATAAGATAAAAAAATATAGTACTCCCTCCGGTCCACGGAAATCTTGACGTTTGGAGAATAGGACTAATATTAAGGAAAACACATTTTAGCACAAAAAATCCAAATTTACCTTTAAAAGAGCACATGAAGTATTAAGAGAGAGAAAATAATATTTTATTGGGTATTTATTGCTTTCCTTGCATTTGTATTACTTTTCTTACTTTTGTAGCTAGTGGAGTGAGAAATCTTTTTTTTATTTATTTCCTTGCACATGGGGGTGAGAAGGTGGGAGGGGTAAAATAGTAAAGGGTGCTCAAATACATTACCATATAAGAAAACGTAAAGATTTCCATGGTCCAAACATAAGTGGAAAGCGTAAAGATTTCCGTGGACCGGATGGAGTATATTTATACAAAATTTTCTTTTATCAAAATAAAAATAGCAAGTTTTGTGTGAGGTCAACTCTCACAAAATTGGGTCACTATTTAGAAATCTAGGGTCACTTAGGGTGTGTTTTTTAGAGCTTACTCGGTCAGTTCAGTTCAAAAGTCGTATCGTGTGAGTTTCAGTGACTTCAATTTAGTTCAGATATGTTCAGTTCAGTTCAGTTCAGTAATGTTCAGTTCGGTGGTGTTCAATTCAGAAATATACATTTTGTCTCACATAGGAAGTGCGATTTAATTTAGTTTAGAGGTGTTCAGCTCAGTTAAATTTGTGTTCATTTCAGTTCAGTTAAATTTGTGTTCATTTCAGTTCAGTTAAATTTGTGTGGTGTTGAATTCATTTTACTTTAGTTCAGCCTTAAAAAACGCACCCTTATTAAGAGTCGTGACCCTTATTTTACTAAAAGAGTCTAAATACAATAATTCTGAAATCACCAACAGAAAGGCTATTAAAGATCAATGAGAAAATGAACCCCATGAAATACAAGTGTAGCTAATTAAAAGCAGACAATAGAAAAACAAAAGGATCGCACCAAAAATGAAAACAAAATAAAAAATAGAAAACAGCTCACTCATAGCTCATCACCTGCTACATGATCAGTTTATTTTGGAGAATGATACATCCACCTATTAGGTTATCAATTCACTAATATAATCTCACGATCTCTCTCCTTTATTTTCAAAAAATAGCAATTAAAGTAGGAGATAGATAGGAACAATAAACTAGTGGGTAAACGAAACATTTTGCGTTTATTTTAATATTCCTTTAAATATAAAATCAGCCGATGTAATACATTGGATCAGGCAACTTGAAAGTCCTGATGCCAGGGTTAGGTCCCAAAAGATCAGTCCATTGGTCACCCATATTCCCTATAATCCTATAACCCATCTTCTCAAGCTTTGTCCTGTGATTTGATTTGTACACCACGCCTTTCAATCCCGTTTCGTTTGCTTGCCTATATCCCCAAAGTTTATTTTACAAATATTTAGTACTCTTTCTCAATACTTAATCAATTTACAATGCAAGTTAATGCTCGGTTTGATTCACCTTAATTTTACTTAAATTCATTTCAGTTCAGTTCAGTCCAGTTCAGTTCAGTTTAGTTCAGATCATGTTTAACTTTATCACTCATATAACTTTTTATTCCGAAATAATTTCATGATGATAATTATGTCATCGGAAAGATCTTAAAGCATACTTTCAAATGAGTCCGATATTGATTATGTTTGGACGAATTTTAAATGGTTAACGATCAAGTTTAAAAAAATCTATTTAGTTCAGTTCAGTTTTATCCAGGTGAATCAAACGGAGCCTAAGTAGAAACTACAGAGTACGTAGTGAATATATATACTTACTTAAAGATCATCTTTTCCCAAGTATGGTAACCGATATTCCTCATGTTGCGTTCTTTGGGTTCTCTAAAGGTCTCGTGAGAACCAGTGAGAAACACAATTTTCACACCAAGTCGGACCAATCTCTTGTAAAAGTTTAGAACCGCGGGTATTGCCGGTGCTTTTGCTTCAACTTGCCATTCATCGAAACTTGTCGCGTTGTATGGGTTTATTCTGCACATAAAAAAATTTTTATAAGACCGTCTTTTCATAAATTTAATTTAATTTTGGTAAAACAAAACCCGTCACTATTTCAATGTGACTTGGTCTAAGACAAACATATGGATCAAGAAATCACAGTATGGGTAACATTATTAAAGAACAGCAAGTCTTGTGTGAGAAAGATTGTTACCCAAATCCAACGTCGGGCCTAGCATAGTAGGGCAAATTGGAGAGCGAAGTCTCATCAATGTCGAAGATCCAAATATCCTTGCCATCTTTCTTAAGTTGGAGGGTCTTGACATAGTCATAAGCAGCCTGGGTGACGGCCGCACAGTCCTTACGGTACTGTGCCCCCATCATGTAATGCCCGACATAGTCCTCACACTCCTCTGGGACCGTCTTCCAGTCCTGGAGGTTGTTCGTCTCGACCGCCAACCGCCAGCTTAAGCAGTTTAGGCCCGGGATCCGGTGACCGGCCGAGCCCGAATGTGGCATGATGAGGCGGATTTGGTGAGCTACATGAGCTTGAGCAGTGTAGATCAAGTTAATTCCTACTAGGAGTATAAGACAGAGCCCTCTTAGGAGTGTCATTGTGTTTAATTGTACTCTATGTGCTTAGTTTGTTAAGTGCAAATGTGCAACCAAGCAAATATCTATTTATAGAAACTATATGGTTGTTGAAGAGTCAACATGTTTGGTTAGCACTTTAGAGTAATTAATCAGATCACTAATAATTAATTAGCTCTCTGATTGAGGGAATGGCTTATTCATTTCCCTTGAATTATTGAAGGTGATTGGTGTTGTATATGCACAAATCACGTGGAAATTATATATGAAAATAAACCGCACTACTCTATCTTGGACGATGGGAATAGGCCGGGAGATTGGAAAAGGAGCTCAAGTTTAATAAATCCGTGCTGCATGATCAGCGTTAAAATTATTTTTGAGGTGAAAATAAATTTCATTAATTGAAAGTTATACTATATTTTATTATCTACATAAAATTATTCCGTAAAGTTTATGACGAATTTATAGTAATAGTATCATGGGTTTATATCACTTTATCAGTATGTAGGCCAAGAATTCGATTAACCGTGTGTGGGAAGAAGACCATGTGCATTTTAGCAGAGAGGAGATAACGTTCGCTACTCAATCTGATTATTCTACCACGCACATAAATTTATCAAGTGGTAGGTGACATTTTCTTGGACAACCCGCTCTAATCTTGAGTACAAGGACTTGTTCCCATGTGTGTTGCAAGTTGAGATGGGGTAAGTATAGGCCGGATGCAAAATTGCAAACGAGCCGAGTTAAATCGATTTTCCCTTGCTCAAACTCGGCTCCTGTTGAGGTAACGCCCCAAATACCAAATAATATTTAGTTGTGTTTTATTTTATTTTAGTTTTGTAAAGAAAATAAAATAGAACAAAAAGAAAAAAAAAAAGAAAAACAAAAACAGAAAAAGAAAAAAAAAAGGAAGTTGAAAGATGGGAAAACAAAAAGGCTTAAGCCTTTTGGTTTTCTTTAGTTGATGATTGGAAATAAAAGGGACAAGCTTTTTTTATTTGGGAGAGGGGGCCGGTCATTGTTCTCAGCAAAACAAAAAGGAAGTGCACGACATTTTGTTTTGTCAGAAGGGTGAGAGAACAAGGTACAGCCGAAACAAACAAAGAAAAGGCAGAGCCAAGTGAGTGAGAGACAAACAAAGAGTGAGAGAAATTGAGTATTTCTCCAAAGAGGTTTGTTCCAGTTCACGGTTGATTCGGTTTGTTCGGGTGAAGGTAATCGGAGTATTCGGATCGGTCATCGACAGGTATTTGTGGGTGTATCTTTGGTTTTATGGGAGTACCAAATTGAGTTAGAGTTTGTCAATTTGTACTAATATCAAAGATAGGTTGTTTACTTGTTGCTTGATCTTGTGATTGTTGCCTTTGTACTCTTGATTATCATAGTGGATCATATTTTAGTGCGTGGAGATCCGCACCGTGGTTTTTTCCCTTAATTGAGAGGGGTTTTCCACGTAAAAATTATTTGTGTTGTTTTTGGGTTCTTGCACTTTATTTTTCCGTTTATCTGTTGTTGTGATTGTGGGTAAATACCGTAGTTTTCCCCAACAGTGGTATCAGAGCTTTTGGTTGTAGGATCGGTGGTGGGAAAATTACTGTATTTGTTGAAGGTGGAATTATTTTGTGCAAGTAACATGTCTGGTAGTGTGCCCAAATTTGAAATCCCTTTGTTTGATGGTAAAATTAATTATACTGTGTGGAAGAGTACGGTTGAGGATTTGTTGGTTCAGCAGAATTTAGATGAGGCTTTAGATGAGACAAAGCCTAGTGGGGTGACCGATGCCCAATGGACATCGAAGAAGAAGAAAGCTGTCAGTACTATTAGATTAGCTATGGCTCCGGAGATCAAGTATAATTACTTGACTGAGACAGATCCAAAGAAGTTGTTGGATAAGCTCCAGAGTGTATATGCATCAAAGTCACTGACTAACAAGCTTTGTTTGAGATATGAGTTGTACCAGCTAAAGATGGAGCAAGGTACAGCGTTGCAGGACCACATTAACAGTTTTAACCAGCCAGTATGTCAGTTGAGAAATGCAGATGAGAAGATCTCTGATCAAGAGGAGGCATTGTTATTGTTGACTTCACTACCTAAGTCCTACAGGCCAATTGTGCAGACATTACTTGTAGGGAGGACAGAGATTACACTAGATGAAGCAATGACAGTGTTGAGAGAGAATGATCGGATGATGTTGCAGGTTGATGGTGTATCTCCTAGTGATGGAGGAGATAGAGTACTGGCTACGGAGGTGTCCGAAAGAGGGAGGAATCATGAGAGAAGAGGAGGTGGCCCGAGAAGTAGGTCGAAGTCGCGCGCGAGAGACTTTAGTAACATAGAGTGTTACTATTGTGGTGAGAAGGGTCACATTCAGAGTCGTTGCCCAAAGATGAGAGATGATTTGAAGAGTTTCAAGCAGCTGCAAGAGAAGATGGGTAAGACCAAAATTGATGATGATAGCGGTTCCTCTAATGTAATTATGTCTTGTGATGGTAATAAGGAGTTGTTCTTGGCTAGTAACAATGAGGGGAAGGAAAGCCAAGAGAGTTGGGTGTTGGACTCCGGCGCTTCGGTTCACATTTGTAGAGACCAAAGTATGTTTGATACTTTGTGCCAAGATGGTGAGTATGGTGACATCAACATTGGGAGTGGTAAGTTGAAGGCCAAAGGGATGGGAAGCATCCACATTGAGCTCCATGGTGGTGTGACTAGAACTTTCCACAATGTGAGGTATGTACCCGATGCTCGTGTTAACGTGATTTCGTTGGGTGAGTTGACATCGCAAGGGTGTAGATACATTGGTACGGGAAGGTGGTGCAAAGTGTATCGTGGTGCTACTTTGATTGTGCAAGGGAGGAAGGCGGAGAACAACTTGTGCTATGTTGAGGGTCATTGCGTAGGGAGGAGCAAGACCGTGAAGAAGAAGGTCCGTTTTTCGGACAAGGTGGAAGTATTTGGTGATTTGGGTCGAGGGAGGATTTGTTGAGGTAACGCCCCAAATACCAAATAATACTTAGTTGTGTTTTATTTTATTTTAGTTTTGTAAAGAAAATAAAATAGAACAAAAAGAAAAAGAAAAAAAGAAAAACAAAAACAGAAAAAGAAAAAAAAAAGGAAGTTGAAAGATGGGAAAACAAAAAGGCTTAAGCCTTTTGGTTTTCTTTAGTTGATGATTGGAAATAAAAGGGACAAGCTTTTTTTATTTGGGAGAGGGGGCCGGTCATTGTTCTCAGCAAAACAAAAAGGAAGTGCACGACATTTTGTTTTGTCAGAAGGGTGAGAGAACAAGGTACAGCCGAAACAAACAAAGAAAAGGCAGAGCCAAGTGTGAGAGACAAACAAAGAGTGAGAGAAATTGAGTATTTCTCCAAAGAGGTTTGTTCCAGTTCACGGTTGATTCGGTTTGTTCGGGTGAAGGTAATCGGAGTATTCGGATCGGTCATCGACAGGTATTTGTGGGTGTATCTTTGGTTTTGTGGGAGTACCAAATTGAGTTAGAGTTTGTCAATTTGTACTAATACCAAAGATAGGTTGTTTACTTGTTGCTTGATCTTGTGATTGTTGCCTTTGTACTCTTGATTATCATAGTGGATCATATTTTAGTGCGTGGAGATCCGCACCGTGGTTTTTTCCCCTAATTGATAGGGGTTTTCCACGTAAAAATTGTTTGTGTTGTTTTTGGGTTCTTGCACTTTATTTTTCCGTTTATCTGTTGTTGTGATTGTGGGTAAATACCGTAGTTTTTCCCAACAACTCCCATATTTAAAAAGTAGAGCTGACAAAAACTAACTCCATCTGAATCTGATCTACTACTGACTCGATCGAATTTGACCTGTAAATACTCGAATTCGAAATGATCCGACCTGTTTTGATCCGGAATAGGAATGACTCAACCCTAACCCCACCTCACAATAGCTCGACATGGCAATGGCTCGAACTCGATGAACTGTCACGTTTGATCCTTGAGCTTGGTTCAAAAATAGTTTATGACTAGCGTGTCTGAGCCCGGGTTCGAACCGGGGACCTCTAGTGTGTGAGACTAGCGTTATAACCGACTACACCACCCAGACAAATGTAACACTTGTATAGGCGTTACAGCTAACATAATAATATCTCACCATGAAGTATGCACAACCAACGTATCTGACAAACTAGAAACCAGCAAAAGTTTATGTAAATGTGTAAATATTAAATCTTACATTTATGAGGTGTTGTCTCACTGGTAAACAAGTTGCAATTTGTTTCTTCAAAAAAAAAAAAAGAAAAATCAAGTTGCAACTTGTACACTAGGTCATCGGTTCAAACCTCCTGGGGAGCACTTACACAAATTAATTTGTGGAATAGCGGAGGTGCCCTTTAGCCACACCCAAAGAGGAACTTACCCAAACCAAAAAAAATAAATTAAATCTTACAGTCTTGGAAATTTGGTGACTACTGTAATGTATGTAGGGATCGTCCACAATCTGGCCTCATTTCTCATACAGAATTAAAAAGTTCAACAGGATTTAACTCAGAATCTCAATAGTCTATCTCTATTTTACACAATTTCATTGCTCTGACTTTAATTTCTGCTGCGCTGATTGCAAATAATTCAAAGATATTCACCAAAGGTTATTAATAGATAATGTAATTAAATAGGAATATTGTAAATATAAATTTCTATTAGGCTTCTGTATATTGGCCCGTTACTCTGTAACCCAGTCTTATTATAATCTAATTTGTACTCCGTATATATATATTAGAAATAATATACAGAAAAACCTTAAGAGAAATTACCACAATTCACAAATAATTCAAAGATATTCACCAAAGGTTATTGATCTGATACTGTTGATATCTTAAAATACCCTGCCCTGCCTCAGTTCTGTGCTCTTATTAATTATACTCGTAATTTGATTTCTTCAATTCCCTTCCTTTTGACAAAATATAAAAATGAAAGATATTAATAAGAGGATCCCTTCCGTGTGGAAAAGGAAGCAATGTAATCATGGTTGATATAGACTCAGTACTGAAAATAGTAGTGTCATATATTTATATATATACTTATTAAATAATATATTTCTATTTATTTGCAAAATGAAACTCAGATCTCAGGAATATTTATAATATACATTATCGATCATCATCATTATCATGTACAAGTACCTCCCAATCAAGTCCCGTCCTCATGACTTGTAGGGTGTCACATCGATCACTAGCTACCTGCTTCAACGTACTTATGTGAAAATGCCTAAAGTAATGGCTACATTGTCTACATTTCAATCTCTTATTATATTACTCGCACTACATTAAGGGGTGTTTGTTCTTTTTCACTTGTTGGACCTTGCAAATTAGTGAAAATCGATGGTAAGACTAAGTGGCGGAGCCAGAGGAGTGGCAATTGGAGTGCAAAAATTTTAAAATAAGGGAATAATATACTTACCGGAGTAAAAATTTTCTTTTTTTCCTATAAAAAATTTGATTATTGGTGGGAGTGGGGGAGCAAGGGGTCTCCCTTGACACCCCCTAGCTCCGCCACTGGTAAAACCTTACCCAATCCGTGGGAATCGGATCAGTGGCAGCACCCACATTCATACTCACGGAATCAGTAGCAAAACCTTACCGAATCAGTGGGAAGACCTTACTGAATCAGTGACAATAAGTGATAGGACCTTACCCAATCCGTAGAAATCAATGACAAGATCTTACTCAATCAATAAAAATCAAAGGAAATAAGTGATCAAAAAGAACACACCCTAATTAGTAGCTTAATAAACGAAGTACGTGTTCTTGGGTCCTAATTAATTTAAGTGGAATTTCCAATTCCCATTTTGAAGAAGAACAAGAATATAATGAATAGAAATTGATTCATTGAGTACAATATTATCACTTCAATTGTCATTAAATTTATGAAATTTAGTTTTTTTTTACTCAAGAGGAAAATAAGAATTTAGTAGCGATTGCATGTTGATGTGTTCCCTTGGATTCTCTAAAATGTATATATTCAAGTTTTGTGGAGTACTACAATCCTGGAACTACAAAGAGTGTGATATTGAAGGTTGGCATGATTTAGTTTCATTGTTTGAAGTTCTCAAGTGGTAAAATATGAGGAAAATGCTTAAGCTAAATGCCACACACATACTCCCTTCGTTTGAAAAAAAAAAATACAAACATATTTGTCCAAAAAATTTTTTTAAAACAAAAAACATTTATATATGCAACCATTTCAGAAGTTCAAGGTATTTTAATGCAGCAGAAACCACTCATATGTCTGATGGAGTTGATAGTCTGAAGATGGATATGCATGCATGCTATTATAAGAGTTTATAGCCAATGATATCTAAGAACCGATTCAAATTTCACATTATAACTAAATAGTAGGTTCCATCATTATGCCTATTTTGAGGGAGATAGTTGACTCCTCTACCATAAAATTAATAGGAAGAAACAAAGTATAAATAATAAGTGGAGAGCACTTAGCTAATAAATAAAGGTTTCTAGCTAGAAGAGAACAACCAATTAATTAATATTAGGGTGCGTTCTTTCTAGTTGGACTTAGGCTCTGTTTGATTCACCTTAATTTTACTTAAATTCAGTTCAGTTCAGTCCAGTTCATTTAAGTTCGATCAGTTCCTGTGTAACTTCATAACTCATATAACTTTTTATTTTGAACTAATTTTATGATAATAATTATTTCATCGGAAATATCTCCAAGCATACTTTCAAATGAGTCTAATATTGACTATGTTTGGACGAATTTTAAATAGTTAACGGTTAAGTTTAAAAAATCAATTCAGTTCATTTCAGTTCAGTTCAAATCAGTTTTATCCAGATGAATCAAACAGAGCCTTACTAGAACTGAACTGCACTGATGAACTAAACTAAATATCACTGGATTGAATTTGCCACAAAATACGTGAGACAAAAAATATGTTTTTCAACTCAGCACCACTGAACTGAACTGAACTGAACATCACTTAACTGATAAACATCACTAGTCTAAACTGAAAATCAGTGAATTAATACCTGAACTGAATTGAATTGAAATAACCGTATAAGGTCTAAAAAATGCATCCTTAATTAGCTAACAATAATCTTATGTTTTGAAGTGGAAACATATTTTGGATGGAGGGATATTATGAAATGATGTCCTTGGAAAACCACAGGACACAGAAGATCCATTGTTGGGGGTTTAAGCGTATATCAAAGGAGAAAATGCTTGTATAGGAGGCAAAGTGGGTAACAAAACTCTCTCTCTTTTGACAACTTCCATGGTTTTGTTGAGGGGACAAGTGGCCACATATTAGGGTCAAATTAATGATGTATACTATATTGGAAGCCACCCAATAATAATAATATTAACCCTCACTACACTTACATAAACCTATAAACCCTAACAGCATATTCTTGTTATAGCTATAACATTTTTAAGGAGACAAAGGAATGAATTTCTTTTGAGATTAATTAGGAAGACAAATTGCCTCATTATCCGCTTAGCACACACTGTATAGGAGAGACAAAAAGTACTTTTGGTTAAATGAAGACAAATAGTTAACTAATTAATTAACTGAAAGTAGCAAAGCACACGAGTGACGATGGGATTAATAATACAGAAAGAACAAAAACAACTCCCTATGGAATGGAATCAAAATTGACAAAATCTCCAAGCCCTAATAGTCAATATATGGAATATTCTTAATTAATCAACACATTAATGTTTTGCAATTCCTATTACAAAAAGCATTTTTGACATACTATTTGAAAACAGATTCTCAAGATAAGGTCAATATAATTTAAAGAAAAACAAGTGAATCATATAAACAAAAATGATAAAGATGAAATACTAAAATATAATTACAAGAAAACAAAGAGACATTTCATGAACTTGCAAGCAAAACCCTAATAACAAGATTCAAGCTTATTTCTTCAACTTCTTTATTTTACACTAGAAATTAAACCATGAATCAAAAAACCATTTGTTGATTGATGTATTATATCGAAGATTTTATGAAAGACATACATTATGACCAGAGAAGTTAAATCACCAGATATTGCATCTCTCTTTCTATATGAAGAGATTGATCATCACTAGCATTTGATCATCACCACATGAACAAATTAAAGAAAAAGAAAAAGAAAAAGAAAAAGAAAAAGAAGAAGAAATATACCACTAGCTTAGCTAGCTAGAACCCTATTATTATTGCCAAGAAGAGACAGAGTAAAGAGGGCGATTCTTCCACCCAAGCAACAAGCAATTACTATGGAGAACCTCAAGTTGATACCCTTCCGATGGATAATGAAGACGTAACAGCAACTTAGCTTGAGACAACGAGAAAGGGCTTAAAGCTAAACTCTTAAACCCAGAACTTCTCAACATCACCTCCCATGATTCATACTTCTGATGCCTCTCTTTTCTTCTCTCTCCTTCCTCCCCTACGACGTCCTTTATCTCTTCCCCGAACCACCCATCTTCAACCGCTACCCTCTCTTGGCTTTGCGGAGGTAGGGTGGCCTCTAGGGAGTCAAAAACCGCTCCGTAGTGATCCAATGCCTCGGTAAACCTCCGCAAAAAGAGAGGGTGGTTATGGTCGGCTTCTCTTTCTCCCACGGTCAACACCTTAGGGTTTAGGGTCTTGACCTTGAGGAGAAACCTGCGGAGACATCTCCTATCGTATTCTTTTAAAAGACGATGGAGGTAGTCTCCGCAGTGCACCGCCACAACCTCGTCGACCTGCGCCTCCACCTCCTCGTGGTTGTGGCGGTGCAAGAGGACGGCATTGATCACCGCTTCAGCGGGGTCAATGACGTCCGACCCCTGGTGGGGTATTATTACGAGGGGGTGGAAACGGAACTCGAGGCACCCTAGGGATTGTGCAAATATCCGGAGCCTGTCCCCAGTCCTGTCTAGGATACCCGAGTCCCGGCCCACCCCCGTGATCCATACCCTCGGGGGCGGACGACCTAGGGTAGCCGACCGCTCCACGATTGCCTGGAGGAGCGGGGGCCACTGCACGCCATGCATGATGTCCATGTCGATGATGTGGACCGCCTTCAAACCCTCCACCGCTTCCAGGATGGCTTGATTGGCGGTCAGATGAGTGAACCGGATAAAGGGTGTGACTTGATTGAGTGACAAATATGACGACGAGTACCGAACCACTTGTATATTAGGAGGTTCAAGATTGTTATTAGGCGGTTGAGGAGCTGATGAAACAATAGTATTAGTACTAGCACTAGTACTAGAAGATGAACTAGGGTTATAAGCAGAAAGCCAAGTAGTGGGAAACAAATGGCGGTCGAGGCGAATAGACAAGGCCTTAGAGAAGTAATGAACAAGTCTTTCAGTGGAGTCACCGGAAGGCGAGGCGAAGTTGGCGGTGAGGAGAGAGAGAAGGCGGTTAGCGGAGGAGAAGTCACACCTTGAGATAAGCTCAGCACAGCTGATTAGTAGTTGCCTAGGGTGGTATTGGATGGGTGGAGCTAATGGCAATGGTAATACAAATGTTGATGATGATGATGATGATGATGATGAGGATGGTAATTGTAGTGAGATTGATGATGGTGATGGAGCTAAAGATGATGAGTTAATAAGGTGATATTGGTAACTGTTGAATCTGGGTAGCTGTTGAAAGGGGAGATTTAAATCAGATGGTGATGATGAAGAATGGTTATTATTATGATCTTGTTGGTGATCTTCTTCAGAGCTGTATGATGAAGAGCCTAGCATATCTTGCCCTACCTTAAGATACCTCACTCCTCAGCCCCTTACTAGCTAGCAATAATAATGAAAACAATCTTGTTTCATTTCTTGTTATATATGATGAAAAGCCCTAGCTAATAAAGTGTATATGTATGAGAGTGAGAAATGGTTTTTTTTTTGTTTTTTTTTTGTTTTTTGTTTTTTGGTTTGTTTTGGTTTTGTGGATTGGTGGTGACACAAAAAGCAAGGTAAAAGAGCTAATGTAAGGAATAAAACAAAGCCTATGTATGTTTGAGAATTTGATAGAATGCTACTATGCTTGAGAATTTGATAGAAGCATTAATAAGCACACCAAGAAAGCAAAGGGGATACTCCTACCTTAGTTCTCTCTCTCTCTCTCCTCTCTCTCTTTGGGTAAGTCGGTCTAATTTCCTGAGAGCAACGAAAGAGCAAAAGGAATAAAACAAAGCCTATGTATGTTTCTGATGATGATATGATGCTCTATTAAAGGGGGGAAAATGAAGATGCAAGTAAAGCAGCTGGCACAAGTTTTGGATCGCTTTCTCACACACAAATTAGGAAATGGGTCATAAGCTGGTATGTACGGTGTTCACCATTTCGCATCAAAAGAGATATACTCATAAATAAGGGAAGTTATTGGTTTCTACTTCAATTTCATTTGTATGAGCTTAATAGTTTCTGTGCAAAAGAGTAAAAGACAGTGAACGAAGAAGCAGGTGGTGATGAGAGAGAGGGAGAGTGGACTTATTATTATTATTGATTATTACTTCCATCGCACGGTCACATCCAGAGGTACCTCAGACATGTCCCTATGCCCGCACCTATATATGCCCTACGTCTCCATTTCAATGCTACTCTATTGCTATACCTATATCTTTACTACCATGATTGTACACTTGCATATTTTTCTCATCATCCCCCTAGTTGAGATGGCACTGGGCATGATTAGCACGAGTCACGGCACGACCGAGCATGAGCCACGGTACGACCGAGCACGTTTTTTACACGGTACGATCGAACACGCTTTTTACACGGCATAACTGGGCATGGAGGAAGCACGGGCACGAATGACTGGGCCTTGACCGGGGCCTAAATTTTGAAAAGAAAGCACGATGAGCACGGTCAGTCACGGCAAGACGAAAATTTTAATATTATTTGAAAAAAGCATAGGCACGGCACGCACGACACAACAAAAGCACGAGCACGGGCACGACCTCAGCCTACCTTTTGGAATGAAGAGCAGGCACGGCACGACACGGCACAAAACACGAAGCATAAAAACTATAAGCACGACACAGTACGACACTATTTCAAAACACGAAGTCACAACACAAGCACAACATGAAGCATCTTTATCCCCTAGCCTCACCCTTTAAGTTTAATTGGGTGGTTAAATTGTTACTCGCTTTATTTATTTCATAGTATGTTGCAATATTATGGAGTGTGTACTTATTACCTGCTACGAGTATATGGTACTACGATTATTATTTTATTTGAGGGTAGGGGCCGGGAGATGTTCATAAGAATTAAGATCAACAAGCATATACCATGTCTAGGGCACTCATCATCATCATCAACTGTATATATTCATCACCATACAAAAGTATAGTTAATAGACCTTTAATTTAGGGTGGGGGACTGGGGTTGAGGTTTCTTATTTCTTATGTTTGTATCCTCGACAGCAATTCCGCTTCTAGTACAAAGCTAAGTACAATTTGCAAGACGACATAAGCAAACACCTCCTTTGTGTGTCTTTGACTAGTCATATATATATATATTTATGTGCAAATACTTTGAACAACAAGAGATTTTTCAAATTTTCATTGCCTAATCTAATTTCTCTTCCCGATTTTTTTAACAAAAAAAAAATGATATACCGTCTACCAAACAACAACAAAATGATACTCCCTCTGTCTCAATTTAATTGTCCACTTTGAAATATGTGACTCACAAAAATTGTGAGTCACAATTTTCAAAGTGGACAATTAAAGTGGGACGGAGGGAGTAGCTTCTAAAATGGTTATATATCGGTAAGTAATGTGGGTTGTACAATGTACTTGGAGAAATCACACTGATATTCTCTTGTATTCTTTTGATCCGAGGGTACCACATCGGTATTCCTTTAGAATATGGAATGAGAAGTTTACCATTTTCCCAAAAAAAAAAACAAAACAACAACAATTTACAAACAACTAATATGAGACGATAAAAAGCAAACTTAGGAGAAATAAAATGAAATAACACAAGAGTGTGAAAATTAATACAAGTAAAGTGTTATGGGAGAATTTTGGATAGAGAGTGATGAGTAACCAATCTAGGACAGAGCACGAGTACAACCGACCAAAGCAAGAGGTAGCTAGGCAAGTAGTAGTAGTAATAAATGAGCACATGACTAAAGATGGATTCCAAGCAATAAGACCCCATTCCTTTCAGAGAGTCACCAGTAGATCCTGGTCACTTTCATGACCTCTTCACCATTACAACCTCCCTTGCGTATCCATCCATGATCCCTTAGCTTCCTTCTTTATCCACATCTACATGCATCTTACAATACAACCCCAGGAGCATTTCAAATGGTGGTCACAACCGATTAAGAATGTGTTCTTTACCGACTGAACTGAATAGTAATATGTGCGTGACAAAAAAAAGTAGATTACCGAATTGAATTAAATTGAATTGAACCAATTAATTATTGAGTATGTGAAAAAGAACACATCCTTATTTATAGAGTTGGCAAAAATTGACCCGACCCAAACCCGGCCCGTCACAGACCCAACCGAAACCCGACCCGAAAAGTTTCAAACCCGAAATGACCCAACCTGTTTTGACCGAGACCGAAATGACCCGACCTGTTTTGACCGAGACCAAAATGACCCGACCCGAACCCGAAAGTTGTGAGACAACATTTGTCAAACCCGTTGGGTAATCCGAAACCAAACCCGTATTTGACCCGACCCGAACCCGGCCTGACCGATCCATTTGCCAGGTCTACAGTTATTTATAAGGAGTTCACAAAAATTCCATACATAATAAACTAATAAACACCTACACTAAGAATTATAAAAGTGTACTTTTTGAATAGGACAAAGATTCCGGATTGCATCTAGACACAAGGAATCATGTATAATAACTAAGAATTATGAAAGTGTACTCTTAAAATAGTACTCCCTAAAACTAAAAGTATAATTGTCAAATTGTGAGTGAATAGATTCCTAAAACTTAAAGATCAAACTTGGCAACCTTTTTAGGGAGTACGAGTACATATTTAGTCAGGTACGTTCTTTACAGATAAATTAAATTGAAGTATATTCAACAAAAATTAATTGAAATGAACATCACTGAACTGAATTCAATATGAATTAACCGAATTTATTAATACCCATTGATATGTAAGACAAAATGTATGTTTTTGAATTGAACACCACTTGGCTGAACTGAATTAGAAATCATTGAACTGACACAAAATCATCCATGAACTGAACTGACTGTATACGCTCTAAAGAACACGTACACCTAGAGATGGCAAAAACTGACCCAACATGATGACCGACCCGAACCCGACCGAAAAGTTTCAAACCCGAAATAATCCGACCCGTTTTGACCCAAACCGAAATGACCCGACCCGAACCTTAAAGTTGTGAGACAACATTTGTCAAATCTGTTGGGAAACCCGAACCCGTATATGACCCGCCCCGAACTGACCGATCTGTTTGCCAGGTCACACCCTTATATATGCCATTTGGAGATGAATCATTATTGTTACAATTTCTAATTTAAGGAAATTCAATTTCATCAAAAATGATACTAATAAATAATAATGTCAAACAGAAACAGAAGTATGAAGAGCTCCCTAGCATATCTTGAGAGCCGCACATGACAGGAGGAAAATGAAGAGAGAGAGAGAGGAATTGAAGGGTAGAATGAGCGAGCACGCTAAAGGGAGAGCAGAGCACAGCAGAGCTGTAGGAACAGTGGGTTTGATTGGTTGCTGGAAATTGTGCACGTAAAAGCTAGTTTGCATTAAATTTCCTCAAAATTCATTGTCTACATCAATTCAGTACTTGCAGTGTGTGTGTGTGTGTGTGTGTGTGTGTGTGTGTGTGTGTGTGTGTGTGTGTGTGAAGTGTGATAGTCATCCCCTGTTTTCTCTCTCCAGACACATGACATCCCCCCGGCCCCTTCAATAATTCAACAGGACGATCTAGTACTACTCCTCCCATCCCAACTCTGCCCTTCTTTTACTTTACTCTTCAGGATTGTAATTTGTAACTCATATGGCTTAATCAGGTGAATAAAGAAATTTTAGTTGAATGCATTAGACAATCTTAGCTATACTTTGATAAATGTATCAAGTAAATGGATAAAATGATCATTTGACTCAAAATCATCAACATTTAATGATTGAATATTACTAACTAGGATGTAATGTATAATTGTATATTAACCATCATGTACGAGTACCAAACAAAAATTATTTTCTTTTCTATGCAAAAGGAACCATAAACTGATACACCCATAACCCATGTACTGATGTCCCAACCCAAGAACTTTATTAAAAAAAAAAAAAACTTGTCTAGATGAAGTAAACATGAATACATGATTTGGGATGGTGGAATGTAGGAATTAGAACATTTCACGTCAAATAATGGACATGTACAACATTGAAACTATCAATAGTTTGCGTGACAGGTTCCTTTAATAAACAGAATTTTATTTCTGGTGGAGTTCTGGGTTCAAAACTTCATAATCTGAGCTTTACATCCATGGGCTTTTCGGTGTTCAGAAGAAACTTACTGTGAATCCATTTGGAAGGAGTATTGCTCAACTATTAAACATTCCTGGGTGTATGTAACAGACTTCAGTATATTCGACTGCTCGCTAGTGTTTAGCTCCAGAGCATTTCCCAAAACAACCATAACATGCAATTCCAAATATAAATTCCGATTCATTCTCAATCCAATTCCTGCAGTTATCTGAAGGAATTAACTACCAATACGATTGTGTAGACGGTTGAAAGTGCAATACTTGCTTATCTTCAAAGCCCCCCTTAAAGATGAAATCAGCACATCCTGACATCCAAGGGCACATCACAAAGTTAATTTCAGCTGAAAGCATACTACAGACAACTCTTTCCCATTGTCGAAGCCGACACTGGCAACGTGATCCCACCATAGTTGCGGCTCATGTTTGTCGCCTTCATAAACACGTTCTTATCCAGATTGGTGAAGAATGCATCACTAAGCTTGTTCAGGAAATGCTGGGCCCAGAAGGAGGAAAGATTATGTCCTTTACTGTGGCACTCAACCTTATTAATTGATAGGCAGAAAAAGAAGAAAAAAAAAAAGCAGAGTACCAGTACAGTATTCACACAGGTGAAATCTCATTCACTTCAGAAAAACTTGCACACCCCATGTGCCCTCACACAAGCTCCAATGGAAGGAATCCAAGATCCATAACCTGAATCAGCCGAAAAACCTGCTTGCTTATAAAGAAAAAACTGTCTCCGGATTGTGGTTAACGACTCTGATGAAACTACTATCAGCTTCTAAAGACATTTCAACCTCTCACACACAGCAGGTGACTCATCTTGGGAGTATACCCAGAGACGCCAAGAGTCCAAGATAAACTTCCGATTACTACAATAACCTGACCTTAGAAGCATCAAATCTCAGGATAGTTGCCAATATCATCCCATCACCTTAAAGGACTGACAACCCAACCAGTGATCGGATTTTGTTTGCGAATCCTGCCTGTCCTGTGTGAACCACTTTGCAGCCGCTCTAGAATCGTGTAAGTTATAGAATCTGGTGTCAACCCTTGTTGCTTGAGTTTAGCATACAGATCTACTGCTTCAGCAGTTTTTCCACTTCTCTCAAGGCAATCAAGCAAGATATTATAGGTAACAATATTAGGACAACATCCCTGAGCAATCATATCATCAAACAGTCTGCAGGCCATATCAACTTTGTCCGACTTACCAAAGCACTCAATGAGCGTGCTATATGTGACAACATCGGGATTTAATCCCTTCTCTTGCATCTCCTTGAACCTCATGTGGGCTTCATCCAAATCACCATTTTTCCCTAAGGAATTGATCAAAGCATTGTATGAAACAACATCAGATTCGCAATTACTCTCTTCAAGCTGGTCAAAGATTTTAACTGCTGCATCAACTTCTCCTGCTCTACCAAAACTAGATATCAGAATATTGTAGGAATATAAATCTGGTGTAGGTCCATCCTTTTTCATCTTTTCATATAGATCGTGTAGATGGGAAATCTGCTTCAACCTGCCAAGAGCTGACAATACTGTGTTATACATCATAATATCAGTATTTATCCCCTTCTCATGAATCTTTTCCAGTAAATCTATAGCCTCGGCGGTTTTCCCTGCATTACATAAACTCTCTAACATTGACATGCAAGCATCCCTATCTCCTTTATCGTGAAATGTCCACATATTGCAAAATAGGCGGTGAGCTTCACTTGCATGCCCCAGTTTGCTCAGTGTTCTCACAAGATAAGCATATATTGACTTCGTCATGTATTTCTTTGATAGTTCAACCACCTCATCTAGCCTACCTAGCTGTCCTTCCGCTACAAGGACAGTCAGAATCAGACTGTATGTAAACTCATTTGGGCGACAATTGTTTTCTACCATCTTTGCGAAGAGAAACATCGTCTTCTCCACCATCCGGCTCTTAGCAAGTGCCTCAATCATTGTGTTATAAGCAATTAAATTTGGAGCTAAACCCTTTGCCAGCATTTCCTGAAATAACGCCAAAGATTCCTGAGGTTTCCCAATCTTGCCAGTCATTCTGACCATGATTGTGTATGTATATTCATCAGGCTCACAATGCTTCCTTTTCATGTCATCAAAAACTCTGTAGACCTGATCAACCTGCAGAAGGCTGTACATCAGATCATTAGGATTTATGCTTGAGATAGGCAAAAGAAATCATGCAATTTTGACTGAACTAAAAAATTCAAGTTGAACCTTCTTATCTCTTGTACACTAAACAAAAGCCTAGCCCCCTACCCAAGGTCTCGAGCCCGTCAAACCAAGAAAGGAAGAAAAAAGATGTTGATTTGTTACTAAGCCATCAGCTGGAGTAGGTTCTTACTAAGGAAGACCAGCAAGGTCTAATGTTGGACGACCATAAACTATTCTCCAGAACAGAGCTTCTCAAATTAACTGCTAAGTAGGGAAGAGTAAAGTGCCATCCAAGAGTTAGCTTGCAAGAAACACCCATCAACAACACACCCATACTTTACTGATGACTATTTGTTAGTACTTACTTTCCCCGAGCCAGAAGCAAGAAGAGATTTAAAGGCTCGTATCAACAGGTCACCTAGAGGCCCAACTCAGGCCAGTCATATTAGTAGCTCAATTTTGACAAGTTTTATCAATTCTCAGCTTTGCCATGTACATTTCAGTATTTCAGAACAGAGGAAGACGCTCTCTTTGTCATTTCAGTATTTTCACTCGCCAAAGCTTTCTAGTGTCTTAAGCTTTGGCAAATGCCATTAGTGACTTAACTGATACATATTTTCAACTAGTGGCAAGCTTTTGGCTAGATAGTTCTCGAGACTGGTAACTGCAAGGTTACCAGTTCACCCTCTTCAAAATGTAGGTAAATAGTTCCACTGTTTACCCTCTTCTACAAAAAGAAATAAATTCGGCAAGGAGCAGACTGCAACAATATCAAAAAGTGCTTTACGGGGATGGAAGGGAAGCAAGGGGCTCGTTTTCTTCTATGTTTTTAAGTAAAAAATAAGTAGTAGGTTCCATACACCAAGTGGTGCCCAAATGATAATTTAAGTGCAGAATTCTAAAAGAACATATAAACAGCGACAAATCTGTGTAAAGAAGTGAAAATAGCTGCCAGAGTGCTCTGGCTTATATGCTTCTTCCCAAACTACATAGCAGTTTATGGCAATGAGGCAGAGATCCACCTAAAATAATAACTTCCTCACTATAGAATGATAACCGAGTCTTCTAGACTCTAGAGTCAAAGATGCACAAATCAGATGCCAGAATTTCTGTCCAATAGAGTACCAAACATGATAAAATATAGGTACTGACTCGTAGCCCTTTATAGTTTAAATGTCAAACTAAGCTGCTGGTAGCTTCACCCTCGTATACTGGCAGAGAAATTCGCAAACCCAAGCTGAGACATCCACAATTGCACATAATTAGAGACAAAAAGAACAGCATATGGCCTTTCTTTTCCCCTCAACTTGGAAATCAGGAAGACTCCTCAAAAAGACATACAAACCGTCTCTATCATCATATCTTAGCTTCTAATGACAAGCAAATCAAGCACCCTCAGATACCTGCTCTCTTATTCATTACCATCACTAATTTACAAAACAGAGCAATCCTTGATGGAGCAAGAAAGTTCCTGAACTTGGGTTCACTAGTTTGCAGAGGAATACTGAACTCACTATCACATTCATGTCACATACTGGAGTGTCTTAGGAAATGCTCTAAGCTGGGCATTTGTATTAATATTAACAATCAAGAATCAACCAGAACCACCAATTGAATAGTAATGCTCAATTGGACTAAACAGAAACACCATAACAACAGTTTCTACAGCACCATATCACCTAATAATCAGACACAACAATCAAACATCCAAGCAATAAGTAATCATTACCTTATTAATCTTAGCAAGAGCATCCAAGAGCATATTATAAGCAAAAACATCCAAGCAATACCCTTTCCTTCTCATATCCTCATAAACCCGAAACGCTTTCTCCGTCTCATATGACCTCAAATACGCCTGTAAAACACATTTATACGTATACGAATTCATACTCAACCCCCATTTCTTCACAAACCCTAAACACTCATCCACGCCCTCGGCCCCCAAAACCCCAATCAAGATATTAACAGTCGAAATATTCCCTTTAACACCACTCTTCCCCATTTCATCCACAATCTCTCTCACTTCATCAGCCCACCCAGCATTCGACAAAATCAAAAGCATCCTATTGTACATACACGCGTCATGCTTGAAATTGGGGAAATTATTAGGACAAAAATGGAAGAATTGGAGAGAGAGTTGAGGAGAAGGAGAGAGAGATTTGAGGATTAAGGAAGCTTCGGAAGGTGTTAGGGTTAGGGTTAGAGTTTGGGTTAGTGTTTGGAGGTCTGAGAAAGGGTTTGGAGAATTTGATTTTAGGGTTTGGGTGATTTTGCAAATTAGGTCATGACGTGGAATGGGATAACCACGGGTGTCGGAAGGTGGGGATATAGGGCGGACTTCGGCGATGAGAGAACGGCCGTCGGTGGTTGTTGAGGTTATCTGGGCTGTGTATTTGGTCGCGTAATGGCGGAGATTACGGTGGTTGTGACGGTGGAGAGAGAGGAAAATCTTCATTTTTGAGGTTAGAGAGTTGCGGGGAACTGTCGGGAGTTGGATTTTTGAAAGGGGTGGGAATTTTATTATGGAGGGAGCGACGTCGTTGATTCTTTTCGGCTAGAGTATTACTGTACCGTTGAAAGCCAATATTTACAAATTAAAGGTGGTCGTCAAGTATTCCAAACTTGCAAGTCGGTAAGTTCATGATTTCGATTCCTCATCCTCCATCTTTATATATTATTTTCGCTGATTTTTAGAAATTATAATTGCTTCGTTGCTCCTTGATAGTGTTATATCAACTAGTTTGATATGTTCGTTGTCGAATACGAGAGTCCAAATATGATGTAGTGGGGTGACTTGATCTCATTTACTGCAACCAGAAAAAGAAAACCAATATTTAAGGTCATATTTGGTTGGGCGTAGGCCAACAAACCAACTTTAACTTCATTGGAAGAAGAAAAAATAAAATTACAATGATTTAGTTCACCTATTTTCATGTAAGTTGAAGTTACATATAAGTTGAACTTCTCATGAACTAGGAAGTTGCTTATCTCATAAGCCTAGGTAGAGATCTTCATAGCAACGTTTTGTGGCCTAGCATGACCTACATTATCATCAAAAAGAAAAGGGTAGAGATCTTCGGAGGGAATATCTAACAGAGTAAACATACTAGAACAAGCAAACTAAAATTAGTGAGATAATTTGCAATATAGTTTGCTTCTTGGAACACATGACGCACACGAATCTCTCAAGATGCATCCACAAGAAGAGCACGACATGAGGGTTTGATCGTTTGAGGAAACAGTTACAGTTATTTCACGAATTTGAATCATCCTTTAAACTGCGAATAGTGCGAAGAATTATTTTCAAATCGACCTCGAGAACGATCCGCTTGTACCACCATCTTTGGCCGGTAGCAAACCACAAATGATAGTCATGAGTTCAACCTGAATCGATGAACACCACCCACATATTTTATTTTGGTCTAAGGTAGACACATAAACAATTCCAACAAATTTATGAGGAGAAATTCAAACTTAGCATCTAATGTGCACAGAGTCTCAGTTTTTACCACTAGTCAAAGATTTCATTGACTACACTACCCGCAAATTAGATAGTGTTTAAGTAACATTAAAATGTGCTATTAATAAGTATGCTCTAATAGAGACATAGAGTAGCAGATGGTTGGGTTGGGTATGTTGTTCATTCAAGTTTAATGTTTTTTTTTAAAGCAGTTGAGTTAAGTGCTACGTGCAGTTTATATATGGGCCTTTTTTTTATTAGGAGTAGTTTGTTTGGAGGCCTTTAGGCACCGCCTTAATGGCCTTTTAACGTCGCCACGCCCCTGAGACTCTGAGAGTAGCCAATTAACTGCGGTACTAAACTCCATTTTAAATGTGCAAAATCATGAGTTTTAGAGAGAAGTCAAAGCCCTAGCCCATTTTCTTCATGTTTTTTCAACAAATTTAGTCCATTTTCTAGTCCCTTGCATCAATTTTAAGTCCTTTGTTTGATCTAGTTGTGATTTCTCCCTGATCTAATTTCTTTGTGAGGAGAGAGAGATACCCTTAACAAAGCCAATTTCACTCAATTCTTGGCCTATCTCTTGTCAATGGTTGACTACTGGCTTCCTCTTCTATTCAATTGGGTTTCATTGGAAGTCGTGGGTGGTCATCCTTTTGGCTCCTAGGCTACGGTTGCGATGAAGAGGATTGAAGACAACAACCCAATTTTCATTTGTTGTTGAAGGATTTATATGGAAAAGGGGTAATTATTCAGCAATCAGTTTTCTTTAGACCCTCTCTATAGAATTCTCTTTGCTCATGAGAGAAAGAAGTAACACACCAGAAACCACTTCAGCCATAAAAAAAAAAAGCGATTCAGCACCATTTAGTAGGTGTTTTACTTGTGAGCTACTGTAACATCCGTGCTTACCTTTTTATTTGGATATTATTTTATTTTTAGTAGTTTCTTTTATGTTTACGTTTCTCTGTTGTGTAATTCTGTATCGAGTCTTGTAACTCTTAGCCATTCATGGTCGGCTTTCTTGCCTTATCCAAAAAAAAAAAAAAAATTGCTAAATGACACCAATAAATTTACTAGACGTTACCGAATTAGTTTAAATTAGACACAATTACCCTTTTCATTTTTCCCCTTCCCCTTGCCCCCCCTTCCTCTCTCTTCTAAGTTCTAACCCATTAAACCCACGGAACAGAGAGAAAAATATCCACTGTGACATCGTCCCTCTCCATCGTCACCATCGTCCCCTTTATTTCTGTCAATGATTAGTGGAGGTTGCTAGTGACCTTTGTGAATATTTGATGAGTTCCTCCCATCGTTGGGTCCTGTTCCATGTATTATTACATGAGAAGCTAATGAATATAATGAAGAAGCTTCATGAGAAACTCATGAAACTTTTGAACTAGCTTCGTGAGAGACTCATGAAGCACGCGGATGAACTTGACCTTTGTGAATATTTGATGAGTTCATCCAATCGTTGATCCTGTTCCATATATTGTTACATGAGAAGCTAATGAATAAAATGAAGAAGCTTCATGAGGAACTCATGAAGTTTTTGAACTAGTTTCGTGAGACGCTCATGAAGCTCATAGATGAACTTCATGAGATTCTCATGAAGCTCCTAATCTGCGAAATTTTTGTTACGGCGACTTGCAAAACTTTTTTTAGGGCACTTAATACATCAAGACCACGAATGAGACTATACTACCTCAATTTTTTTCACGTACTATATATCATCCATCATATCGCCAAAAATGATGTCACTATCATCCATCATTAAACTGTATTCGATATGTTGAATCCAATAAAAAAAATATGAATCTTTTTGATAATTTTTGAGTCTATTGAGAAATTTCAATTAAAAAAGTGGCGAAGAGAGTAAAAAAGAATCTCTCTACCTTTCATAACATATGTCAAAGTTGTTTTAGAAAACCTAAAATAAAAATTGATGATATTTAATAATTTGTTGACTGCGTTTAGCATCACCCTTATTTTATTACCTTCTTCCTTCGGTTCGGTGCCCAACTCGTCCCCGTGCCTGAACTGGAGACGCTGTGTTGCTCATCAAGAAAATTTGAGCAGAAAAATACCCTTTTCACTTTAGTATTTTTTTAAATTTAAAATACTCGTAAAAGAGAATGAACTAGAAAGGACGAGAGTAACAAATAGTAATATAAAATTAAAAAAAAAAAACCCAAATCTCCCTCTAAATTCCTTCTTCCGTTTCCTCCGCTGTCTCCAGAATCCACATTTCCACACCAGTCACCACCGCCTTTTCTCTCTCCTCTCTTCTCTTCCATCATCAGTCACCACCACCACCAACAAACCCATTTCAATTCCCAAAGTCTAATTCAATAAAATACCACCTTCATATACGGTGCACCTGCTCTCACTCTATCAAACCACCTTCACTCACCAAAAATGGACTCCTCAATTTCAAGCGCTGCTTCTCTCTCCTCTCGAAAGTTCCGGTGTTTCGACCCCACAAACCCTTCTTCTGCACCCGCAAACCATCTCAACTCCGACATCGTCCGATCATCCAACGAGGCAAAGGTTATCTCATCCGACGGCTCTGATTCCTCCACAGCACAACACCAACAGAAGTTTGTTAAAGGAGACTGTGGATTTCTTCTCGAAGATGTTCCTCATTTGACTGATTACTTCCCTGACCTCTCTGTACTCTCTCTCTCTCCTCTCACTATCTGTTACCTTATTTTTTTCTTCAATTTTATTTGAGCTTTATGTTCTGTAATATGAAAATTTTCAAGTGCTTGCAATTGCATGTCAATATGTCATTAATCACTTACCCTAAAGAAAATATGTCATTAATAATTTGCCTAATCTTAATCTTTTGTTTGTGCATTGAAAGTTGAATTTATGTTGCAGTTACATAGTATACTTTAATTTTTCCTACATATTCCTGGTAATTGGTTTAGGAGATTTTGTTTGTGCTCCATTACTCTGTTTTTTTTTTTTTTTTTTTTTTTTTTCTTTTTCATGTGGCTAAGTGAATGTGAGTACTCTAATTTGTATATTAGTAGTAAAAAGTAGTAATTGATCGCTTGGTGTATAGGTTTTTTTTTTTTATTTTATTTTATTTTTTATTTTTTTTTTTTTTTAAAGATAGACGATGGTGTATAGTTGTATATAAAGCCCATGACCCTTCTTTTTTGTTGATCGAATAAAGTAAAAATTTAGAGATAGATATAAAGTTATCAAGTAACATCTAACATTCATGCCATAAGTTGTCTACATTGTAAAATTTGTAAGAGTTGGCCGAGAAGAAAGGAAAAGAATTCAATTCAATCTGTTGTGAAAATTTGTTAGGGGGACATTTTTCTTCATGCCTGATTTTTGGAGGAAAATATTGTACAAATAGTTTTAATGGTGGGTTTTGATAAAATTTAACGCCCGTTCAGGGAGGTTTTTATTTTTTAGTTTTCACCTTTTTTTTGCAACGGCTTGGATAATTGAAACTACTTGTTCTCTTGCAGACTTATCCGAATCCGCTGCAAGACAATCCTGCATATTCTGTAGTGAAGTGAGCTTTCTTACCAAGTTTCAATGTTTCTCTCTCTTATGAGATTGATACTACACAGTTTTATAGTGAATTATATTTTTCCTACAATGTATGATGTTGTCAGCAAGATAGTTAGCACAAATTGAATTTTCATCATTTTGTTTTTACAGGCAGTATTTTGTGAATGTTGATGACACAGTTACTCAAACGGTAATTTCTATTTTTAAGCCTAGTTCTGCACTTTTGTACTTGATCTTCTCCATGTTCAGTAGCGTAAAGTGGGCCATGAAAAGGAATTTACTTGTCATTCCAAGGTTCTCGACATTGTGTAGTGAATAATGGTACTATTCTGAAACTCCAAGACCATCTTCTGTAAGTAGGATGAAAACGAAGTATAGGATGTTCAGAATAGATAGTCATTTACGAGAATAATAATGAAAATATGGTTGTATGTTCAATATTACCAACACTTACAGGTTACTCTAAAGGATTATTATCAAAGGAAGTTTTGGTTAACATGCAAACAAATCCTTAGTTTTAAGGGATTTCTGGGTGAAGGGGGGCAGTATTCTCTACATGCTGAATTCTTTGAAAATATGCTATTGAAATATTGTACGATTTCTCACATTTTTTACTTTAACCTGAATGTCCGAATGTTTTTGCAGATTGTTGTCCATAAAGATAGCCCAAGAGGAAGACATTTTAGGCGTGCTGGACCTCGTCAGAGGGTGATGAACCTTTTTCTATTACTTCTTTGCATATTTCGTTCTAGTAATTTTTTTCTAATAATATTCTCCACTGCTATTTGTGCTATATGTAACACCCATCCAAAATTCTGATACTTTACAGGTTTATTTTGAATCAGATGAGGTGCAAGCATGTATCGTGACATGTGGTGGTCTATGTCCTGGTTTAAACACAGTAATCAGGGAACTAGTTTGTGGCCTGTACCATATGTATGGAGTCACAAAAATACTTGGTATCGAAGTAAGTTCACTATTTTAATCTTGAATGATATTACTACTCCCTTTGATTCAATGGCGGAGTAAAAAAGCAGTTCAAGTGTAATCACTCCCTTATAACATATAGGACAAATCTTCAATATTGTATAAATAAACTTATTTTATAAAGGAATTTGAAAAAACAATCCAGCCAAGTGGATTCAATGGAATCCATAACTTAATATTAGATCTGCCACTGCTTTGATTAGAGCTCTGCCTATTACCTTTTTTTTTTTTTTTTTTGGTTTTTTGAGAGCTGTAGCTCTTCATGGAATGAGTTTCTACTTTCTTATGTGTGTAGGGAGGATACAGAGGTTTCTATTCTCGAAATACTATACCTTTAACTCCTAAATCTGTCAATGATATCCACAAACGAGGTGGCACTATCATTGGTACTTCACGAGGGGGCCATGACACCTCAAAGATAGTGGACAGCATACAGGACCGTGGAATTAATCAGGTAAAATGGATATGTTCTTGTTTCCATCATTTTTCTCCCCTTGAAAGTTGGTTGTTCATATGTTAAAAAATAACAACTTTTCTGTAATGTGTATCAGTACCTTTGACGATCTGAGATAATATTACTTGTGTGTTTTAGGTCTATATAATTGGAGGAGATGGTACTCAGAAAGGGGCATCGGTCATTTTTGAGGTACAGCTCTTCTTTTCTCAATCTCAAAAGGTGACTTTCTTATGCATGGTGATACATCATGATCTATAGCTGTTATCATTTGGATTTTGCAGGAAGTTAGAAGGCGAGGTCTAAAAGTTGCAGTTGTTGGGATTCCCAAGACCATTGACAATGACATACCGGTATTGGCTGTTTCATGCTCTTAGGTGGCGTTTACTAGGTTGCAATCAAATGCAATGCAATGCAATCATTTTATAGGGTAAATGGGAAGTGGAAAAGGAAAAATGGGAGGAAGGAGATGGAAAAAGTAAGATTGATTACACCATCCAAAGTAATCATCATTACATGGGAAAAGTTGAGCAATTGTGATTACAATGGTTAATGCAATCAACTACACTTTTTCTATCCCTTTTCTCTCACTCCTTCACTTTTCACCTCTCATTTACCTTATAAAATGATTGCATTACATTTGCATTTGATTGCAACCTAGTAAACGAGGCCTTAGTTTCTTCCATGACTGCTAAATTGTCTAGTAATTGTTTGATGCCAATGTGAAAGGAAAGAAGTTACTCATGTAAGGTTTAAACCTTCAGGTCATAGACAGGTCCTTTGGTTTTGACACTGCTGTTGAGGAGGCCCAAAGAGCCATTAACGCAGCTCATGTTGAATCAGTGAGTGTTGAGAATGGTGTAGGTGTTGTTAAGCTAATGGGTCGCTATAGTGGTAAGTATTATGCCTTGTTGTCCTACTTCAGTTCATGGTGAGACCTGGGACAAGTGATTAGTTTATGCGAGCATTTTTGCAAGTTTTTATGAACTGCATTCACGTAAAGTAGAAACAGCCAACAGGTGATTCTCATACGCAGGTGATGAATACTTTTCAAAGAATTATCTTATAAATAGAAACAAAAGCTATTAGTTTATATTGGTTATTAACTCTTCCATTCCTTAATATTTTGAACTGCCACCACTCCGTCACTGAAATATGATTTGCCTTGCTAGTATTTCTTCTCCCCTTTTTATATAATAATAAACGCTTAATCAATATCAGAAATGCATTACCCTGAATCGTGATGACTTACCATAATAAGCATGCACTTTGGGTTTCCTTGATTCTTGAATCTTGACATAAATTCAACAATAATTTGGTAGCATCTTGGAACCAGTTGTAAATGTTTGAGATTAGTTTTAGGTATGTGTTTCCTTATGAGTACTTCTGTACATACCAGTACCCTCCAAGAAATGAGTATTGACTTTATTTAGGCTGAATGCTCTGTCAAAGATGACGTTGACTCTTATTGGTTTCGCATTTAATAAGATATTGCTTAAAACAATTTATTTTGGCCAATTTGTACAGGATTTATAGCTATTTATGCAACTCTTGCCAGTCGAGATGTGGATTGTTGTTTGATTCCAGAATCACCCTTTTATCTAGAAGGTCCTGGTGGACTTTATGAATATATGGAAAAAACGCTTAAAGAGAATGGGCATATGGTTATTGTCATAGCTGAGGGTGCAGGACAAGATCTTCTTTCTGAATGCATTCGTAATTTGGATGAGAAGGATGCCTCAGGGAATAAGCTCCTTCAAGATAATGGGCTGTGGTTGTCACATAAGGTTAAGGTGTGAACTCTTTCAAAAAAGATTATGGTCTGAACTTTCATTAGATGACTATAGCATCTTTATCTTCTGGTATATACTTGCTTCAGTGCTTGCTGCATAATTCAGCTGTTTGCATGATAGTTTAATTTCTCTATTTGGTCGATCTTGGAATTCATGTATACACGTGTACCCTGAAATAAAAAATCAAAGTAAAAATAAGAACAGTCTTGTGCTCAAGATGATTTCATTCTCATCGTTGTTCTGTCACAAGGAAATACAAATGGTATCCTGAATGTCGAAGAGGGTTTCGAAATTTGATCAATCTTTTAATTCATTGACACAGAGCAGTGGTTAGAGGCTTACAGCTTTCATTGTTTTCTGTCGTCCTGCATTTTTTTTACTTAAATTTTGTGGACATGGGTGCGGTTTGAGTATTTTTCATATCTAGCATGGGTTTTTTTCTTTATCCAAAAACCTTAAAATTTTGTGTTGTAGGATTATTTCAACCAGAAGAAGTGGACACTAAATCTCAAATATATTGGTTAGTTCTCAATTTTTCTAAATTGAAGAGCTTTGGTTGATCCGTTCCACTGACAGCCATTTCCTTTTTGGCAGATCCAACATACATGATCCGTGCAATTCCGGCCAATGCATCAGATAATGTCTACTGTACACTACTTGCACACAGTGCCATTCATGGCGCTATGGCGGGATACACAGGGTTCACAGTTGGACCAGTTAACGGAAGGCATGCTTACATACCATTTCAGGTGGGTTTTATTGTTGGCAAAATTACTATACTTCTAATTTCTATGTGTTGATGATCTTCTGTACTTGCAGTTAGATATGTATTCCCCAACCCCCGTGTTCCATTAATAACTGACAATGTCCCATAATTGTGTTCTCGTTAAATTATAGTCTTTCAGACTCATTCCACTTTTTTTATACAGATTTCATTGCTGTGGTAACAGATGGCACTTAGATGTTCTAGTGGGGAAGAAGGAAGTGTTTGGGGAGCCTGAAACTGATTTCATATATAATAGACATTAAAAAGAATAGAAAGAAAAAAAAAGCTTCTTTGTTTAGGTTTAAAATTTTACCAACAAATTATTTAGATCAAATCAGAGGAGAAAAGAAAATGTTCCAAATCTCTTGTTTCTTGGACACATGTTAAAACACCGTACTCATTCCTCTAAATGGTGGAGAGAAGAATATCATCAGGAGCCCTTGCATTGCAGAGTTATGAGTATGGTGTCAGCTTGCGTCCCACATAATGAACAATGAGATTTCCATGATTTTAGATATATTGAGTAATCGTTTTCCATATAGTAGCTGCTGGTCACCAAGGTGCATATGACCATGCTTACCTCTTTGCTTATGCATTTTGACATCTTTGTGCAGCGGGTCATCGAGAAGCAAAACAAGGTGGTGATAACAGACAGAATGTGGGCTCGGCTGTTGTCCTCAACCAATCAGCCGAGCTTTTTGGATCCCAAGGCTATCAAGGGACTCAAGAAAAAGGAGGAATCAGGGCAGACACAATTGTTAGAGTGGGAAAATCATGAAGAGACGGAAGGCAAAGCCCCATCTGAGGCTATGCAACCTGAGCCTACGGCTTCTTCCTGATGTATCTCTTCCAAGTGTGTACTGTTTCAAGGCTTTTTAGTTAGATATATGCATAAGGCTTAGTAACATCATAACAATGCAGGAAAGGGGTTTTGCCAATTACGCGCCATGCACGATTTATTTCAATCAAGGTTGTTTGAAACCTTTAGCGAATTAAGAAAAGTGGTTTAAGACATATCATGCACTTTGAATCAAAGTCCCTCCTTAGCTCGGAGTAGTCATGGCAGCGTGAAGAATCATCTCGAAGGCATTTTCCATGGACTTAATTAGCCTTTGTCGATCGATGAAGTTTTCCTCAACTTCGAAACAAATTTGTAGCTTTTGCATGTAACTCATTACCGTTATGGCTAAACTCTGCAATACGACCAAAAATCATGTTGTCAATATACTTATGGTATGGATCCTAGAGTTACATGTTCTTTGCTTTATCTCATACTTTTTGTATACCTTTGTGTTTGTATATGTTATGATAATTGATAAGAATACCTGTGTGTAATTGTATACATATTCTTTGCTTTATCTTTTTTTTTTTTCTCTTCAGATGAGGGACTCATTTGTATATAAATCCTGATTATCCAAATCTATTTTTGTTTGTTTCTTCATATTTTCTATTTTGAATATACTAATAAATTTAATTTAATTATTTTTAAATATTATCTATTTTAAATTAAATACACATTTTAAAAATTTCATAAAAATAGGGCAAGCTGGTGAAAACAATTGGACGAAAAATGGGTAGTGTTTTAGGAATGAGATGATCATATACTTTTTTGTTTTGAGGAGAAGATGAGCATATACTTAGTTTAGTAAGTGAGTGATTTTTTGAAATAAGACACCTATTATATAACTTATAAGAGGTGAGAGAGTTTTTCCAAAAAAAAAAAAAAAGAGGTGAGAGAGAAAAAGAAAGAAAAGAAAAGAAAAGAAAAAACTCAATTGGAGGATAAGAAGCCACCCTATTGGGCTTTAATGGCAATTAGTTTGTTTGGGCTGGTGGCCTATTTTCGAGAGCAGTTCGTGTGTTTGAATAGTCAACGGGCTCAAGTTTTAAGTCGGTTAATAAATAGCCCAGCCCAACAACGGCTGTTATTAACGTGTATTTGTCAAAATTGAAGCTTACCTACTTATCACCTATAAATAGACGACCCATCTCCCAATTTCCCGCCACACACTCTCTCTCCAATCGGCAGAATCCCAGACGATTTCGAGTTTTCGCCCATCATTTCAACTTCAATGGTAAATTTTGTCTCTCATCTAGGGTTTCTATTGTTTTCAATTTCAAAATGAATATTGTGCTAAATTATCTTTTTCATGTTTCATGATTCTAAGTGCCCCATTTAGGGTTAGGGTTTAAGTTCATAATCTATGCCTTTCTATCATCTTCTATCATCTTCATCTTCATAATCTATGCCCTGTATCAGCTTTTTGGTTTTTGTATAGGTTCATCCATTGGACTTATAATTTAGACCGAGTAAAGTAACTTAAGAAATGTTTGATTCAACTGCTGGGCAAGAGATATTTCGGATGGTTACCTAAAACTCCACCTGGAATTCAGCTGATTTCTTTATGAAAGAGAAAAAGCAGATGACATTCTGATAGGATCTGTTTCCTTTTGCAGTGTGCTATATAGTTGGTTGATGTCACTGCATGAATGACTTACAATAGCGTGCCCTAATGGCACCGGGGCATATGCAGGTATTGAACATATTAAATTGGTCATGATTTTGAGTATTCAGTTGTGGATTAATAAGGCTAAATGTCTATCTCATATAATCCGACAAATGCATAGGTTGGCTCTGTGGAAACAAGGTTGCTGTCAAGAACAGGCAGGTGAATTTTCACAGGATAAAGAGCCTTCAGTACAATAAGATCTTTGCCAAGAGCACTTGTAACTTTGAGTAGCCTTTTCTGTACCTTTCCATATAGCTTGTTCGGTAAAACAACCTGTAGCATTCTCTGTCCCTTTTATTTTGTTGTTTCTCGTCATGTTTCTCAGCTGCCCAGTACCTAATTATCATGTTTACTCGTTGCAGGAATCCGAAGCTTATATTTACTGGGGAAATTGCTCTTTGCCTACCGGAACTTCCGATTGTCTTAGCTGAACAACAAAAGTAAGTAACTTTATCATAGACTTTAGTTATTGCACTGGGTATATATTGCTTTTGGCTTTTCGTGTTTCCTGTATAGAGCAAAATCCAAAAATTGAATTATCTATTGGAGCGTCAGTTTTGTACTTTTGTTTGATATTAAAGCCAAATATTCAAAAATGGAATGCTGATGGTTTCTTTGATGCCTCTTTCTGATGATGATGATGAAGAAGCTTTCTGATTGTTAGTCATGGAATATGTATGGTTTATTCTTTCACATTCAGTAGTTTTCAGGTATAAAGGCACATGACATACTCAGATACACATGAGATGTGATTCGATGTTTTTTTTTTGCTGATTTTTTGGATAATCTTTGTTGAAATTAGTATATTGAATCTGTTGAACAATTTAAGTTTGCATGTATATTCTTTTAAAAGCTTAAGTATATAAACACAACTAAAGAGTTGGTTCTCAGACGGCGAGTTTAGTGATTGGTCTTGGTAGTTAAGGATGAATCCAATGTTTGCATCATGCTTATGGATGTTGGGTTATTTTTCTTCTTACCTGTAAGGGTCACTTTTAGCCCTTGTAGGTTGTCTTTTTTAACTTTCAATTTTAGTTGATTGAATCATATGTCTCAGTAATGACTAAACTGGTGCACATCTTCTTATAGTACCACTAATCTGTCATATCGAACCAAACTTAATCTTCCTTTTTATTATGTTGTTTCTACATCATGTTTTGGCGTTAGATCATTGCATTCTGAGCCATTGTCGAGAAGTGGAGTGTTTCTCAGCTTTCAACAACCTTTACTATAATACAGGGATCTTTGGCATCTATGCTTTCACTGTAAGAACCAATAAACCTGGCTGATTCTGAACTAACATAGATGAACTTGTCTAGTTGTCTAATTGACATGGAAATGATATGTGGCACATAACTTTGTGTGCATCTGTGTTTTCTCTCTCTCATTTAATAAGTCTCTGCCCAATATGTTTTGTGTTTTTCAGTCTGGGAAGTTCAAAATCGACACACTGATATGTTATGCATTGCTAATATTTGGTATCCTGCAAATGATCCTAGCTACTTTTCTTGCCTTGCTTCCCTTTTACAGAAACTAGGTTTAGGGTGGATACAAAGGTTTCTATTCTCAAAACATTATACCGTTAACTCCTAAATATGTCAATGACATCCACAAACAACGAGGCAGCACTATCCTTGGGACTTCACGAAGGGGCCATAACACCTCAAAGATAGTGGACAGCATACTGGACCATGAAATAAATCAGGAAATATGAACATGTCCTTGTTTCCTTTATTTTTCTCCCATTGAAATTAGTTGTTCATAACTTCATATGTTAAAGATTAACTACTTTTCTGTCTTGTGTATCAGTACCTTTGACGTCTGAGATAATATTACTTGTGTTTTAGGTATATATAATTGGAGGAGATGGTACTCAGAAAGGGCATCTATCATTTTTAAGGTGCAGCTCTTCTTTTCTCAATCTCAAAAATTGACTTCCTTATGCATGGTGGATAAATGATAATTCATGGTTTATACCTTTTGACATTTGGATTTGCAGGTTGTTGGAGGACAGCGTCTAAATTTTGCAGTTGTTGGTATCCCAAGTGCATTGACAATGACATTGTGGTATTGGCTGTTTGATGCTCTTAGTTTCTTTTCGGCCTGCTAAATTGTCTAGGAGATATTTGGCGCCAACGTGAAAGGAATGATGTTACTTATGTAAGGTGTAAACCTTCAGGCCAGGTCCTTTGGTTTTGACACTACTATTGAGGAGGCTCAAAGAGCCATTAACGCAGCTCATGTAGAATCAGAGGGTATTGAGAATGGTGTATGTGGTGTTAAGCTAATGGGTCGCTACAGTGGTAAGTCTTATGCCTTGTTGCCCTACTTCATGTTGAGACCTGAGACCAGTGATTAGTGATGTAAGCATTTTTAGTTTTGCAAGCTTGTTATGAACTGCATTCACGTAGGGCCCAGTTTATGATTCGAATTTTGAATGAGCAGGTGGTGAATAATTTTCAAGGAATTATTGTACGTTAAATAGAAACAAAATCAAGTAGTATTTAAGGATTTAAGCATGAAAGAATAGAAACTGCCACCACCTCATCACTGAGTCATGGTTTGCCTTGGTGATATTTCTTGTTCCCTTTTCAAATGATAATAAACACTTGATCAGTCACCATAGTAAGCATGCACTTTGGGCATGAGGGTTTCTTGATTGACAAATATTATAGATTAAGTTTAAAGCATCTTAGCACCAGATGTAAATGTTTGAGATTAGTTTTAGCTAGGAAGATTTTTCCTTATGAGTACTGATCTACCTGTACCCGCCAGAGATAGAGTATTGACTTTATTTAGGTTGAGCGCTCTGTCAGAGATTTGTTGACTCTTCTAGTGTGGTTAGCATTTAATCAGCTATTGCTTGACATAGTTTGATTTGGCCAACTTGTGCAGGATTATAGCTATCTATGCACATCTTGCCAATCAAGATGTGGTTGTTGTTTGATTCTAGAATCACCCTTTTATCTTTAAGGTCCTGGTGGACTTTATGAATATAAGGAAAAAAAAGGCTTAAAGAGAATGCATAAATGGTTATTGTCATAGCTGAGGGGGAAGGACAAGATCCTCTTTTCTGAAAGCATGCGTAATATGGATGATAAGGATGCCTCAGGGAATAAGCTGATTCAAGATAATGGGTTGCGGTTATAACATAAGATTTGGGTGTGAACTTCCATTTACTGACAATAGCGTCTTTATTTTCTGGTATATACTTGGGCTCAAGATGACTTCATTTCGTCGTGCTGTCACAAGAATGTACATATGGTGTCCTGAATGTGAAAGAGGGGTTTTCTTGAGAAGTTTGAGCAACCTTTTTAAATTTACTGACGCAGAGCAGTTGTCACACAGCCTTACAGCTTTCATTGTTTTGTGTCATTGTCCTGCATTTTCTTGACTAAAAATGTGGACATGGGGAGCGGTTTTGAGTTTTTTTCCATATCTAGCAATGAATTTTTTTTCTTTACCCCAAAACCCTGAAATTTTGTGTTTTAGGATTATTTCAACCAGAAGTACTGGATACTAAATCTCAATGAGTTAGTTCTCAAGTTTTCTTACTTTTAAGAGCTTTAGTTGATCCCTTCCACTGACAGCAATTTTCTTTTTGGCAGATCCAACATACATGATTCGAGCAATTCAGGCGAATGCATCAGATAATGTTTAATGTACACTACTCGCATGCAGTGCCATTCATGGCCCTATGGCGGGGTACAATTAGTACTCTATTCATTCTTACATACCGTTGCAGGTAGGACTTGTCATTGGCAAAAGTACTCTATTATTCCATATTCTTTGTTCTTGCAGTTAGATATGTATATAATGCATTCCCCTAATACCTCGTGTCCCATATATAGGAACTGGCACTGTTTGTCCTATGGATGTCTCATAATTTCTCCTCATCAAAATTTGTTTTCTGGTCTGATTCAACTCCTCCAGAAAGGAGAAAATTGCTTCTTTGTTTATGTTTTGGGACACATGTTAACTGAGAGGAGAAAGAAAAATTTTCCAAATGTTTTGGGATACCACCCTAATACCTCCACGAGGGCCCAAAGGGAGCGTAATTCCTTTTTTCGTATTCTCAAAACCAGGTAATAGAGAGCATGCTCTTTTTCTCTTTAATTTTATTAAATATTTTGTTACCTCTTGAAAAGTAACTTTTATTATTATTATTTATTTTTATCGCTCTTGAAAGTTATCGTCGATCAAAAGGCATGCAATATGTACAACATAATAATCTTTCCTGAAATCTAAAATATAAACATAAACATCAATGCTTTTTCCTTAAACAGTACTCATAGTAAATTAAAACCGTGTATAATTATATTACATACATAGTCATATCTTTTTACACACAAGACAATATATAGAGTATTTATTTCACAATACGTAGAAATTACATAACATTTTGCCATATGCATAACTTATTTCAAGGTAGTTTAAATACTTTTAACGATTCAAATAAAGAAGGTAGGTCCTTTTTTTTCTTCTTCTCAAAGAAGGTATTAATGCATTTAGAATCAAATTCCTTAGCTTGTAGTACATCATTGTGGAGTAGTCTTGGAAGCTTGAAGAATCATGTCGAAGGCATTTTCGACGCATTTGATTAGCCTTTGTCGATCAATGAAGTCTTCCTCAACGGCGAAACAAATTCGTAGCTTTTGCATGTAACTCATTACCGTCGCTGTTAAACTCTGCAATAATACCAACAACATTTCGCTATTATTCATTAAATTCTTAAGAATAAATAATTAACAGGTGTATTAATTCAGAAAGTGTCTGAATTAAATGGAGATGAAAATGAAAATGAAATCCCAATCAAATTCTGTCCAACCAGCGTGAAGTAAAAGCCGTTGATGGGGTGCTTTGCCATACACATTTGCTCCGTCGGTCCAATCATATTGCTAATTATGAGGCTAGAATTCTTACCAACCCTAGCCAACATCCGAGCAGCTCCCTGTAAAGTGTAAAGGCAATCATGCAATAGTGTATATCAAAATGTAACACATCTTATACTCGTATTAGTCAGTCGTATAGCGTAACATTCGATGGAGTATATTCGTAATGTCATATCACAATAATTAAGGTAAAGTTAAGTCACAGAAAAACCGTTTTGTGTTTTCCAAGTAGGAAGTTATGAACATTCATAAATGAATGAAATGAGGGTCCCTTCTAATACCCCACTTTCCGCATTTACGCATTACACTTGTGGATGCTTGACATGTGTTAAGCATAAAATTAAATAAAATACCTTAGGGCCAACAAATGGCATTACAAGATTATAAGCAGCCAAGTGAGGAGGTAGTGGCCGGAAGAAGTTCTCATCCTCTTAAAAGTTTTGTGAGGTTTGATGACGAAGTCGAGAGGATTTGCAAGGGCGTCATGATCTTGTTCATTATAATAATTTGGGAGTTTTAATTGAAAAAGTGAGATTTTATTGCCCCATGGCACCTTAGCATTGCCGTTCTGCATCTCTTGAGCGTGTGCATATCCCTTTGTACTCCTGGCATTTGCAGGTATTAATGCCCTTGAACGCACCTTCTTTATTCCTGGATTCATTTCTTGCTTGTATAGCTGAATCCCGAGAAAGATTGTTCCAAGAACAACATCATTGACAGTCTAAGCCGTAAATAAAAGAAATCCATAGTTATTATTAATTCAAATAATATAGCGACGGATAAATTGTAATTCGAAAACCTCAAACAAAACTTATATATATTGTCAAAATTATGATTATGAGTTGTATAAAACTAACAGTAAGTCTTATGTGAGACCAATTCAGAGAAAATTAATTTCTCATTTGTGACACTTCTATATATGTCGTCTTAAAGGTAAATCTGAGTCTTACCACTCCGAGACGTGTCTTGATTAACTTGACATCTTCAAGAGAGAAGATAACAGTACAAAGTCTAGTAGAACGAGGATGATTTCCAGACCTAATTGGAGTTTGATCATCTTCTATGAATGGCGCCGCAACTCCTTGTCCAAAATCATAAAAGAAGTAGAAGATAGAAGAAATAAATTTAGGCACCTTGGAGAAAATCTTCAAAGACGACGATGATGACAACAATCCACAAATAATACGGCCGCCATTTCTTTTAACTGATGATGATCCCTTCTTGGTTTAGATGAAGGGAAATTAAGGGCAAGTGAGGGATCATCAGCTCTCTGAATGCAAGAGAAGAGAGCTCCCATGAGAGAAACACCATCAGCAATTGCATGGTGAAACTTGAGTATGATAACTCCATGGACTGCATGGCTTATGGGGTACTTGAATATGTGACATTCCCATAAGGGTCTATCTAGTGAGATTTGTTCCTTGGAGATTTTGGTTAAATAATCATCATAATAGTGTTGGTTGTAGCTTTCTGGTGACAAACCTTCTGGGAAATTTGGGATCTTGACATGATCTTGTATATTCACATCAACTCTCTTCCACATTTTATTGCCTTTCTTGTCTTCTATCTGATAATCCAAGGATAACATATAACGTCATGCTTGGCTATAGAAGCGGCCTGATAGGAGACCTTTTGAATTAAGAATATACGTGCACAATACAATTTTATATAAAAGAAGGGGATAGATAAGATAATACCATAATGGAGGAGAAACGAGGACTAGTGGGAGACATGTCATCCTTGAGAAAAGCATACATAGCAGTGACATCAATTGGGATGTTTGATTCAAAAATAGCAAGTATACAAACTGGTACCTCTAGATTGAGGTATACTTCAGAGCCGGGGCTTAGTGGTTGTAATTCCTCTTCCACTACCTCCTTGGTCTTCTCTAAGTTAGCTTTAGTTTTTACCCTCAAGTTGAATCCCATTTTAGCAATTTGTTATCTAGTCTCAGAATGATACTTATGTATTAGTTCATCACTTATTTGTTATTTATAGGATTTGCAAATGATAGTACTCCCTTTGTCTCAAATTATTTGTCTTCCTTGGCATTTGAGTCACAGAAAATAAAGTGGACAAACAATTTGGAACGGAGGGAGTACAAAATAAAGGGGCCAATCTAGAGTATTGCTAGCAGGGGATGGGGCCAGTGATATTTGGGCTGAACTGTTAAGTAAATGGGGGCCCAACATCTAAAACTGGTTGGTGCTACCGGCGAATTAATTCGTGAGGCCATCATCCCTTGGCTCCTTTATTTATATATTCTCATTAACTCTCAGCTAATTCAATTAATTAATTTAATACAAAAATTTATGTGGACTTAGTCTATGGTGGACTAATACTTGGAGTCAGGTTGAAAAATGCTTGTTCATGACCCAGGGTTCGGGTTCGGGTCGACCCAACGGGTTGTGCATTTATTTTTTAATTAGGTTATACTTGCATAATTAATTCTATTTTCAACTTTAAAATAAAAAAGTTGCACACTATAATGTTATTAGACATAATATATATGGTTTTAATCTACTTGAAAACTATTTCGTAACGTTTTTACAAGTTATTATGTTTTTGCTAATGCATACGAAGTATCAAACCGCTATCTATGTAACAATTAGTTAAGATCATTCCACAAGGATTAGAAAACCCTTATTAAAGAGAAATCTGAAACTACATATGTCAATTGGTTGATATGTAAGAAATTCTGATATGATTAAGTTTTTTGTCATTCACTTTTCTCATGCTGATATGTCTTGTTTTGAAAGCCTCAACCCAACGGGTCGATCTAGAACGGGTTCGGGTTTGACCCAATAAATGTCGGTTTTTCGGATTCGGTAAGTATTGGGTTTCGAGTTGGAATTCTTTGTTCAAGACCCAAACTTTTTGGGTCGGTATGGGTCAGGTTCTCGGGTCGGGTCGAATTTTGCCAGCTCTACCTGGAGCCACCCCCTCTAAAATTACTCAAAATTACTTTATCTGGAGCCACCCTTCTACTTTACCAGGAGTCACCTCTACTTCATCTGGAGCCATCCTCAAAGTTACTTAATTCAAGGTGGACTAAATCCACACAAGACATACTGTTAATTTAAATGCCCCAAATAAAGCACATTTCTAATGCTGAGAAATGTGAGAATCGAATAGCCAACGTGTTACTTTTACTACAATATTCAATGTACCAAATCAGCCCAATTCGAATTCAGTTATACAGTCCAATCATATATTAACTTTCTCCGTAATTATACAATTCAATTCGTTATACAATCCAATCATATCCTGACACTGACAATATTATGTGGTATGTAGGCCTGGACAACCGGCCGGGTTGGATTGAGCCGGCCAATTTAATAATGGACCGGATCGGGTCATATATTTGTGGGAGGGGCGGGTTCGCCATTAGACCTGGCAATGGGTCGTGGATTCGCGGATATCCGCTTCACTCGCTCCGAATAAATGGGTGAAAATCAGATTAAATGGGTTTTTGGATGGGTGGTGGGTGGATTGGGTGGTGGATCCGGTGGTGGATCGGGTTAAATTACATTGAGGTATACTGAGGTTTGGTGAAATTGCAGAGAGGTATATCCATGTTGACTAAATACATTGAGGTATACTTTTGACCATTTTTTGACCGTTGACCAAAGTCAAACTAATTTTTGGACATAAATACTCCTAGTATACCTCATTGAAAGTTTTTTTAAAAAAACTATTGTGCAATGATTTTCCACTTTTTTCCTTTTTATTTAGTTTTTGATTTTGAGAGGGGCACCACAAATTAATAAATTTTATGGCTCGATTTAAACAATTCTCTTCATCATGCAAAATTGACTCAAGTTTAATCTTGTGTTTGCACCAAAAAAATGCTATCGACTAAAGTAATGAGAGTTTGATGCCATTTTATGTCGATCTTGGTAACAACTTTGAGCACGATATGACACAATCAGCAAAAGATATACGAGCATGCAATGCAAACTAAGTGGGAAATCCTTGCACCAAAAAAAAACTAAGTGGGAAATCCTTGTACAATGATTTTTTCTATAAATTTTCAATGAGGTATACTAGGGGTATTCATGTCCAAAAGTTAGTTTGACTTTGGTCAACGGTCAAAAAGTGGTGAAGGAGTATACCTCAGGGTATTTAGTCAAACCTGGATATACCTCGCTGCAATTTTGCCAAACCTTAGTATACCTCAATGTAATTTACCCATAATTTTTTCACCCGTGAAATATTATAAATTATTATATTTTAAGAAAAACAATAAAATTATGTTGCTAATAAGTCTCGTCATTATGAGCCCTCATGTTATTTTGTCTCCCGCCTCTCCATCTTCCCTTTTACACCATCGCCTGCTTAAGTGCTCAATGCCCAGTTGCCCACCAATTCATCAAATCATCAACAAAACCCCCTTCTTTTTCCTCATGCACCCTCTTCTTTGCCCCTTTTCTTCTCTCTTTAATTTTGTTATTTGATTTTCTTTCTCCAATGGAAAAAGCTCTCAGACTATTTCATATCCCACAACAAAGCATAAGACACAAGCTCCGTTTTCAACAATTTTCGCCTTGGCTATGTAAAGGAAACCAAAATTTTGTTTCACCCATTTAACCACCCGAATCCACCCGTTTACTCGTGGGTGATGGGTGTATTGGATGCGGGTGGAGTATTTCATGGATGATGGGTGGATGGATGGAGCTGGAAAATTAAATGGGTGGATACGGGTGATGCTCCACCCGATCCGAACCCAACCCATTGCCAGGCCTATTCGCCATAGGTCGGCCCGGCCTATTTAGGCCCGTTTATAATTTAAAAGTATTTTTTTTTAAATAAAAAAAATATAAAGTGTGTCGACCTATTTGTAACCCATCTAACTTTTAAATGGGCCGGCATATTTCGAGTTGCCCATTTACAATGGTTGGGCCTGGTCGAGTCGGGTCAGCTACAGGGCCCCTCCCACTTGCCGAAGTCAAGTGGTATGTCATATTCAAGCTTTGTGTCTGTATACAAGCATGACGTCGGAATGACATCATTCTTGTATGACAGGGGCCTCACCTTAATTAAGGTAGCCTCATACGAGATTTTGTGCTCCTATAATAATCGATGAGCGATGTTCAATATCTTATACTCCCTCAGTTTCTAAAAAACCTTAACATTTACTTTTTCACGGTTTTCAATGCTCTACTTTGACCGTTGATGTTTGTATTTATACGAATATATAAATTATAAAAAATACGATTTTCCAAAAAGTACTATCTACAATGAATTTAACAATATTACTTTACATTGTAAGGTCATGTTCTCTTCAACGGAATAGTGCAGGACGGTGAGGAACGGAATGACGTGGCGTGAATAATGGAAGAAAATGCGAGACAAAATGAAGTATAGAATGCAGAACGAAACGGCGCGAAATGGAACGGAACGAAACAGATTGAAACAGAACGAAATGGAACAGAACAGAATGCAGCAGCATGGAAACGATGAAAAGAACTAGGCCTAAATCCTCATTTTTATTCCATAAATCAATGGTCAAAGACTCAAAATTTACCTTCAAAAATTAAATGTTAAGGTTTTTCTAAAACGGATGGAATACTTTTTATTTTTATTTTTTAGATTAGTAAGAACAAAATTAGAGTTAAGATATCCTTAGCCACCTCCTTAATTCGCTCGCCAAGATATTCATCAACCTGGTTTGTTTCTCTAGACAGGTTCGGGGTCAATAGTCACCTTGCTCCTTGAAGCCTCTCTCTCAGCATGCACACCTAATAATGTCTTTCTTGCTTAAGTTTCTTGATCTGGAAAACTTGCAAAGTTGCAATAATCCAACTGCATGCCATACATTCTCGATCATCTGAACTAAACAGCTAAACGTATCCATCCGGCCCTGGCCAGCAGGTGGAGACACCTACATATATACCTACTTGATCATGACTTCCATCATGAGTAGCAAGCAACACGTACTGCTTTGTCATGGTCATTTGATCACCACAAAAAAAAAAGGCTGATAATGCTCATTATTAATTCACATGTGGAGTATAATTAATATTGGTCGGTTAGTATGCTGTAAAGTACCATCTATAAAAAAAAGCTAGTAGACCCATAAATTATAAGCTAATTTAGGGTCGTTCCCAAATAATACACTCATATTAAAAGGCTTAAATTTTTAATTTCCCCACTCGAAATCATAATTAATTGTTGGCTTACGAGTGTATTTGGAAATATTCTAAATTAGCTTATAAGTTGTGGAGTTAGTAGGTTTTTTCTTAGATGTTGCTCTATTTAAAATTATGCTTTTGGACTCACAACTTATAAACTCTGTCAAACCAACATAGCCTACAACTACAAAGATATTGGCCCTGTTTGGCAAATGGCTGTTGACATTAGCGGTTGATTGGTGATTGTTGGCTGGTGATTGTTAGCCGGTTGTATTAGTTGTTTTGACCAGCTGGTATCGTTGGTGGTTTGCAAAAAAGTGTTTGGTAAACTCAGTTGTTGTTATTAGCTGGTAACTTATAAAAAGACATTTAAGGACAAGAGTAAAATTTTCTAATTATTTGATTAGTCTTAATAATTTGATTTTGGATCTCAATTTATTCAAGTTAAAAGAAAAAAAAAATTAATAATACAAATTGTTGATGTGCATGAGTTTTCATTATTATTATTGATGGAAGTTTGATTAAATTTGCTATTTATTTCCAAAAGATACTCATTTGTATATTTGAAAAATAAGAGTAATGCTTTTTTTATGAGGAATTTATTTAGTTAATTATAAGATATAGTATTGTATATACTTTACATATATATCCCTAAATAGTAAATCAACTCCCCCCCCCCCCAAAAAAAAAAAACCCTAAATCCTTCCGTTCCACTTTGTTGTTTCACTAACAAGTACTGTAACAATCATGCCCCCAACCTCTTTTGCCTCCTCCATTTCCAATACCCCAAGTATTTCAAGATCAATCTCAAGTTCTAAATCCCTATCATGGCATCATCTCTCTCCTCCTCTATCTCCAAATTCTCCATATGCAACCTGTAATCCAATTTTCAGCCCTCTAATTTGTGGTATCTATGGTGATTTTGGAGATGGTAATAGCAGATTATGAGAAGAACAAGAAGCGTCCTTCACCCTCCCTAGATGCTTTCTATGGCTTCAATCATTAAAATGGCAAAAGCTTGTAATTTCTTTGAACACTTGGGCAAAGTTGTCATTGAAGGAAGCACACAACCCACCATCCGAAATGAAACGTTGCCTATGTTGGCTGGTGAAATCTTGGCTGGTGGGCTCCCAACAGCCAGTGCCAACAGCCACCTTCCAAACACCTTATTTGGCTGGTGGACTTGGTCAAATATCCAATTTCACCAAAAGCCACCCTACCAGCCAGCATCCAAACACCCCCATTGAATATAACGAAAAATATTTTGACAGTCTTAATTTGCCTATCACTAGCTGGAACAGTTACTCCTCCATTATTAAAGTTTGCACTTATCACATAAAACTAAAGTTTGAAATTTTGTTTTGTTCTTTGTTAATCGCACAACTCATATGCATGTATACAAATAATGCCTACTTTGAGATAAAGGAAATGCAGTACAAATATAAACAGACAGTGTTGTGCTGGACAAGATATAATTCTCAATGTCATTCACTACTCAATCCGACACAAAGTTGTACACAAATGGCCAATGGGTGGTATCCGGTATCCGGAATGTCAAAGATCGTTTCCGAAAGCCATCTAAAATGAAACAAATACCATTAACTACAACCTAAATAAAAGTCAAAACCCTGAAAGAGGTAGTGGAGTTAGTCATGAGATTGAAATTTCATGACAAAAGTCATGGATTTAATTCCCACTAAGCCTCTTTGCTGAGCCTGTCTACAAGATTTATCTTTGCCTGGTATGTGTGATTTGCAGACTATTGCATACACTAAGGGTTTATCCGGTGCACACTCAAAGAGTAGTGATTGAGGGTTCCTCGTATCAAAAATAAAAAAATAAAAGTCCAAAATATGAAATGAGTACGTAAACTAACCACATTAATTTCAACATAATTACAAGTCCTAAATTGGAGAAGAAAAAAAGGGAAAAAAAACCTAGGCCCGGCGGCTGCGCTTCTTTTTCTTCGTTTGTGGAGGCTGAGGAGGGGGCGACTGTGGTGTTGTAGGTTTAAGAAGTTGTGGCTGTCCAACTTTGTCTAAGCTTACTGAAAATGATGCAAGTATTTCATCGATGACGGATCTAGCCTCTAGTGGACATAAGGGACCAATCTCTTCAAGCTTGCCATGGGCAGAGACCAAACATTGACTCTACATAAAAGATAATTTGTGCGGTTTATAAATTTAGCAAATTCATGTAATATTGTGAGAATGGAGAGAGTGATTTGATAATACTTACAAGTAGCTCGACTTTTTGTTGACTATCAGTGGAAGGTCGTTGAGTGGGAGGAGTAATGAAGAGCCGAGTGATTTTTCGATACCAGACCATGTAAGGATCAGAATTTTGCATAGGTCCAAGTATGCAATCACCCTCGACCACTCGCTCTAGACGTCTATCCCAATGATTTATATACTGCTCATGTTTCTTGGACCAATCCTCCTTGGCCTTTCCTCGTTTGTCGACCCGATGTAAGGCAGTATCGGTAACACAGCTCAAAGGGATTGGTTGTTGAAAACCAAATTGACGCATAACACGATCAGGGAAATGCCACTCGACAATGTCAAAACACATCAAAGGTGCAATAACACGCCACTCGAGATGATGGTCTCGACAAACATCTGGTAGTGATTGTAAGACCTGCTCAGTATAGGGCTCCCAAGTAATCTATATATAAATTCCCAAAAAAAAAAAAAAATCAGAACATATTTATTTGGTCATGAACTCTAAATTTTGCAAAGATATAAGACCCGACTCCTGATCAGGTTTGAAAATAAGTTACCTGATCATCTCGTTGGTGGTTCAATGCATCCCTATAGTAGGCAAGACCACTCCCGCCATCAGTGCGAGAAAGTGTAACTCGAAGCCATCTTAAGAAGACAGAAATAAAGTCATTACGTACGTTAAAAAACTTCATGATAAATTTTAACTTAGATAAGAAGTTAATGTACCTGCATCCTAAAGGATCAATGCCATATTGATGCTGATTGCCTAGTAATCGAGAAGGTTGTGGATCCGCGGGGCCATCTATAGGGGGCTGGACTCGAAGAGCACCGATAACAGGTCTACCAATGTGAATACGCTCCCATGACCACCACTGGAGGAGTATAAGGGGGCCACCAATATCTGTGGTGCCTCGGTGAGACGCGCGGCAAAGGTGGCGATATAAGAAGGCAAGTGTCGCACTACCCCAACTATACTCGTGAACTCTGTCCAAATCACCAAGTAAAGGCAAGTAAATGAGCTGGACTGAGTTTCCACTTTTATCAGCAAACAGAACATCCCCCATCAAAGTGAGCAAATACGCTCTAGCATAGCACTGCACTGTAGCATCATCTGCATCGTCTGGAAGATGAGCAAACTGCTCCCTAAGATATGTAATACTCAAAGAAGATGCAGAAAGTGCTGCCTGTGGAGGCTTAACCCCTAACCACTGCTTTGCCAACTCTGCCCATTCGTAATCAGATCTACCTGTCACTGCACGGCCATGTACTTTCAAACCCAATTACACAGCGACGTCCTGGAGTGTAATGGTAGCCTCACCTACAGCTAAGTGAAAAGAATGTGTCTCCTGTCTCCACCTCTTTACTAATGCAGTAATGAGACTTCTATCAAGAGGATATGCGAAATATGGGCATGCTAGTCATCTTTTGTTTGAACTTGGTTTTAACCGAAATACAGTAATCGATGCATATATGCAATTGGCTTACCTGACCGCACCATATATCTTGACTCCTATGCTGCTCTTGTAATGACAAGACCGAAGAATCAATTGGTCCTGGGTCTAATGTCATGACCATGGACCTACAGAGAAACAAGCAATTCACACATTAATGATTTTTTCTAGTGGGAACCTCATCCATATAAGTTTTCAGTCTCTTCAACACTATCCCAATGGACTTTCAAATGTTCTGCATACTGGTATACGAAATGGAACTACTGCAATTTCTGAGAGATCATTTGGAGATGGAGAGGTGCCAGGTTTTGCATGTTTCAAGCTGGTTGTTCCTATTTTGTCTAAAGGAGAATGAGGAGAATCCTCTGTTCTATGCGGAAGAACATGGTTTTGCTACAATTATGTGTGAACCAAGTGCTTTAATTTCCATCATGTAACCTCTGTATTTTCTCTTACTTGTTCTTCACTATCCCACACATTCGTAATGGAGATCCCTTCAACCCCTCGAATTGACATTCACACACTTTTTCTTTTTCCGTAACCAATCATTTTCAGTTAGCTAAATAAAAGGGAATAGGCACACACACACTATACTTTGTGCCTTCAGTAGTGAAACAGTCATCACATATAAAGTTCCCCACCAGCAAACGGTTACATTCTTTCGAGTCTTTGGTTAAACACTTACAAACTAAAGATAATCATAACTCGACAAGTGCCTCAGCAAAATACAAGTAATTGCTAAGTTACTTATCATGGTCCTGAACGATATTGGTAAAATGCAGCTCACTAAAATGACTGGCATCATAGTTTGAAGAAACCATTAGCTATCTGTCATGGATTTATCTACATCTCCAAAATTTCAAAATTACAGATTAATGCATAAGGTGCAAGAAACCGAAAAGGGTCATCCCAAGACCATAAACCCAACCCAAAGCATGCAAAAGAGCAAAACAGCAATTAAAAACAATAAAAATAACAAAATCTAGTTATGTGCTTGAACAATTAGAGCAGCTCAATAGAAAAATTAACTAAAACAGCAATTAGGGCTGATTTTTGCAGCATTTCACAAGAATTTGCTTGATTCCCTTGAATTTTTCCGGGTGCCCATTTCACAAAAAAAAAAAAAAAAAAAAAAAAAAGGGCAGAATGAAAAAAATAGAAAGTAGGAAAATGCATTAATTTAATTTAATTGGGAGTATGAAAAATCACCTGAGTCAGAGCCCAGTGCTCGAGTTTCGTCGGAGAGAGTTCTCGCCGCCGGTCTTCCCTTTGCTGGAAGGGTAAGACTGTGTCGTTTTGGGGGCATTAGTATTAGATTCCTCCAAGTTGGATAATTGAATGCAGTTTCTTGTGAGTTGTGAGTTGTGAGTTGTGACTCGTGAGTCACTGAGTTGGAGAGTTGTGGGTTTACTGGGTTGGGCTTGTGAGCTGTTACCAAATCCCGTTAAAACTTTTTCTTTGGTCCAGCCCACTCTAGCAGTCTAGCACATTAGCACGTAGGCTAGCCACGTAGTCCTTAGGAAATTTGGCAGCTAACCACCGGAGTATTTTCCATATTGCGGTCTTTTCGTGGAAAACTCTATTGTCACAATTTTGTATATATATCTGATATCGTAGACAACCACTTAAAAAATAAGGTCTCGAATTGCTATATGAACAACAAATGAAAAACAAACTGTAATCATACCATTGAGACTAGAGTATAGATCGAGTAAACCCCCTTCCCCCCTCATGGAAGGTCGGGCGGCGGGGGTTGACACACAGGCCAGTAACAACATTATCAACTTATGTTATGAAATTGAGTGCAATGTTCTATCAAAAAAAGGAAAAAAAAAGAAGAAGAAGAAGAAGAAATTGAGTGCAATGAGTCCCAAATAACCCACAACCATGAGGTTGGAAGCATTGGAATTCTACAAACCAAACTCTCATATTTTGCTCATACATACAAGAGGTATCAACATAATTAAGTACTCTTACATAAATATTTATCATACATAATGACTTAATGAGTATGTGGTAATTGCATTGTGCCCAAATTTATTTCAAGATAGTTTATATACTCTTATCATTTAACAATGAAGTTTAATCCTTTAGACGGGAAGAAGTTTGATGCTAATAATTAGCTTGCAGTACCTTCTGACGGAGTAGCCATGGCAGCTTGAAGAATCATTTGGAAGGCATTTTCCACACATTTGATTAGCTTTTTTTGATCGATGAAGTTTTCCTCAACACTGAAGCTAATTCGTAGAGTTTGCATGTAACTCATTACCGTCACTCCTAAACTCTGTAATAATACGATGCAACAGACATACATATCGTTAATTACCGTCATGCATGTTTGGCTATAGAGATGGCCTCATTTTGAGGCCGCCTCCTCATAGGAGACCTAATATTGAAAACGAGATCGATGTTTATTAGGTATATATGAAAATGAATGAAATATTTCCTACCATTTTCATTCCAACGAGCATGAAGTAAAAGCCGTTGAGGGGTGGTTAGCAAGACTCATTTGCTCGGTTGGTCCAATTATATTGCTAATTACGAGGCTAGCATTATTAACTAATCCATTAAAGATCCAAGCAGCTACCTGTAAAGACAATAATCGTCATTGCAACATCATCAATGAGCCAACCAAGAGATAATATTGACCCAAACAAGTCCTTAGGTAGTCGAAGGGATTAGAGAATTATTAGTTGCATAAAATTAAATACCTTAGGTCCACCATATGTCATTGCAACATCAACGAGCTTGCCTAGAAGATGTTGACCCAAAGAAGTTCTCATCCTCTTGAAAATTTTGTGAGGTTTGATAACAAAGTTGAGAGGATTTGCAAGGGCATCATCTTGTTCAAAATTTGGGATTTTTACTTGGAAAAGTGAGAATTTATTGCCCCATGCCACCTTATTAGTATTGTCCTTGTGCATCTCTTGAGTGTGTAAATATTCCTTGGCACTCCTTGTATTTACAGGTATTAGTGCTGTTGAATTTGATCTCCTTGGCATTGGGTTTATCTCTTGCGTGTATAAATGAGTCCCAAGAAAGATTATTCCAAGAACAACATCGTTGACAGTCTAACCAAAAAAGAAAAAGTTCGATGAGAATATAAAATTATTGTACTTTAAACTTCAAATAAAATATCATCTTACTGCAAATATCTTCAAAATTAAAGTTAGAAGTGACTCTTACCACTCCAAGACGTGTTTTGATTCTCTTCACATCATCAAGGGAGAAAGTAGTCGTAGAAATTCTCATAGAATAAGGATGATTGCCAGATCTAATTGGGGTTCGATCATCTTCTAAAAACATCTTCCTAATCCCTTGTCCGAAATCGTAAAAGAAATAGAATATAGAAGATTATGGACATAATCTTCATATACGATCCGTTATCACCATTTTGCTTCTTTTGATGACCCCTAGGCTTTAATGAAGGAAGGCTAAGGGGACGTGACGGATCATCAGCTCGCCGTAGGCTAGAGAAGAGGGATCCCATGAGAGAGACACCATCAGCAAGTGCATGGTGTAACTTCATTATAATAACTCCATGGGTTGCATGGCTTATTGGATGCTTGAAGATGTGACATTCCCATAAGGGTTTATCTAGTGAGATTTGTTCCTTAGAGATTTTGGATAAGTAATCATCATAATAGTGTTGATTATAACTTTCTGGTGACAAACCTTCTGGGAAATTTGGGATCTTGACATGATCTTGTATATTTATCTCAACTCTCTTCCACATTTTCTTTCCTTTCCCATCCTCAATCTGATCAAGGATAACATATATATATGGATACAATTAGCTCAATTTACAATAATTCTCACATCAGTAAAAGTGTTGTACAATTTTACTGCATGCACACTTTCAATGAATTTATATATATACAGTCATTACACTTTTTTTATGTCAAATGAGATACTCTTAAAGCCTTATTCATATAATGTCTGACTATCACTATTCTCATTATACACAAGCAAGTAATGTTTCTATCTTCTCCCTAAAAGTTAAACAATTTATTATACTTTCATAACTAAATAACACTAATTTTTTGACAGAGTGGGTAAATTTTTGAAGTCATCATCACTATAAACATACTTTTTTTCTTTTGATAAGTCACTATAAACGTACATTACTGCATAACTAATTAAAGCACCTTATCTTTACACCAGCACACCGCCTCATATGAGTTTTTGTGGACAACAAATTATATGAAGATATTAAAGTTTGTCCAAGTGTCTTAATTTGTTTCTTAGTGGTTGTCAAAATGTTTGCCTAAATTATTTATAAAAAGAAAAAAAATATATATACAAATAAATAAATAAACCACATTTTTTGATGGTGGTATTATTACATCATTATACACGTTTGTTTTTTGTTTTTTTGTTTTATTATTATTAATGATTCTTGAAAATATGAGAGATTTTTTTTTTTTGAGAGAGAGAGAGAGAGAGAGAGGAGAAACGGGGACTAGTGGGAAGAAGGTCATGGTTGAGGAAATCGTACAAGGCGGTGACATTAATAGGAACCTCCGATTCAAAAATGACAAGTATATAAATTTGTTGCTCCTCCTGATTGAAGAATACTCCCGATCTTGGGCTTAATGGCTCTAATTTCTCTTCCTTGTTCTTCTCTAAGAACCTTTCCTCTCCTAATTTATTAACTTTTACCCTCAAATTGAGTCCCATTTTGTAGCTTTATCAATCTAATTATACCTTAGAAAATTAATTATATATACGTATTAGTACGTCTATCCTTTATTTATAATGCACGTACCATGTTAACGATACTACATCCCCTATACAAATGACCCTAATGAGAAATTTGAATTCGCCACGTAATTTCTTAAAGAAATTATATAGGGATAGATACAATGATTCAAACTGTAGCTATCTATTTTATTTAGCAATGTGATTCTTACAAAAATCAAGCCACTAATGTAACATTTTCCTAAGTACACATGATAAACCACATTAAATACGATAACAATACAAATAACAATTGGAGTTCCCTTTATGCGTGGCGGCTGCTGCTGAAAATATGGTTGGAAAAATAATGTCAATTGATTATGGAATATCATCTTCGAAAGCTACGGGATAAAATGTATTTTATTTGTGGTTTTAAGGATTTTATCTTGTAAAAGATGTATAATTACCAACAAGCACTTAGATGAGTTGGTGAGGGACTCTTCTAGCTTAAGTAGGTATCTCGTGTTCGAGATCCTGTAAATACAGCAGTGTTAAATATTTATTGGGAGAGCTTTGCCGCTCTTGTGGTCCCACCCGGCTCGATCTGAATTCAACTGGACGGTCTCAGACAAAAAAAAAAAAAAAAATGTATAATTGAGTTTAATTATTTTATGGTGGCTGCCATCGAAAATGTGGCTTGGAAAATAATGTCAAATGTATATTATTGGTGTTAAGGATGTTATCTTTAAAGGATGTATGTTCCAACTTCATGTCAATTATATTGGGATTTGATTGTCAAGTGTATATTAATGAGGAATTACACGTGTCTTGGGGCACGTACATGATATCAAAATTGTTCATATAATTGGTAGGTACTAGAATTAGATTACCAAGCATGATAATTGAGGATATACAACTTGTGCCATAGGGCATAGGCCATCGGATATATAGCCAAACCAATATTTTACTTTTCTTTGTTTTTTTTTTAGAGGATTTTCTTTGAATTTTATGTTCCCTTTGTTTTGCAATACGTGTCATGTTTTGTGTGGACAAAAATATAAAGGGAAAAGGGAAGAAAAAGTGCAATACTTATGATATATAACCAACTAATTAACAGATAGGTTATCTTGACACTTTTAAAATTTTAAAAATGTGAAAAAAAACGTACACCTAATATATGTATGTTATTTTGGGGGACCTATTGATATAAAAATATTGAAGGTTAAAGGAAAATAGCCTCTCTATAACCTATACATAAAGAGAATTAAATTTCACTCCACGCACCTATATACAACTTCACAACTCCTAAGATCAAATCCTTAAAAGCAACTAATCCGAGGTTTCAACTAACATTGTATTCAACTGATGGGGCCAGTACTTGCGCTGGTTGTTCAGTTAGTCTGATATGTTCGCGGTTGAACACAAGAGTCCGAAAATAACATAGCGGAAATACCTCGGTCGTCATTCACTTGCACCCACCCTCTTTTGTTCCTTACAAATGGTGATATTTTTAATTTCTTCTCTGACTGATAGTTAAAATAAGTTGAGGCCAATTTGAAAGGAATGAGTTCTTGTAGTATATTTGTAAGGTTTTTTTTAATTCCTTGAGATCATAGACAGGTACCTTTGGTTTTGACACTGCTATAGAGTTTTTTTTTTTTTTGTTTTTTTTTTTTTTTTGAGGAGGCCCAAACAGCTATCAACGCAGCTTAATGTAATGTACAATCTTATGCGTTGTTAACAGTTGCAAGTCTTTGATGAGCAAAAAAAACTGTTGCGAGTCTTATGCGTTAATTGTTTCCCTACTTCATAAACGCAGCTTAATGTAATGTACGTATTAGGTGTTAGTAATGCCAACATTTTAATTTGCTTTTGCAAGCTTGCTTGTTATGAACGAACTGTCTAGGGCCTTAATATATCCTGGCCAAGCTGAATACATGTTTCAAAAGATGATTTTTTTTTTTTTTTAAATTTTTTTTTATTTTTTTTTTGTTTTTGTTTTTGTGTGGAGAGCTCAAAGTACAACATATCTCTTACATAGATATATATTTTCTTTATTTCATAATTCGTATTCAATACATTTTGTGATGATTTATTTCAATGTAGTTTAGTTTAGTTATTTCAGTAAACATGAAGACGACGTATCATGCACACATAAAGAATCAAAATCAATCACTCCTTCATTAGCTTGTCATGGAAGCTCGAAGAATCATCTCGAAGGCCTTTTCCACACATTTGATTAGCCTTTGTCGATCAATGAAGTTTTCCTCAACTCCAAAACCAATTTGTAGTTTTTGCATGTATGTCATTACTGTCACTGCTAAACTCTGCAATGCGAGCGAGCAACAATCATCTTTGTCATTATAACTGGATTTATGAGTTAATCATACTACTTAAGGAAATAGAAAGATTTCCATGCGGGACGGATTGAAAAGGAAAGTAGAAAGATTTTCGTGGGACGGAGGGAGTAATAGTCTACAGGTGTGATCAGCTCTAGCAGAATTGAATAGAGGAAAAGAGAGATGATAAAGGAATGCCCACCAACTTCATTCCAACCAGCGTGAAGTAAAAGTTGTTAATGGGGTGCTTTGCCAGACTCATTTGCTCCATCGGTCCAATCATATTGCTAATTATGAGGCTAGAATTCTTGGCTACCCCATAAAAGAGCCGAGCAGCTACCTATAAAGGCAATAATGCATCATGTGATATATCAAATATTCAAAATGTAACAGTATTGATCAAGCAACTATCATCATAGTTTTCTTTGAAAACTTTGAAAGATAATTGGGAGTGATTGCTTGTAGGCTACATGAGGCGTGAGCGTAACATTGAGTACATTCATAATTCATAATGTAATCTCAGAGTTATGGTTAAAAAAAACTCTGCTGGCTGGTAATTAAGTGCCTATGCGGGGAGTTGAGTATTCTTTTATCAATGTACGAGTCAAAACACATGTAAGTCAAGTCAGATTTCGTTAGGGTTTGACATACGAGTCAAAACACATACTATATCCTTAGCTTATACTATAGAATAACGCATAAAATTAAGTACCTTTGGGGCAACATTATTAATGAGCCAACAAAGGAGATGCTGACCCAAAGAAGTCCTCATCCTCTTAAAAGCTTTGTGAGGTTTGATGATGAAGTCGAGAGGTTTTGCTAGGGCGTCTTGTTTAGAGCTTGGGACTGTAAATTGGACAACTGAGATTTTATTGCCCCATGGCACCTTAGTTTTGTCGTTGTGCATCTCTTGAGCAGGTGCATATCCCTTGGTTCTCCTAGCATTCACAGGTAATAATGCTGTTGAACGTGCCTTCCTTGATCCTGGATTCATCTCTTGCATGTACAACTGAGTCCCGAGAAATATTGTCCCAAGAACAACATCATTGACAGTCTAAGTAGGAAAAAAAAAAAGAATAAGTTTCGTTAAATAATAGTGATGAGAAGTGAGCAATAATTTGTGTTTTGAAAACTGTAAACATATATAGTCAAATTTATGAATTGTGAAAGGTAAGAATAGTTTTGTTAATCGTTTTCATCTGTAACATCATCTTAATTCACACCTCAAAGCTTTAACACTCCAAGTTTCTCTCATATAGAATAGAAGGTATATATATATAGTTAGTCTTACCACTCCAAGACGTGTCTTGATTCTCTTGACATCTTCAAGAGAGAAGGAAACATAAAAAATTCTAGTAGAATGAGGATGATTTCCAGACCTAATTGGAGTTCGATCATCTTCGACAAACACCTTCTTGAGCCCTGTTCCGAAATCATAAAAGAAGTAGAATATAGAAGATATAAACTTTGGCACCATGGAGAAAAGTTTCACAGACGACGACCCATGACAACCCTTTTGCTTCTTTTGATGCCTTGGTCTAGATGAAGGGAAATTCAGGGGAAGTGACGGATCATCAGCTCTCCGAAAGCAAGAGAAGAGAGCTCCCATGAGAGAAACACCATCAGCAATTGCATGGTGAAACTTCAATATGACAACGCCATGGATTGCATGGCTTATTGGATACTTGAAGATGTGACAATCCCATAAGGGTTTATCTAGTGGGACTTGTTCCTGGGAGATTTTTGATACGTAATCATCATAGTATTGATTATACCTTTCTGGAGATAAACCTTCTGGGAAAATCGGGATCTTGACATGATCTTGTATCTTCACGTCAACTCTCTTCCACATTTTCTTCCTTTTCTTGTTTTCAATCTGTTCAACGATAATAGATGGGTTAACTAGCAAAAATGGTCAATTCAGATTATTATCTTCTATATAATTGTTGTGCAATTATTAATCTACAAATATAATAGAGACGGAGAGATGATACCATAATGGAGGAGAAACGGGAACTATTGGGACACAAGTCATCCTTAAGAAAAGCATACATAGCGGTGACATCAATAGGGGTCTCCGATTCAAACATGGCAAGTATACAAATTGGTTGATCCTCATGATTGAAGTATATTTCTGAGCCAGGGCTTAATGGCTCTAATTCTTCTTCCGACGCCTTGTTCTTCTCTACGCTTTCCTCTACTAAATTAGCTTTAGTCTTTACCCTCAAGTTGAATCCCGCCATTTTGTAGCTCCAGCCCCACCTTACAAAAATGAGACAAAGTTCAATACGAAGTTATTTAACGTACATATACAGGTAATGTAAAATGATACTAAAAGGAGTATGCCGGCCTTTTGTAAATGATTACAATGAGACATTTACGATCACCACCTACTTTGGTTCCCATGCATCCATCTCAAATTAAATACGGTCACACAGTTAGGTGCAAGTCATGCATCACGCACAAAATCAAACTAGCATCGATCACTTTCTTTTTCCTATCTAGTGTCTCCAGCCATGTGGTAGTTACACCAACTTCCGTTCACTCCGGCAGACCCATACATACATGGGGGACCCGCCATCTTTGAGTGTGGCAAAATATAACACCACCATATGTTCCTATCGATGCTGTTGTACCTTCGTCAATTCTCAATAAGTATTCAATGCCCCAAATCAGATTTAATCTTTTGCAAATCCAATGGCCAACATTGATGGTCACTAAATCTACTAGCCCACAGAATACAATGTAACTAATTCTGGCCAGTCAGCACCAAAGTTTAGATATACAATCCCATTGTAGTCACATTCAAGCTTTGCCTTCAGCGCTTCACTACCTGCTGCTGTTGTCTTTCAATGTCAATTCTTCCTTATTTCAAGGTAATTCTTTTTAATTGAAAAAACTTACCATCAAATTCATACTCATTAGCTAATGAAATTCTGATGGCAGCCTAGCAAAAATTTATTTTCCTGGAGTTAGAAATCAACAACGCCAGCACTGGTGCTTATTCGATCCAGCTGGATAGTAATGTGGGTATTTTCACTCACTAAGTCACTATCATGTAATATTATTTTTAAAAAATTTGAATAAAGTGAACCGATGTGGTACTGTTTTTTTTCTGGCTTCTTATCCTTCTTGAGTGAGCAATCTGTTGAGCCCCATTAATTATTTTTTCTGAATTTTGTGCTATGTTATTGTGATCGTTAAATTTCCTAAAAATGATAGTTCTGCAAGAATGTTTTTAGTTCTGCAAGAATGTTAAGGAAGTTTTAGTCATCAGAACCTATTCTAGCATGTATATAAGAGTAATCAAACTTCTTCCAGCAGGTATATGGAATTATGTTATTGTTGTCAGCATTGTTAGAGATGGCTTCTTATTTCCACCAGACCACCACTATGAACTTCTTCAATGCAGATTGGAAAGCTCATGAACATCCTAACGATTGGTTCGAGTTTTAGTCTTTTTATTTGTGTATTCACTTTCATATTGTTAATATGTTCTGTTTTCTCTAATTATAAGTGATGTTCATCCAAAGGATGCCCTGGTCTGCCAACCCATCTTAAGTCAGACCAAAACACAAGCAGGTGCCAACTGTTAAAGAGCCACTCTACCAGCCTACCAGGGGTCCGAGGATCGAACCCGGTGCCCCTTTGTGGAGAATGCAAGGTTAACCAACCGTGTTTTCGGTATAAGAAATTAAGAATTACATCATAATAATCAAAAGCTTAAGTTCGGATTTAGTTTCTCCAAGTAAAAAAAGAGATGTATCTGATTCTCCTTTCTTCTGCTGAAAGAGTTTCAATGTATTACTGTACCATGTACATTTCAGCCAATATATGAATATGATGTGTGATTATACTATTGCTCTGTGTTTGAGAATTTTGCTTATTAATTGTAAATTTGCATATATTTAGGATTGCAAAGTTCAAATCTTTAATCATTCATTGATAGCAATTCTAATTACTGAATACTAAACAGAAATTAGAGCTCAACACAAAATTAACAGAGATTAACTAAGCAGAAATTAGGGCTGAATTAGGAAGCAATTCACTGGAATTCGGCACTGGCAGGTGGCATTTCATAAAAAGTAGGGTTGAATCAATATAAATAAAATTAGGGCAATGCATTAACTTAATTAGGTTGAGAGGATCAAAAATCAAATTACCTGAGTCATACGAGTCAGTGGTTGAATTTCGCCGGAGAGAGTTCTCGCCGCCGGTTAGACCTCCGACCACCATTCTTTCCGCACAGTAGGCAGGAGAGAGAGAGAGAGAGAGAGAGAACAGGGGGGCGGGGGCAAGGAGGTGTTCAGCTGTTCACTGTTCAAGGTTGAATTATTTTTTTTTCAAGTTTTTGTCAAAATTACTAAATTTGTAGGCCCTTTTTACTTCTTCTATTCTATTTTTCTCTTTTTTTTCTTTTTCTTTTTGACCTTATGTTTCTTTTACGGAATTGCTTAACGTAAATCCTAAATTACTAAACGCAAATCTTTTTGTCTCAGTACTTCCCAAATTACCCTTTTTATTTGAAACCACATTCAACCTTTTCCTTTTTGTCTCTGAAATCTCCATGGTTACGGAATCTAATATAATCAACATTGATGATTCCATTGATCAAGTCCAAATTCTTAATGAAATTATAATGAAAGTAATGTTGGTCGACTACAAGAAATAAACAACATTGAAAACCAAAACAAGAAAATCAAAAAACCCAACCCCACAAATCCTCCAGTTAGCCACCACCTCGCCTCCCCCAGCGTTGTCCAATCCCTTAATCAGCCCACCCCATCCCCCAGCCTAGCGCCGCCCCACGGCCCCACCTCCACCGACCTCCCACCGTAAGCCGCCGCCACCCCAAAACAACCCAGGTCGGGCATGAAGCACACCTAGATCCAAGCAACCCCAGATCGCCCCACCCTTGATGACGTCATCGCCACCCACGCCTCGAAACCCTCACCCTTCGCAGCCACCCCAACCCGCCGTCATCACCACCCACGCCTCGAAACCCCCACCCCCTGTCGTCCAACCTCCAACCCGACTTCGCTTTCTCTCTCCTCCGTGATGCACTTTATCTCCTCTCCAGCCACCCCCTGCTACTTTCTCTCTCCTCCTGCACCAACCCTACCACCACATCCTAGCCACTGAGATTCCACCACCTGATTCATATATTCTCATAAGTATACTACACATTATACAATGAGTAAAGCATCTCAGAGAAATTTTATCGAACAGGTGGTGAGCATTAAAAAACAAAAAAAAATTCAGCAGCAATGATTATAACAAAATGTAAATTGATTATATATTGATAAACTAATCAAGCTCGCGCCATTAATGGCAGTCTCTCTCCACTCAATTCATCACAAACTGTAAACTTTATACTGTATCAAAATCGAAAAAAATGAAAATTTGCTGAATGAAAAAGAAAATACAAATTTAAAACATTTCGTAACTAATTGAATAAGTAATCTAGTCTAAAATTACCTCACATTCATATCCGCCTTTCAGTAATGTGCTTTTGCCGTTCTTTGCCGGCGATATGTTTGAGAAACGGTTTTTTCTTTTTCTTTTTTTAATCGAACTGTGTTGACTGTTTGAGAACCGGGAGAGAGAAAAGAGGAGAGTGGAGAAGGGTGAGGAAATTTGTTAGGGGTATTACGGGAAAAATGAATTTGCATTTAGTAATTTGCGATTTACGTATAGCAACCCTTTTTTTATCAATTTGAGGGACTAGTCGGTCAAAATAAAATGATTTACTCCATTCATTTTCAAATAAGTGAAACACTAACCTTTTTTTTTTTTTGTCTAAAAGTGATACAGTAATATTTTTTTTGTTCAGAATGCAATACTCCCTCTATTTCAGGTAAATGTATACATTATTGTTTTTGCACTAATTTTAAGACAAGGAAAATGGGGTTTAATTTTCCAACATTGCCCTTACTTTTAGAGGAATAAAGAGAGGTTGGGGTCAATTGGTGGATGTAATGGTATGTGGGTATAATGGTAAAAAGATTATTGGGACCACTTGTTTTATGAACAATGTATACATTTATCTGAAACAAAATAAAAGCAACAATGTATACATTTATTGAAACAAAACTCATGATAAAACTATTGTGTATAAATTTTTGCGTTATTGTATAAGATCATAATAGTTGTCTATGAATTTCGCTTTTTCCTCTTATCACCATCCAATTAAGCTTCGCTTAGCATTTGTTAATACAGCTCTGTTTCCTTGAGCCAAAAGCACATCCAATTAAGACGGATTACGGAGTACATTGCTTTAGATAGAACGATGGAATATATTGTGAACAGTAGCTCCAACAATCATGCATGTCGCTCATGTCCAATTTACATATCCATTCGAGCACCCCCCTGTAGGCTGTAGAACCCCCCTAATTTATCCTCCAAAATATCTGATTGAATTACCAGTATCCAACTAACCACAGCATTGCCATGGTAGTCTGGGACACATTAATAAAAATCCAAGTAATTCAGGCCATTCGGACGATAACCAGAACAGAAGGGACGCCGTACAGAAGAATAGCGTGATAATCATTAATTCATTAAGAACTTCAACCACAATATTACAAGGTTTAGCCCACATAGAAACTGCCATACATACTGTCCATCCATAATATGCAAAGACTGTCATAATATACAGAAGACAGCGTGACAATCATTATGATCTTCATCCTGGCCGTCACAACGTACAGAAGAATAGCGTGACATTCATTATGAGCTTCATCCACAATACTACCTACAAGGTAACAATACATGTAGCCCACATAGAAACCATACTGGCCAGCCAAAATATGCAAAGACTACCACTGGTATCATTTGCATCTATGCTGCGATAATGTCAAAATGGAAGCAACCAACCAGCTTTTCTGATAAGGAAAACACGAGGGTCTTGAGATTCCACACTACCAAATCCGGAGAATTTCAACAGGCGTCACGGGTAGACTGAGGGCTGAATATGGGCTTGCTTCCCTCACCTCATCAGCACGTTCCCAAAAGGAGAATGATTTACATTTCATACATCAATTCGGTATTTACAATCAAAATGTTATCCTACATGGTATGTAATACCTATGGCATAAATAACATTATGCAACAAAGGCAACCTAGAAAAGGGAACCTGCAAAAGAAGGGGTTTCATTTTTCTTATGTTTTTCTGAAGACCTTGTCAATGACTTCCTTCAGATTTTTGCAGCCCACTATCTCCATCCCCTCAGACCTGAGTGTTGCTATAGCTTTTTCAGCTGACTTTGGGACAACGCACATTTTATATCCAAGTTTAGCCAATGTGTTAACCCTCTTCTCTATTCTGGGAACCTGCAGATAAGTTGCACATCAAAAGTTCAAAACTAAATCAAGTAATGCTGTAAGAAGTAACAAAACAGCACCTCATGCACAAAACTTCAGCATCCAAATCATATAAGCACTAGATTAGGTTCATGAATTTCTGTGTGAAAATCACAGGTCCTGGTGAAGGCCGAGAACAAAAAAAAGGAGTGACAGTTCCATAATTAAATCAGTATCAGTATGTCACCTTCCACATAGCATTATATTAAGAAAAACCCTGTAAGGATAGAGATGGAGCTCCTAATGTAACAGTTTGCGGCAATATCAATGTTCCAAAGCTTTATGAGTACAAAACAAAGAATCTAGAAACAGTATGAAAAGGATGCGGCAATCTAATTAAGCCAGAGCTTTTCAATGAGTGACACAGGATAAGCTTACCATACGAAGCTCTCCACCAAGGCCAATTTCTCCAACAAAAGCTACATGATTTGGAATTGGGAACTCCAAGAAACTGAGAAGAAAAATGCAGGTGTTATTTCAAAAAATAAAATATACGACAAAAAGCATGGTAGCATCATCACTGTTCAGGCAAAAACTACATTTAATTTTGTAGTAAACTACATACAATAGGGGAAAAAACACAAACAGGGTAAACTACAAAGAAGATAAGCATGTCATCCCAGGATATGAACAAAAAGGGCAAAAACTACATATAGTAGGATACACATGGACAAAAAGGATTCTGAAAGGCGAGATGCATTGCATGCAGTATAGGATCATTAAGCTAATAAACTGAAGCTTCCATATGGAATTGAAAACTAAAGGATATGATTGATTTCTAAATATCAGAAAATTGGTGATATACTCAGCAAAAAGTGAAACATGCCTGCTGCAAATTGCTGCTGCTACAGCTAGATCTCCTGCAGTTTCCGTCAGAGAGATCCCACTAACAACATTCAAGAAAATGGCCTATCCACCAGAAAACAAGAACATTAATAACATTTAAAATAACAAGTGAATCCAATTACCAGCACATATCAAAGTTATCTTACAACAATTTAAATAGTTCTTGAGGGAAAAACTATCAACATATCTCTAGTAGTCTAGTTAGAACATCTACACAATAGCATTGTCAATTTTTTTAATTTTCCATCTTGCAAAGGAAGTCGCAATTTCAGTGTATTGTTTGCTCCACAATGCAAGGCCAATTTACATAAGACATCCTTCATCTAGCTAGCAAAATATCAACTTCATACCTTGATCCTCTTCTATGAAACATAATTTAGACCATTTTAAGACAATTCTAATGTATGCTGAAAATGGAACTTTCCCTCAATTAAAACACGCAAAAATGACAGCAAGGCTAAGTAAACTTGCGAAAGAGTGTTCCCTTTTTAAGGACTATAAACCACAATAATGGGATCCACAATATTTTAGACTTAAGAAGAATTTTTTACTATAGTCATTCAGCTGCAGTTCAAAATTTTTATACCAGAAACAATTCCTACTCCTATTTCCCTCTGGACATAGTACTTGAAGATGCTCAAGACTTCCTCAGTATTACCCATTTTTAAAGTGCTGGTGATTAACTTGGGATTTTATGGATGTCACTTGCATGCATCCATCACTTAGGTTTCATGGACGTCATAACATATGCTCCATTACATTATGTGCCAGAATGCACATGCCCCAAAACTTCAGGATGACATTACTTTAGGAGCTACAGTATAGAAAACGAGACAATCCAAAGAAGAGCATAATTACATTATCATCAAGCTTCAGTCCTGCCTGCTTCTTAAGAACCTGTATTAAGCAACATAACATCAGCTACGAAAATATGAAAACTCAACAACTGTAATATGAATGCAGCAATAATCTTGCAAAGATGAATAGACACCTAGTTACACAAATATAAAAACTCAACAAGTAATTGTTTTGCTCATCAAAAAGAGGGTGCAAGTGAATGGCGACCGAGGCACCCCCGCTACGTCATGTTTGGACTCTCGTGCTCAACAGTGAACATATCAGACTAACTGAACAATCAGCGCAAGCACTAGCCTTGTCAACGTAGCACCAACAAGGGATGCTACGTTGACGGGGCCAGTGCTTGCGTTGGTTGTTCAACAACTAAATAAGTTTTAGGTTCTCAATTCCATATGAAACCAAATATAAGATGACTTTGCTAAGGACCTTCGCGGCTTTTCCTATGTCGATCGTATTTTGTGATTTAGTTATATATCTCCTAGTAGAGTTCGAACACATCCCTTTTCCTTTCCATTTTATTGTCTATTACTTCATTTTCGTTTATTTTCTTGCATTTTATTATCTACTTTTTTACTTTTTTACTTTTTTAAGTGATTTATTCAACTTTTTGATTGATTTTGTCTTTTGTTGGTCTATCGAACATAGTCTCTCTAGTAGCTAGAGGTAAGGAGTCTAAGGTCGCATACATTTGGATCTCCCCAAGCCCGTCGTAGGTAGGATCAATCCTGGGAAGCAAACCTAAACCTTTTTATCATAGTTCTCTATAAAACCAACTATAAAGCAAATCTAATCATGCAACTTGCTTAAAACAAAATGGTTCATGACCGTAGATAGGCATTGTACTGAAATGAAGAAAATGACCAAGATAAACCATACTTGAATGCCAAAGAAGCTTCAACCAAGGTACCTACCGAAATAATCATATCAGCTCTGCTTGCTTGAACCCCATTAACATGCCTAGCAACAGATACACCAGGAGCACATAGTGCCTGTCAAAAGGAGGAAAGCACTGTAAAGTTCAACCCACATATAGCAGGTACCAAAAGTCACTAATGAAGTCCTCAGGGGTTTAAAAAGGAAATGTTTTTAGAGATGCTCACTTGTCTCCACAGTACAACAATTATACTTTTCAAATTGATGACTTCTGATGAAAAAGATAAGTAGCAGCTTAGCCAGTATCACCACACTCAATGACTCAGTTATTATCTTCTCACTTCCCACTTCCCAGCACATATATATCAACAAGTGATTAAATTTTTTACCAAACAAGAAAGTAATCTCTAGAACAAGGCAATTACCTGGACTTCAATAAGAAATGGTCGAGATCCATCAATGATTACTGCAACAGCAAGTCCAGCTAAATGTTCTGAATCTGCATGCACCTCACTTAAGAATATTTCACTGGGGTTTGAAACTGCTTTCAGTCCAGACTCTGACATTTCAAATACTCCCAACTGTCACAAAAAGCTCATGGTGAGAAAAAGTGATCAAACAAAAATTTACTCAGCTGAGAAAAAGTGATAAATAATTCAATACGAGTCCCCAAAAAGCTCTGTCCTTCCAAAATTTATACTTGTACACAGAAAATCCGATTTCTATACAAATCTGTTGGATCAAGAAATTTTGAGGTGTAAAGTTAAGAATGCCATTGGTATAGCCACAAATTTAATGTAAAATGAACTACGAGGGCTAATAGAAAGGTATACTCCACTAAACAGATTAACAGAGACTGCCAATGACAGCATGGAAGTTAAGGCTGCTTCTTTTTTTTTTTTTGTCCATCTCTCATCTAACTTCTCTAGGAGGGAAATTCAGGCTTTGTTCCATGATTGATTATTCCAATATGGGGTCAGTGACCCTATGATGAAGACTAGTGCACAACTTTGATAGTTCTTTTTAATAGGAAAACTAAAGTCTTTTTACCAGAGATGTAAATCACCACCACCGCTACCCCGGAAAGAGAAATAAAAAAAAGAGATGATAACAGAAGCAACTGGAACTCTTCCATCAGCTAAAAGTTTGATGAGTTAAAAGAGTATAGAAGTGGCAGGATAGTTCTTGTTTTCGTACCCTATTACACAGGACACCCCCTGGGCCCCAAGGGACATGGAGGCCCCCGCGAGTCAGTTATCGGGTCCCTATTAAGCTTGGATGCCCGTTTTACTCGTCACCCATCCTAAAGGGCCGAACATAGAAATTATGGGTGAATACTAAGCTCGAGATCCGAATGGCCTACCGAGGAAACCGAGGATCCTCTTGGGTGACTGGACCCCGATAAATTTTGGGCAAAATTTCAACTGAGCCCTGGGAAGCCGAAAATGAAAGCTATAATCCACATTTTTTGGGCTTTCGGAGGACCACGAAACAGAAGTTGTTATTTCCGCACTATATCGAACGGGACACCCTTGGTATCTGGGAAGCCCACGGGACAGGTTATTGGTACGTTATCAGGCTTTGATGGTCGTTTTATTGGTCACCAATACTAAAGAGTTGAACACCAAAATCATGGGTAAATGCAAGGTTCGAAGACCTGAATGGCCTACCGAGGGCACCGTAGGCCCTCTTTGTTGAGGGTGGACCCTCAAAAAAAGTTTAGGCAAAAATCTAAACCGGGCTCGGAAAGTCGAAAATGAAGCCTATACTCAATGCTTTTTGGGTGTTTGGCTCAGAATGAAAGTTGTTATTTCCACAACATATCGCACGAGACACTCCTAGGGGACATGGGACACCCCCGAAATCGATTATCCAACCCCAATTAGGCTTAGACAGCCATTTTAAAGATCCCTCGATATTAAAAGCCGAACACCATAATCAAGGTTGAATACGGTGTTTCGGAAACCTAGATGGTTGACCGGAGCACAGAGGGCCCTCTTTAGTGAGTGTGGACCCCCCAGTAGAAGTTTGGGCAAAATTTTCAACCGCACCTCGAGTCGAAAATGAAAGCCATAATCCATGTTTTTTAGGCTACGGGAAGACCTTGAAACAAAAGGTGGTACTTTCATACCATATCCCACGGGACACCCATAAGGGTAGATTATCGGGTCCCTATTAGGCTTCTACGACCTTTTTACTAGCCACCCACTCTAAAGGCCAAACCCAAATGACCGACCAGCTCTTGGTGACAGTGGACCCCTCTTAGAAATTTGGGCAAAAATCTCAACCATGCCCCAGGAAGCTGAATTTTGGGCTTCTGAAGGGCCTTGGAACGAAAGCTGTGATTTTCGCACAATATTGCACAGGACACCCCTAGGGAACATGGGAAGCCACCGTGGTCGGTTATAAAGTCTCTATTTGTCTTAGACGACCATTTTACTAGTCATTCACTCTTAATGGTCGAACACCGAGGTCATGGGTGAATAAGATGTTCGGAAACCCAGATGACCTACCAAGGGCACCGAGGTTCTTGGGCAAAAATCTCAACCCAGCCCAAAAAACTGAAAATGAAGGCTATAATTTATTAAAACAACTGTCCTCTTCTGCAAAATGTTTTACATTGAAAAACAAACAATATAGTTACTTATATTATCATCAGTAATAATGTCTGTTTCAGGGCAGTAGCAGATAGGGGCGACGTGCTGTGGATTATCATCAACTTCAGCAAGCGGACATGGTTTCCCATACACCACATTGTCAACAATCTACAAGCTTACAAGAAACAAATGTTTAAGTCATTTTGAAAAAAAATTTAGTCTTTAATTATGTGTTGCCTTAGCTTGTTAGTCGTAACAAAATCACATGTACAGAAACTTGTTATGACCTTAGCAGAACCAAAATTGCCATCTAACCCAGCATCTCATCAATATATACAGAAGGCTATAATTTATGCTTTTTGGGCTTTCAAAGGACTCTGAAACGTAAGTTGTTATTATCGCACCATATTGCATGGCATACCCCTAGGGGACACGAGAGACCCTTGGGATCGGTTATCGGGTTCCTATTAGGCTTAGGCAACCGTTTTACTACTCACTCACTCTAAATGGCAGACCATGAAATCATAGGCGTATACGAACTTTGGAGAGCCGAATGGACTACCAGGGGGTCCTATTGGGTGAGAGTTGGACACTTGGACACCAAGGAGACTTTGGCAAAATCCCAACTGGCCCTGGGAACCATATGAAGGCTATAAATCCACATTGGAATTACCCCAAAACCAAAAGCTATGATTTTCGCACCACATCGCATAGGACACCCCTAGGAGACATGGGAGGCCTCCGGGTAAGTTATCAAGGCCCTTATTAGGCATGGACAGCATTTTAAAGATCACCTGGTATGAAGGTTGAAATCACGGGTGAATACGATATTCAGAGACCCTGGTTGACTGGGTAGGGGCACAGAGAGCGCTCTTTGGTGAGGGTGGACATCCCCGTAGAAGTTTGGGCGAAAATCTCCACCGGTCCCGGGAAGTCGAAAATGAAGGTTAATTCACAATTTTTTTTAGGCTTCGGGAGGACCCTAAAACGATAGGTGGTATTTTCGCACCAATTTGCACGGGACACCCCTAGGGATATGAAAGGACCTAGGTTTGTACGGCCGCTTTACTAGTTACCCACTCTAAAGGGCCAAACACTAAAATCATGGGTGGCACCGCGACTCTTCTTGGGTGACAGTGGACCCTTCAAATAAGTTTCGGCAAAAATCTCACCCAGACTCCGTGAACAAAAAATGAAGACTATAATCAACGTTTTTGGGGCTTCCGAAGGGCCTCGGATTGAAAGTTGAAATTTTTGCACAATATTGTACGGGACACCCCTAGGGGAAATGGGAGGCCCCCGAGGTCGGTTATCGTGACCCTATTAGGGTTAGACGACCCTTTTCCTAGTCACTCACTCTAAATGGTCGAACACCAAAATCAAGGGTGAATACGATGTTCAGAGACCCGAATGACATACCGAGGAGCCTCCTGGGTAATAATGGACCCCTCGGAGAAGTTTGGGCAAAAATCTCTAACATGGCCCAAGAAGCCAAAAATGAAGGCTATATATAATCCATGGTATTTGGGCTTCCAAAGGCTCCAGGGTGGAAGTCGTTAATACCACACCATATCCCATGGAACACCCATTGGGTCGGTTGTCAAGCCCCTTTTAGGCTTGGACACCCGTTTTATTAGTCACCCGCTCTTAAGGGACAAACACCGAAATCATGGGTGAATATGATGTTCGAAGACCCAGATGGTCTACCGGAGGCACCGGGGGTCAACAGTGGACCTCCGGAGAAGTTTGGGCTACATTTTCAACCAGGAAGCCGAACATGAAGGCTACGTAATCCACTCATTTTGGGTTTCTGGAGGGTCCTGAAACGAAAGTTATTTTTGCACCATATCGCTCGGATGGATTATCGGGAGCACCGGGGGATCCTCTTGGAGTCTTGTGTGACAACTGACACGCCAGAGAAGTTTGGGCAAAAACGTCAGCTGGGCTTCATGCCGAAAATGATGGCTAAACAATCTTCGGTTGGGGCTTGAGGTCGTATGAGAAATGCCAAATAAATGCAAAGAAATGTATTGGATATCGATTTTAGGGCATTGCAATCCTCTTTTTATTCATGAAATAAGACACTATTAGAAGTTATTAGTCAAACATATCAGGTTTGACCCGATGATCATAGGGTCAATTGAATTAGGTTCCGATTGGCTTTGACTTTTGAGTCGAAAAATCTTTGTAGGGACCCATAAAAACAAGTCGGGTTTTGGTCTGTTTTTTAGGTCGGGTCAGTCAACTGGTTTCCCATCTCCTCCTCTCACCCTCTCTTCATCAATCGCCGCAATCGGTGACCACTACGGCTGGCAAGCTCACCCTTTGATTCGCCTCTCCATGTCGACCTAGAGCTATCTAGTTTTATCCTTGTTTTGCATCATTTATTGCTTCGATTTGTAGATCTAGGGTTTGCATCAAAAATATCCCTAGATTTGTAATTGGAAAAGCCTTTTAATGGGTATTAAAGGGAGAAGGAAGATAAACAAGGGTCGTAACTCGTATCCCTCCAAGTCGTTTCGACCTGTATGTGATGTCGTGTAGTGCGTCAGACACGCGACTCAACACCATTTACGCAAGTCGGAGAAACTGAGATTCCAAGGGCATTTTAAGGTGTTCTAAGCATAATTTTTTTGTACTCAAAGGAATGTAGGAGAGATAAGTATACAAGCATATTAGCAACAGCAAGCAGCAACAGAAATCATAATAAAACTAGAGCAAATAGATCACAAGTTGAAATGTGAATGGCATCCACATAGTCCCATATGCATAATTGGCATCAGACATGAAGGAAAATCAGCTCTGGTGCAATGTTTACCATGACATAATACCTCATCAGTAGACCCAAAACGATTTTTCACAGAACGAAGTAAGCGATGAGATGAATGTTTTTCCCCCTGAAAGTCATGTGCAAAAACTGTTAGGCAAAAAGAAATAGCCTTGTTATTTTTTGAACAACAATAGGAAAATTGCCACTAGAAGACATATACTAGAATACATGACACACATGGAAATCGTGTAGTAAACCACCAAATGAAAATCAAGTAACACTTAAATGTACAGAATACAACAGTTATGCTCCCCTCACACCATAAACTAGATGGTAACGTATAAGAGTACCGAAGGTTATTTATTTTTATTTATTTTATTCCACGAGAGTTTCCATGAGAATATGCATAACTGAAACATTTATTGTAAGGCAAGAAACGACGATAATGCTAAGTGTGTGTATTCTCCCTATTCATGTCCCTCATTCCATGGGCCATTCTGAAACTGTTATCATGAGTGATCCGTTGCTATTTTTTTCCCTTCAAAATACTTCATTATCGTACATACTCATTTGTGTTTTCTCAGCTAAGAGTACTTTATTATCAAACAATCATAGTGAATGACTGAATGGTAGTACTCTACCAAAAAGACAATTGCATAACAATAAGAAAGAAGGTGAATTTTAGAAATACTCAGCCTTACATACATGTCATACACTCTACATGGTAGAGTTCTCATTTATACCCAGTAGAAGATCAGAAAACTATGTATTCATGGAACTCTGCATGATTCATACTGCTTTTAACAAGTCGTAAACAACATGCATCGAATGTAAAGATGATCCAGAAAAGGAATACTCTTTAAGTGTTTTCAAACTGGGATCTAGGTCCATTGATTGCATAGGATATAGCTATGTAGGCTGCGGCACAAACATCCCAGTGTATTACTTAACCTGCACCTATATCTATGAATTGTCACGGAATTGACCAAGATAGCACCAATAATAAAAGTATTAGCGATGTTTTATTTAAAATTAGGCAAGCATTTGAAAATATTGACCTCCATATATAAAACAACGTCAACAATGTGCTCCAGAACACGAGGTCCAGCAATTTCTCCAGACTTGGTCACATGCCCAATCTGTAATAACACAGAAAAATGAATGAGAGGGGAGCAACCTGCAAGAACACTAATATGCAACTAAGTATATAGTTCTATGGGACTATGAGAGGAAGAGGATAAGCCCGCCCCAAGTCCCCAACCCAGTATATAACAGAAGGGACCAACCAGCGCCCCAGCTTTCAGGCTGAGCCTGCACCATGGAGAGTGTGGCAGACCTCTAATCCCACACTAGATGAGTCCAGCAAAGCTAAACAGGTCACTCTTCACCTCTCCCCTCAGTGCACTTTGAAGCTTTAAATCGCTTTGCAGGACAGTAAAGACCAGTCGAAATGCAAGCCGTAAGAATTGGTGAGCAGAATCTAGTCTGTCGCACCAAATTCTATCCATCTAAGATTTTTCAATTTCTAAGTTCCATGCATTTCCACTTAAAACAAAAATAAGGGATCTGATACGATGAATTAAACCTCTTAGGTATGTTAAGCCTTATGCTCATTCAAAAAATCAATTGCCTATACATGTTCAGGATGAACCACAATGAGAAAAATAATTTACTATTGCTACATGTCTACAAGATGTGTAGATAATGTCCTACGTGAATGCTGAAACCAATCACATCATGTTTGGGCCGCTTGGCTGATTTCACAAAGGGTTATTTCAACATCTACACTAGAAGTGATTTATAATGTTACATAGCTCTTTGGTGATTAAAAAGGCAAGAATATGGTAGAAATTGTCAAAAAATTATACCCACCAGTAGAACAGGGACATTTGTCTTCTTTGAAAAACGAAGCAACGCAGACGTACATTCCTTCACCTGTTTATCAGACGTATTAGCAGTCCATCTTTTCAGAAAGTTGATAGAGAAAATCAAATGTATTTTAAAACAATAAAGATCCCTAAACAATGAAGAACCTTCAGTGACTGAGTAAAAGAGACACCATTCGGGAGGTATGGAGAACGCAACTTGAAATCCTTTTATTTTTCTTCTATACTTTGTTTTTTCTTTTTTGGTGGGGGGGGGGGGTAGGCTTTGCAAACCCCGATGTAAAAGCTATCAACAAATTCTATTTATGGCATTTCAGTTATGACTTCATGCATTTTGGAACTGTATCATGATTCATGCACTCCTTTGTGAGGTTAGATTCATACATGGCACACAAAAAGCAATTTCATGTAACAAACATTTCTCCATCGATATGATGTTAATATCTACAGATACATGATATGTATCTGAGCAAGGACGGGGTGCAAAGCCAATCAGAGATTCCGTGAAGATACCCTGCTGAGACAAAGTAACTAAAAGGTGGCACAAAAATCAGGGGATGTTCTCCATCTGATTTATAAAAAGATACATTATTGAGCCACAAGTATGGGAGTATCTAACTATCTCATGGGAAAACCATGTATAACAAGGGAGAGGACACTGGAGCTGAAACAAATCTGTTTAGATAGTCTTACTTGTTAGCCCCCCCCCCCCCCCAAAAAAAAATTTACTATTGTAGTTGGGCCCTCTAGAGTTTATCCTATAAAAAACATTTTTACCACATTCATTTTCAAATTCATACCTGCATCAATCCTCCAGGACCCCCCGTCACTCCATTTAAATATACTGTCTGAATGGAGTCAATAATCACAGCACGTGGGCAAAGATGTTGTACCTTTTCTAAAATATCCTGCCAAAGAGGGAAAGTTCAATCAACTTACAATTCACATGTATGCAGAAGTAAATTTGTAATCCAAATCCATATCAAAATAATATCATGGTAAATCACCACTCATATGAAAAGACACTGCAAGTACAAGAGAACCTTAAACAAAATATATCAGTAAGGCAGTGAGTGAGTGAGTGAGCTGAGAGTTTACGAGTGTGTGGAACTGCACAATAATATGTATGTGCATGACCAAACAACAGGCATGTACCAACTACCATACCATTACCCCAATGCCTCCTATGAGGCTCCCACCTAGGGTATAGGAGATTTATACCCCTACCATTGCAGAAAGGCTGTTTGCATTAGCCCTTGATTGGAAAGGCTTGATTGCAATGGCTACTATTTAACACAAATAAGAGAGAGCAGTTTAGTGATACATGTCACTAGTCCATCATACTTTATGAAATAAATAAGAAAAATGACTTCTACCAAATCAATAAAAAACTAAAAGCAAGCCCAAATTTTGCAAAGTGCTACAGATTAATCCTCTATCCTTCACCGACCCAGCCCCCAAGAAAAATAACAAAAGATGAAAAAAATTACGCCAATAGGTGCTAATATGGTAATTACAAGGTAACAAGAGATATAATCATGGACAAAAAGGCAGGACAAACCTCAACATCAGTGCTCGAATACAGAAATAGTTCCTCTGTGTTAATGTTTAGTCGATCTGCTCTATTTCCAATTTGCTCAACACTCTGGGCACAAAAACAAAAAAAAAATATCCATCATATCATTGCATGGTGCAGCCTACAAAAAATAATTTCGAGAAAGTTATTCACATAAAAAAAAAATTCAAAAATAAAAAACAAAGTTAGAGATCCTAGGAATGAGACTAGGTTCTTAGAAATGAGGGGTTAAATGAAACAGAAGCCTTCACAACAGAGAATGAGAGAATGCAATGAACCAATACCGGTTTAAGAAAGAGTGTAGAGAGGTTATTATGTTCTCATACGCAGATGACGCTAATTTCATTGTATAACTTTTCACGTTAAACAGCTTACCATTTTGAAGGTATTTTCATGTATTTCTAGCCTAGGGATACAGATTACAAGGAATGTTTTATGGAGAATTATTGCTAGGGTGATTATTCAGGAGAGTAAAATTTTCTTTTCCATTGGTTTAGCATATCTATCTAAGAATGGTGTATACTCTAGGGGGGGGGGGGGTAGTGGTAACAGCTTTGGTGTGAATGGTATGGACTGTGGAGGGAACAGATAAGAGAGAGGAGGGTAATATATTTTTCTAGGGAGGGGGAGTGCTAGGATAATTGTTTAACTTTTCACGTTAAACAGCTTACCATTTTGAAGGTATTTTCATGTATTTCTAGCTAGGGATACAGATTACAAGGAATGTTTTATGGAGAATTATTGCTAGGGTGATTATTCAAGAGAGTAAAATTTTCTTTTCCATTGGTTTAGCATATCTATCTAAGATTGGTGTAGACTCTAGGGGGGGTAGTGGTAACAGCTTTGGTGTGAATGGTATGGACTGTGGAGGGAACAGATAAGAGAGAGGAGGGTAATATATTTTTCTAGGGAGGGGGAGTGCTAGGATAATTGTTACCCCAAATTTTGGACGAAAAGGTACCCCCATAGCATTTAATTACCCTTTAATCAGCCACAAATACATTTGATAACCTTTAGCTCCTTAATAATTACCCCCAATCAGGCACCACCTAAGAGTGATGTTTTCCGAGTCTAATTTGGTTATTGATCAGGTAGGAGATTTGACTCTTAAGAGCGCACCTGGTTCAGTTACCTTCTTAAATACTTGAAATGTCAATTTACTGCTAAAATGTAACATGGACCAGGGCTACTTATTGGAGAAAACACTAACACACCCTCCTCTATCGGACAAAAACCTCCTCTATCGGACAACAACCTCCTCTAACCATCAGAAATAGATTACTCAAGCATCAAACTTGAAGGAAGCACGCCTTATCCAATTCAGAAGAAGGTTTTTCCCATATCTGCTCCTTCACTGTACATCTACTTAAAATTTCGCAATATTATGACAAATTTTCCTTATTCTGCTACATCTGCGGACGTCAGCTGGTAAGTAGTGCAAGAACTGGGACCACATATCATTGCAGAGCAGATGTACACTGTGCTTCAAAATGGATCAGAACTAAGAAGCTCTTATGAGTTGGTTACTTGGTGCACTCGCTATTCTTCTACGGACTGGCATTATGTTCTCTACGTCCAATCTCTTTATTGGTTGCTTTCCGGATGTCCTTCTAGGCTCTTGTCTTTCTTTATTACGATTTAATTGTCCCGAAACAATATGACATTAATGGTAAACTCAGCTGCTTACAGTGGGATGATCCTTGTAGCATGGCAGAATTTTTCCAGATGCAGTTTGTGGGGTGTGGGCGGTATAAGGAGAAGAGGATTTTGTGGCGCAATGCTGTTTTTGCAGTTATTTTTGGTGTCTTTGGCTTGAGAGGATTGCCCAGGTCTTTAATGGGGTGACCATGTCAGCTGATCTGCTGTGGGATAGGGTCACTTATCTAGCTTCTTTGTGGGGTAGAGCTTTGGGGGCATTTAGGAGTTATACTGTTATTACTATCCAGTGAAACTGGGCTAATCTGTAATTAGCTTTTTCATAGAGGACATCTTGTCCTCCTTGTACTTTGGAAACTTCACTAATACATATACTTTTCTCTTTATCAAAAAAATATATATAAATAAGTAAACTCAGCTTCTTGCAGTAATACTAACCTCTTCACCGGATATATAAAGCACTGGAGCTGCTGCACCACCATCATAACTTTCTGCTATTAGAGCAGCAATCTTCATTTAAAAGTAATTTGTTAATAATCACATAAAATTGCGTCCCTTATGCACAAAGAAAAGAATGGAAAGTTAGAAAATTTCTAATTTACTACAGAGATTAACTAGTGTAAGCTACTACTGTTTAACTTAAATACGTTACCTGCAATGACAGGGTGCTCTTACCAACACCAGGATCACCACCAACTAAAATCAAAGAACCTAGAAACAAATAAAAACTGTAACTAAGTGCAACACTTCAAATGAATTCAGTGGAAACAATGGATGACATAGTCTTGTTCAGACAAGATTGAAAAGAAAAAAAAAACATAATGGAAGGGAAAAAGGAGTCAAAGTGTCAAACTACAATTGATGTCGCTTCGACAACCATCAACAACAATTACGGATGGGTTGGGGAAGGTCCAGATGTACGGAACCTTACCCCTAGCAAGTTGAGAGGCTGTTTCCAATAGACCCAAAAAAGTATATATGAGTTTTTGAAAACAGTAGGATCACAGTAGATGTTGCTTGATAATGATAAAAGAATAAGTAGACGCGATTTGTTAGAACTACAAGGGCATTAAAACAGTTTCAGATATGCGTGAAATTTCAAATAAAGATCATTTTGGGGGTTCCTCCAAAAGACCTCCGTACCCTTTTTTTTCATTTCACTCCCTTTTTATCTTAATTGCTTCATGAATCAGCTCTTGCCTTACATGCATCTTTAAAGAAGTACCACGCAAGCAAAGGCGCAAAGCTCAATAATATGATCTAATGAATTTATTTATTAATATATATACCTGGCATAACACCGCCACCAAGTACTCTAGCAACTTCAGCTCCCAACGGGCCATACCTACAAGAACAAAAGTTTATAAGCTCATGTTTGATCAATAAACATCACTATCTTCCTTTCTCTTCCAACAGCAAAACAATCAAATTTATTCGTGTTGACGTAATTCTACCTACTGCTTTCACTTAAAAAAAATATAACAATGAATATATCCAAGTTAATTCTGCCAATTACTTACAGTCGAATCCGCCAATCCAAATAATCCATGCCACGGTTGACATCTGCCAACCTAACCGGCTTATCCTGCTTCTGATCAGGCAACCACGACCGCATCACCTTCTCCGAAACCTCACCCCCATTAACCTTCCCCCCAGAATCGACATTCTCCGACACTGAAAACTCCTTCATTGTCCCAACTTTATTACAAGATTTACAAGTCCCCCACCACTGTCCTTCACTATGTCCACAATCAGAACATACCCAGTACAATTTACTCTTCCCCTTTTTCCCTTTCCCCACAAAATTCCTTGAAACTTCAAATTTAGACGAACTCGATGAATAATTGGGCCGATTTTGGACTGGTTCTACTTCACTGTGATTCTTAATTGGCTTAATTTTGGCGGGGGTGAAAGTGGACCAAGTTTTAGGGTTTGGGCTAGAAATGGGTTCTTCGGGGTTTGTGGAATTTGATGGGTTTTTGTTGGTTTCGGAAACAAGAGGACTTTCAGGGGCTAAACGGTGGTTGATTGAGTGAATTGGGCGTTTAAAATGGCGGGAAAATTGGGGGTTTTGGTGTTGAGAGAAAACGATAAAAGGAGGTGAGAGAAATTTGTGTTTGGGGAAGTTGAGAAAGTGAGATTGAGAGCGGAGAAGATGAAAAGCTCTCATTTCTGATGCTTGCATGAGACTATGAGAGAGAGAGAAGAGAGAGAGAGAGAGCGCAAAAATGGGGGGTTAGGGTTTAAGAATGGAGGGGTTTGCAGTTGAAATGAGGAACGCGCGAAGTTGCTTTTTTTTTTTTTTTTTTTTGAAGGTAAGAAGGAATAACGATTAGGAAGTCCTCCTGTCGAAGGCCACTTCCATCGTATCTGAAAGTAAAATGTTACGAAATGCTCTAGAAGGATAATTAGTCCAATAGGCACTATCGGAGCTAGTAGTTGCATGTTTTGTCATCCAATCAGGTGCTCGATTTACTTCGCGATATTTATGTTGAATGCGATAATGGTCGACCTGTTGCAGTAATTGTCTGATATCCATGATTAGATTAACTATTCTCCACGAAATTTTGCTTTGTCCTTGGAGTGCTTGTATTACTAGTTTGTTATCACCTTCAATAATTATGTTATTAATACCTAAAGATGTGACTTGAATGAGTCCATTACATAGTGTCATTGCATCTGCCACTAGAATTGGAGCATCCCCAAGGAATTCGCTTCCAGCCTTTATTAATTTTCCTTCGTTATCACGGATAACATAACCTGCACCTGAGCGCTTGTCTTGATGTGAGCCATCAAAGTTGAGTTTTGCAAAGCTGAGCGGAGGTGGTTCCCATGAAACTTGGATAGTCGAAGGAGGGCAAGGTAAAGGAGACTTGTGTGAGTCAGGGATAGTGTAAATTTGGTACTCTGAATCGAGTCGTTCACTAATTTCTCATTCACTATATAGTGATTTAACCCTAATTAAACGTGCGAAGTTGCTTGCTAACGAGAAGAGAACAGTTTTTATTCATTGGTTTCAATTAAAAATTTCAGATTTTTAGATCAAAAAAAATAATTCAGATTTTTTTGTAGTAGTCATAAATATTTCCATTTTCTTATTGGCATAGATATTTCCTTCAAATTTGGGGGTAGCATTTTCTTTTTTTTTTGGCCCTGGAAGACCACATAGAGGTTCTTATATTTTGATGGTGATATTTGATTCTTAATTATCAAAGAGTTTACTTTATCAAAAAGAATTAGATGAAATGATGTTAGAATATAAATCATACTTTAATAGGTAACTTCTAAGATTTTGTTTATTCCTACACTTAATTCATATTCATAGCTTCTACTTCAATGAAGGAGAGTTATAAACTCTCAAGTTATCATATTAAAATCTATATTTATATAATTAGATTAAAATGCAATGATTAAATTAGAGCTTGCCGTATCAATTGCTGAATTGTCGAATAGTGTGTCAATTTACGTATGACGTGTCATGTGATTCATGGTCAGTAAAAAAAATGAAAAAAAAGAAGAGAGAAAAAGTAGCAACAAGCAAACGTTACAAAACACATAATGGAGTTTAATGACTCCTTCATCCCCTTCCCTTCATTCTCACAAGTTGTCAAATGTTACAAATCCAATAAATTGAGTAGTAACTAATGTCTCTCACATATTGATGAGCCCAAAAAAAAAAAAAAAACTAGTAGCTCTCTCATGAATTGATGATGGAACCACACACCATCAATTCATCTCCTACCTTCCCATATATTCAACGTTCGTATATGGATCTCATCACCGTCGTCCACCATCTTTCGGCATCGTATACAACCAATCCCTTTTTGGTAAGGTTTTTCGTATTTTTTTTTGTGATTGCTAATAGGCATTTGGTATCTGCGTCTCCTCTCTTTGTAAGATAACCCCTCCAACTTCATTAAGCTCAATACCATATATTGTTTTACATTGTTTTCTCTGAACAGTTATACCAACTTCAATGTTTAAAATTATTTAATTTAATTTTTAATTAAAAAGTTATGTTGAAAAATAAAAAAATATATATTTTTAAAAAAATAGAAACCGCTTTAAAAAAATCGGAAAAAAACGATGAGACCTCATTATAATAGTGGAGAAGGCTTGGGGGTAGGTTTGGTGGCACAGAACGGTGGAGAGCCATGCTCGGTATCCAAAAACCGTGGAGTAAACATGCCCAGTTTATACCTTTCATAATGGTAGGCGCTTCATATCGCATCGGTTACCTTCCTTCGCCCACAAGCCCTCTCTTAAGAACTACCCACTAAAGAGTCTTATAAGATTTAGTGGTTTCAACAAGAGTAGACATGTCTAGTGAATAACTTTCATACTGGGGTTTTGAGAGTTTGGAGAATTATTTTCCAAAAGTTTCCCTCAAACTTTTCAAATATATTATTAAGTTACGGAAAAATATTTTTTTAAAAAAAAAATCACAGATTTTGGCTATTCTATTTAATTTTAAATTAAAAAATAAGCTGAAAATTAGAAGGAAAAAAATATCAAAAAAAACTAGAAATCACTTCAAAACATAGTGAAAAAAATATGAGACCTCACTATAATAGTAGGAGAGGGCTTGGGGGTAGGTTTTGCGGTACGGGGTGGTGGGGAGCCATGCTCGGTACCCAAAAACTGTGGATTACCCACCGATGTCCAAGTAAGAGGCCCTTCAAGCCTACCAAGGACCCGATAACCTACCCGGAGGGCCTCCCATGTCCCGAGGGGTGTCCCGTGCATTGTGGTGCAAAAATATCCATATTCGTTCCGGGGCTTCCCGGAAGCTCAAAAAACGTGGATTATCGCATTTGTTTTCGGCTTTCTGGGGCTCGGGGGTCATTTTTGCCCAAACCTGTCCGGGGGGTCTACCATGACCCTAGAGGACCCTCGTTGCCCTTGGAGGGTCATCCGAATCCCTAAACTTCGATATCACCCATGCCTTTGGTGTTCCGACTCTTACACACCAATGTCCCGTAAAACACTCATCTAAGCCTACCAGGGATCAGATAAGCAAGCCCAAGGGCCTCCCATGTCCCCTAGGGGTGTTTCGTGCAATGTGGTGAAAAAATATCAACCTTCATTCTGGGGCCTCCTGGAAGCCCAAAAAACATGGATTATATATATAGCCTTCGTTTTCGACTTCCCGGGGCTCGGGTATCATTTTTGCCCAAATTTTTCCGCGGGGGTCTATCATGACCCTAGAAGACCCTCGGTGCCACAAGAGTGTTAATTGGATCCCCAACCTTTGATATCACCCATGCCTTCGGCGTTCTACCTCTTACACCAGTGTCCCGTAAAACGCCATTACAAGCTTATCAGGGACCGGATAAGCGACCCCAAGGGTCTCCCATGTCCTCTAGGGGTGTTCCGTGCGATGTGGTGCGAAAACTTCCACTTTCGCTCCGGGGCCTCCCGGAAGCCAAAAAAAGGTGGATTATAGCCTTCGTTTTCGGCTTCCAGGGAGTCGGGTGTCATTTTTGGCCAAACTTGTCCGGGGAGTCTATCATGACCCTAGAGGACCCTCGATGGTCCAGGAAGGTCATCCGAATCCCCAGACTTCGTTATCACTCATGCATTTAGTGTTCCGACTCTTACATTGGTGTCCCGTAATAACACCCTTACAAGCCTATTAGGGACCTGATAATGGATCCCGAGGGCCTCTTATATTACCTAAGGGTGTCTCGTGCGATACGGTGCGAAAATATCCACCTTCATTTCAGGGCCTCCCGAAAGTCCAAAAACCGTGGATTATAGCCTTTGATTTTCGGCTTTCCGGGACCCGGTTTTTGCTTTTGCCCAAAGTTCTCCGGGGGATCTATCGTCACCCTAGAGGACCTCCGGTGCCTCGGAACGGTCATCCGGGTCCTTAGACTCCGATTTCACCCATGGAATATGGAACTTGGGACATGGGACATGTGCGCTGGGACATGGGACTTACGCTCGTTGGGCGTTGTGACATGGGCCACCCATTTTGTTTCAATAAGTTTTTGATGTACTTAATTCATTTCGATCAATTGTCTGCTATCTTTGGTATAAAAACTTTATAACAGAGTATTCTCAAGTTTGTTAATAAAAAGGTAATAATCGTTTCCTAAGCACTGGGTCAAATATAGATCAAAGTTTACAGTATGACTAATCATAATAAGTTGAACTATAATGCAACAAAACAATATCATTTAGGGGTAAGCACCACAAGCCAATGAATGACTTTTTATTTATTTATTTATTTGTCAAAGGCTGATACACGACCAGTGCTGACTGTTACCATGACTTGAGGGCGTCCTCCCCTCCCCCCAACATTTTAATATTTTTCCTAAACAAATTAAGAGTCAGACTGTGGATGAACCTCTCCAAATATCGCTTTGGTGTTGTTTTAGTTTTATTTACCATTTAATCATTAATTTAGCACCGAAAAAGACAACGAAAATTATTACAACAAAGTTAGAAGCAAGGCAACCCATCAGTAAATATTAAATAAAAAAAGAAAGAAAAAGAATTGAAACATCTCATGCATTACAAGAGCATACACACTTGTTACACTAAGTCCATATAGTTATTATGACTTTGATCGGGAATGCAGGCTTTCCTAGTTGAAAATTCATTAGTATCCTGGTCTTCCATCTATCATTGTAGCTTATCCAGAATAAATATTGTGTTTTTTTCATTTATTACTACTACTACTATTATCTTATGGCTCCCCCCTAACCTCAATCTTATACAAAAACTTGTGTGAATTTAGTCCATGTTGAATTAATGTTTAAATCTATTTAAATATACCCTCCATATCCCTAAATATATTTCCACTAGTGATCTTGGTCCACGGTGGACTAAGTCTATACAAGACATGCTATCAATCTTATTTTTTTTCGAAACTGCTCAATGTAAATTCTAAATTGCTGAACGCAAATATTTTTACCCTACTATTTCCTGATACACCCTTTTTACTTTTAATGCAACTCTCTCCTCTCATTCTTCTACCCCGAAATCACCCAGATATTTTTTACGCTGTAAACAATGTTATTAATTATTCAGATCCAAAATTCTTTGCAAAAACTGAATTAGGGTTTGCAACGAATACAGATAACAATTTACTAGCTGGTTGTTTTCAATTGTCCAACCCAACTGACCTCCCTAACTTGCGGTGCCGGCAGAACGATGGCCGACGACGGAGTTTTCTACAAAGGCATAAAGTATCTCCAAATTTGGGGTGAAGATAGTAAATAAATTGCGACAAGAGAAAAGAGGAATAACAACTGATACTTCAGTTGTGTGTTATCAATGGATTTGTTTAACTTATGTTAAACTTTCTTTGTGCGGCTTTAGTATGATAAAGATATGGAGACCAAAACCAAAGGACAACACAAGTGTGTATTAACTTTTTCCTGAGATAGTGAACTAGTAAATTTTGGTGTCATAATTATATTGAACTGATTATCCTATTCGGTGGTTTGATTACTAACATGTTTTTAATGTATATGTCTGGGTAGATTAAAGTGAAGGGGGAGAGTGGGGAAGAGGGAGATGAGTTGGGAATTCAGGATTTGTTTTGTGAGGGGTATTTTGGGAAAAATGATTTGTGTTCAGTAATTTGGGGATTTACGTTTAGCAATCCCCTTTTTTTTTGGTTTAATCACATATTCACCTAAGCCTTTTGGGCTAAGAATAGTCTTGTTCGCATCGGGTTGGCCCACGAAAGGGTAAAATGCTCCCAATAAGTAGTTTTTCCATTTACAAGATTCGAACCCACGACCTTACTTAAGGAATAAGTGTATCGAACCACTGACAACAACTACTTATTCTCTATCCCCCCCTAACCTCAATCTTATGTTTAAGCAAAATGTATTGTCTTTTAGATAAGATACACATATATTTGTGAATACTATTATTACATTGGCAACTTCAATTTTATGCTCATCATCAGTGTTATCTCAATGCTATTACTTGGTTTTAAAAGAGGAAGGAGGCACTTAGTACTTGTTTGGTTGACACTTGAAAATAGGCTAATTAATTAAATTGGTCTTTTTATTGACACCTCGTAGACAAATTGTTTTTTTTAAAAACGACGGCAACAAGTAGGTCTTTTTATTGAACTCCGGTCACGAATAAGTTTTTTTTTAATTGAACCGGGCAATTAAGTCCTTTAAGGGCTGTCGGAGTCCTTTTTTAATTTTGTAATTAACTAAAATTATTTTCGACCTATTTTTATTCATTTACCCATAAAAATTAAATGAAAAAACACCCAAATATTAGCCTTCAAACCCTAACTCCAGGGAATTTTAGAATTATAAGTTCATACCTTCTTTTGCACTGACAGATAGAGAAGATGCACACAACGGGAGCTTCTCTCTCCAATTTCGTAGCCAAATTCCCAGCCAATTTCGCCCAATTATGCATCTCTCTCTCTCTCTCTCTCTCTCTCTCTCTCTCTCTCGGTATCACTGGCGCCAATTTTTATTCTGAGTACCATGACATATAAATGACAGTTGGGCAATTTAATTTTGACGGGTAAATGAATAAAAATAGGTCAAAAATGATTTTAGTTAATTGCAAAATTAAAAAAGGACTCCGACAACTCTTAAAGGACTTAATTGCCCGGTTCAATTAAAAAAAAAACTTATTTGTGATCGGAGTTCAATAAAAAAGACCTACTTGTTGCCGTCGTTTTTAGAAAAACTAATTTGTCTACGGGGTATCAATAAAAAGACCAATTTGGTTAATTGCCCCTTGAAAAATAATATAGGATCCATGAGCAACTGGACCAGTACCCGAATCCGATATGTAAGAATGTAGGATATGGATACAAGTATGATTGGGCAGTTCTCATTATTTAATACAACCCAAAAAAGAAGACAACAAATTGGCCCACGCAAAATTTATTAAAACCAAAAAACATCCCTCCCCATTTCTTCGACTATAACCAGAACTTTCTCTCTCCCCCATCTTCCCTCGCGCTCTCTTTCTCTCTCTCATCGGAAAACGGCTGCGAAGTGCAAGTTTGGCCAAGATCATAGCCTCTTGCAAACGATAAACACTTCATTCAATCAACTTCGCAACAAGAAAAGGCATAATAAGCATCTCCAATACTCGCCAATATCAATTTCAGGTACTTTCGACAATTTCCCCCCCTTTTTCTTCAATTAGGTTTAGGGTTTCAGATTCGCTTTTTTTATTTCTCTCTCTAGATTAATTGAAATAACGCCGCTTTCTTCAATTAGGTTAGGGTTTGTTTTAATTGTTCATTCAATTATCAAGTTACAGTGTTCGTGAATTTGATTTTAGTCGTTTGATGATGTTTATGGATCAATTGAATTCAACTTGAATTTGGTTTCGATAGTTGCGTACTTGCGTGTAGTTTCTGCTATTATCTAATGTCGGTTTCTAAGGTTGTGACTTGTGAAACGATTAGGATATTGAGCTAGTTGGACGTAATTCTTGAAGCAATTGTGTTGAGAAACGAATTCAAACTTGTTCATCGTTTAGGTTATAGAAAACTTTAGAGGGTGATTATTTATTGTCGTTCAAGCTTCAAGGCGCAAGATTTACACTCTTGGGAAATTCACAATGTACCTAGTTAATCATTTAGTTTGTATTAGATTAAGATAAATTGGCGTAAGATAATTCCAATTACAAGGGTTCGTGCAAGTGCAAACAATCAAAACTGGGAAATTAGTTTCCACATCCCAACTTATGCCCTTTTTTTTTTGGGATTATATATAATGGAAAATCTAATTGCCTGATGAATCTGTTTTTGTCAAAAATTTCAAGATGTTTTGCGCTAATTAATCCTTTTTAGTTACTTTAGCAAAATTGTTATTGGAGCACCCTTACGATCAGCCTAATTGCCTGAGGTACAAAAACTAAAAGTTCATTTAGAAGATAGGGTGGGAAATGATAATTCTTTAGTTCAAATTGTTTGCAACACCACTAATAGTATGGATTACTTTAAATTAATTTGATGAAATTAGTCTTCATTTAGCAAAAATAAGTTACTACTTTAACCTTTTTCATGTAAACTGTAAAGGCTAGTTAGTTCATAGCTAACTTACTAGTTGTGTTGGGTTTTCCTACAGTTTGATACTCCCTCCGTCCCACAATATAAGTCGTTCTAGAAAATTGATTTTTTCCCATATTATAAGTCAGTTTAGAGTTCCAACAAAGCATTTATTATTGTTTGCCAATTCTACCCTTCTTTCACATTACCTCATCAATTACTCACTTTTTGGCCAAATACAAAGTCAATGGGTAAACTATTCAAGTTCAATTATTTTTGATAGAATTGAGACTATTTAATAACTTTCTTAATTCGTGTGCAAAAACCTTAAACGACTTACATTGTGGGACGGAGGGAGTATTTTCTTTCTTCCGTAAAGAGTGTAAAAGCTTATGTCTAGTATGACATTAAAGCAATCCAAAAAGACGAATAGCTCCATATCCTATGCAGCTATGCTTGTCATGGTGTTTAAGGGTAGTTTATGCTTGTCATTGGTTTTAAACTAGTTTATGCTATATATCAACACTACGGGGTTGGCAGTCAGGGGGTTCTTACTGGGTGCGTGTATAAATAAAAATGCATCTGTAATTGGGTATTACTATAGAACTTTAGTAGAAGATGATGTTAAGTAAAATGAGGGGGGGGGGGGGCAGAGAAATGGTGCTGTTAAGTTAAATGACATGAGGAAGAATGTATATGGTATGTAGTTACCTGTTATTAAGGGTGGGTGAATGGTTGCTGTTAATGATCTCCCGAGCTAATGTGATTCACTTAGAATACGAGAGAAGACTAAAACTTTGATGAACAAGTCACGCTGGATCAGGGCCTGGGTCAGGCCAAATTCGTTTTCACATACCCTGACCTGTCCTGATGTGAGGTCAGACTCAATGTATTAAAAGGCGCGAAGCGCAATGAGGCGATAGAGGTCCATAGAGCCTAAGCGCAAGGCGCAAGGCGAAGGCGCGCGCCTCAGTGAGGTGAGGCGCACTAGTGTATGACAGAAAAAATGCTATAAAATAAACGTTTTTTTCATCAAAATCTATCTAAGATGCACCTCAGGTGCGCCTCAAGTGCGCCTCGGTGCACCTCAAGTGCGCCTCAGTGAAATCGCCTCGCCTCACCCTCAAAAAGCGATGGGCTGCTGCGCCTCACGCCTCGTGCGCCTAGGCGCGCCTCAGGCGCGCTTTTTAATACATTGGTCAAGCTCCCGAGTTTATGCTATTTACTTATAATACGAGAGAAGAGTACAAATCCAATGAATGGGTCAGGCTGGTCAGGGCCTGTCTCATGCCGAATTCATCTTCACATATCCTCACCTGGCCGGTTTTGTTGACCAGGTCTACTGGGAAGGGATACTTGAAAATCATAAAGGAAAAAAAGGAGAGGCACTTTTGCTGTCGAAGTCAAGAATAGAGGGAAAAGGAAAAAAGAAAAAGACAGGTAGATAACATAAGCTGAGAAGAGATGAAAGAAAGAGATTCGAAGAACACAGAGAAAGAAGGAGTGCTTTAAAACACTGGAACTATCATGTTAAACCTAGTCCGAAATTGGCGTAGTAATTGTCGCATCTAATAATCTGTTCGGTAAAATCGTCATGCATAATTTATTGGGTCAAATGCTAAATAGGGTTCCTGAACCTCATGGCCTATTCTGGTTTTGTTTTTCCTGTTGGCTAACTGATGTAGAACTGCTTTAGAAAACTAATGGGCCTAAAATACCTAATTTCATTGAAGTTTATCATCTTGCAGTCGTTGATATGCTGTTTGATTTTGTGCCATTTTCTTACTTGACAAATTGCAATGTTTTTTTTTCTTTTCTTTGCAGGATTAGTTCCTATCTATAATGCTTCTTGAAGGTTCACAGCGTATGCGGGGTTATGGTCGGGTAAGCTCAGGCTCAGGAATTGACTTAAAAAAAATGAAACTAATTATCACTTTAAGCTTATAAATATGTGGTTAATTGTTGCTGATGTTTGTTTTTGAAATCTTTGTTAGGTTGATGAAGATTTAGATGAATATGAGGATGACGTTGAAGATGAATATGGAGATTTAAGTGGTGACCAGTATGAAGATGAAGAAGAAGATGAGGAGGAAGAAGAAGAGGCTATACCAGAAGAGAAACTGAGATATCTTGATCTTAGGCAAAAATTGAAAGAAGCAGCCAGGTCCAAGATGAGGAAGGAGAATGGTGCCCCTCTTAACAACTCTCAGGATAGGAGGGGTGTTTCATCTTTGGAGAGGTATGTCTGATGCCCTAAGATGTTATAGAAACTTTGCTTTCTATTCTTGTCTCCCTTCTCTTTTGTTCCTTGCATTCTATTGCGTTTGGAGATGGATTGTTTATGTTTTTTTCTCTCCTGTTCAAGCACCAAATAGATGGTACAACTCAATCTGGAGTGATTACTTGATTGGTTGTTAGTCTGAATTTCTGCAAATTACTTTGGGTCCTTTTTTTTTTTTTTTTTTCCTTCCGGCTTTGCTGATCTCTTCACTATTTGTCTTTTGTAGGTTTGGATCTTTTTTTGGTCCTTCTAGGCCAGTAATTGCTGACAGAGTCATCCAAGAAAGCAAGTCCTTCTTAGAGACTCGGCATTTGGCAGCTAAACAACCTACTTCTCAGAATGAGGTATGTCTTTTATTTCTTTTTCTTTTAATTATTATTAGTTCCGTAAACTTTACAATTCACTCCCTGCAGATGTGGCCAATTATGGTTTTCATTAATAGTTCTTGCACAAGTAAATTTGCACTTGTTGACGTTAGAGTTTTTATTTTAACCCTACAATGAAAATTTCAACTGCTTCCTTATATTGTTGTCTGCATTGTTCCCTGAGAGATGCGGCAGATGTGGCCAAGTATGGTTTTTCATTATAGTTCTTGCATAAGTAAATTTGCAGTTGTTGAAAGAGTTTTTATTTTAACCCAACAATGAAAATTTCAACTGCTTCCTTCTTATATTGTTGTCTGCATTGTTCTCTAAGAGATGTGATAGCTTTATCTATTTAATTTAGGTTTTGTAAATGTTGAGCTGTTGCATTATCTATTTATCTCACATAAAACCGAGCAAGCTACAGTTCTGAACCATTATGTAACTAAGTTGTTGGACTAGGAGAATAGTTTTTGATCTTGGTTCTTGGTGTATGCAGACTATGCATCATTCTGCTTTCAGTGGATTTCTTCTCTGCATCTAGCACCTTGAGCATTGCATCTTTATTTATTTATCTATTTTCTTCATGTTGCAGGGAAAAAAGGTCACAGCATTGTCCACTTCTGCACCTAAAAATGCAGTGAGCAACAAGCCGCCTCCTAATATCAAGGTTGGAATATGGTACTTATATGCATTTGAATTGTATATTCGATTCCCGTACCGTGTCCTTGTTAATTGGGCCTTCACTTATTACAGGTTGCTTCAAAAGTACAAATGATTAAACAGAACAGAGATTTTTATTCTTCTCTGTTATCTGATGATGCAGAAATTCCAAAGCCAGGAGGAGTTCCTGGTCACCAGAAGAATTTAGTCTCGAGGACTGGTCAGTATCAACCCACCAAATAAGATTTTATTGTTATCTTAATCTCAGCTATGCATGCTATTTCTTATTATCATAACCTAATACAGGGTGTTTGCTGGTCTTGAAGATGCAAGATCAGCTCAGGTTCCAGCAAAGAGCAGTGACGCATCTTCTAGTTCTAGAAGAAAGGTGTTGAATGGATATGGACAAAGGAAGCCCTCTCCTGGGGTTCAGCAACCACGTCATGCCCAGACTGCACGTCCTCAGAAATTGACCTCAGGTAGTGGGGCCAGTCGAGGTAGTCTTGTTTCTTCTGATTCCAAAAAGCAGATGGATTTGAGAAAACATCCCTCATCGAGTAAGCAACTGAGCAGTAGTAATGGAAGTGGGTCTGTTAGATCGGCTGTGCCGAAAGTCTTGCCTCCTAAGAAGCCGCTGTCTATTAGTGACAGAAAGCCCCCAGTTAGTGCCATGGAGAGAAAAAATTCTATGCCTGTGGGGAATAAGGCCCCAGTTACAAAGAATTCTCTGTCTAATGGGCAAAGATCGCTCCCAGTGAAGTCACAAACTTCTGTTTTAAGTAACCGTCTCGACAATAGGAGGGATATTCAACGTAGTAGTGAGGGCAAACTATTGAAGAAGGAGACTAACCAAGGTTCCAGATTTCAGGTGGTTCCTTTCTAAGCTTTTTTTTTGGTTCCTGAAATTTTTAACCCTGGGTTTTGAATGTTGTTGGGAATATTGTCTCACTTCTTTTGTTTGATGCATTCGTCAAATTTTACCAGACTGTGAGGCCACCCAGACAAGATCCTGTTCGATCTAATTTGGGGAAAGACCAGTACATTAAGAAGCAAAAGCCTTCTGGACAGCTCAATGTGCACAGGTCTGGTGCTGCTAATAAAGACTCCTACAGTAAAAAGCGAAGGGCTAATGAAGCATTTTCTGACGAGGAGATTGATTATAGATCTATGATCAGGGGGATGTTTGGGTAAAGTTTCTTCCTTCTTTGGATGTCTCAGCTCCTTTCTCTTTTTATTTTTCTTTATTTTTTAAAATTATTTCTTATGTGCTTTCAGCTCAGTTAAAGATTCCCATGCCCACCTTGTTTAGCTACAAGAGTTGGCTCGAGTCTTTAGTCTTGATTTCTGTCTGCGATGTTTATGCAGCTATCCAATTAGCAGATAGTTTTATATCTGTAATTGACTATCTGCCCCCGCCCTAGAGAGAGAGAGGGAGGGAGGGAGGCACTGTTGTTTGAGGCACGTCTGTTTTTAACGATGTTGTCTTATCTTCTGTTTTTAACTATGTTGTCTTATCTGGTGTTGTCTTGCAGACGTCCTAGACATTATGAAGACGTTGACGATGAAGAGGACGATGACATGTGTATGGAAGTCGGTTTCGACGCTATACAAATGGAGGAAAAGAGAAGGTATGTATGATTTGTTTCCTTCCATTTCTATGATTGAGAAGTAGTTTTTCGAGTTTTTGGCTGTAATTGTCCTTGGATGCTTGTGAATTTTCTTGGCTATGTTGCCTGTCTAGAGTCTTATGGGCATGCATCTGTCATTTCAGGTTAGAAACTAGCTGTACCATTCTTCCCTTTGTTTCTAGATTTTTCTTCTTCACTGGAGTAGTTTGAGTCTTTGAGATTCTTTCCCATGGAACCCAGCTGGACGAATTTCACTTGTGGCAAAAGTAATTTGTCATGTTATGAAATGTGAAAATGTTATATGCAAATCTATTATATGCTGTGTTCTATACTTGGAAGTCTTATTATTTGTCATGTTGGCTAATTTATTCGTTGTGACTTCCCCTTATTATTTTTGTGTCTTTCCCTTGCTAGTTGCTAGTCATGTTTCTTTGTATTTCGTCGACTGCCCCTTATATTTATGTCTGGACTAACTCGCACTAAATATGGCCTTCCTTGGAATGCAGTGCAAGAATAGCTAAAAAAGAGGATGATGAAGAACTCATCAAGATCATGGAAGAAGAAAGACAAGAGCAGCTAAGAAAACAAGCCAAGTTACGTAAGATGAACCAACGATGAACCAACGATGAACCAACGTATGTATTTATTGTTTTTTCGTACCTGCTGCTTCCACAGGCTCTTCTTGATGGTCTTTGTTGGATAAGTTGTAATTTTGGAAGGAGTAGGTAAATTGAAGTCAATTGGGAAAGGCCGATTTGCCGAGAAAAGGTGTTAATCGGCCTAATCAGGGGGGAGGAGTTGTAATTGAATTCTTTGTACATCCAATAAATATATCATAAAATTTTCCTCTTTTTCTGGCTTGAGTTTCTGGGTTAGGATTTTCTTGGGTGGGGGTCTGGGCTAATTATAGGATGTCGTTTCTGATTGGATGAAATCCAATAGAAAGGACGTAGTTCCATTGTAAACTAGACAATCTTAATTGTTTGAATTTTCTTTTGCAAGATCATTATCGATATTTCATGTTCTTTCTATGGCTTCTCTGTAATTTTATTCCAAGAAACCAATGGGCTTATGCAAGGGAATGCGAATTCAGATGCAAGAAGGTCCAGATAAAAAAAACGCATACCTTCTGTAGTTCTGTTATTTGAGGACGGGAATTACAAGAGTTTGAACATGATGTAGTGGGGATGCCTTGATCGCCATTCACTTGATAAAAAAAGACGGTAACTACAAGAGTGGCGTTGAGGTTTCCACTTGGTGATGAGCTGCTATAGTTAGGTGGCATGCATGTGAATGGTATTCAATTTCATGTGTAACACTGACTTCATATATAATGAAACAAATCTCGGATCCCTGTAAATTCTCAATCTGAAACAGGAAAGAGCGACAAAATCAGAACTTGATTTGTTTATGTTATTGACGATTGATTCATTAAACTTTGCTGTTTCTACTCACGTGGTGATGCTGATCTATGTGCTTTCTTGTCACTAATTGCTAGTCAAACTTGATTAATTAAATTGCATTTTGCAATTCATCAAAGTGGTTTAATTTACTCAAACGACAGGCATCTTGTGGTAGGACAGGTGGATGTCTTATCAATATGCTGCCAAAATTACATAGCCGTGACTCGTAATCTAGGCCTATACCGTCGTACTTACGCAACAATTAGCAAGTCCTAAGCAATTTTTTTTGGTGCGAAAGTCCTTGAGCAATTTTTTTTTTTTTTGATTAGAATCTTGAAAGAGAGATATGTGGGCTGATACAAATAGGTACTCATGTTAAGTTTTGAGAATTCGATATAATTAACAATGACTTTATATAGCGATTGTCAAAAAAAAAAAGAAGACTAATGTTGAGTTCGTTGACAATTTTGCCTAATCTTCATTTTGTGAAATACTATTAAATTTTGGTCTACTCATTCATTGATAAGTTATTGAATTGTGCTGTGCGTTAGTTTGGCTAATTACTTATTTAATCAATCGGTTAGCTAAAAACTGACGACTTCATAATTCTTTCATACGAGTAGATCAGAGCCAAATATGTTAATTTTAAATTTTGTTTGAACACTCGTCATGATCCATGAAAATATAAAATTGTTGAAGATCCCGAATTAAAAATATTTAATAAGCTGGGCCCCGCCGATTATGGACGTTAAACTTGCCGAAAAAAGAAAAGAAAATGTTGTAAATGTGACTATATATATGGAGAGTATTTAGCAGAACCTAAATTAGCAATTCCGCTGGTACCTGAAAAAACCAAAAAATTGAGCACAATACGGCACTTAGCCTAATGGTATCCAACTTGGAATAATAATCTAAATCTCTGTTTTTTTTCTAGCACCATCCAAAGTTCTAAACCCAAACTATTTTTTTTTTTTTTGATAAATAAACCCAAACTATTATGTTATGCCTTTTTGCTGTTTCTTAAGATTAATTCCTCTGTTTTTTTTATTTTATTTTATTGGTTCACATTCTAAAGACAAACAAGAAAAACATTATACGACCAGTCTTGAAAAATAAAGGGCAAATTAAAAACAAGAAGCAACCAAAGTTGGGAATCATTATTGTTTTTACGAAGCCAATGACAAAGACAGAAAGTAATAAAATTGGAACACGAGGGCTAAGCTTATACGTTTACTATTGTGCTCTTTCATGGCCATTTATCAAAAGCGTTGGAATTCTCTCTCCCAAGGTAATACCTTCCTTTCCCCTTTTCATGATCAACAAAATGGGCATTTCTTTGTAGGAATTGTATTTAGAGTTAAGTGTTTATTTTTGCTATCTGGGTTTGATTCAAATTTGGTTTTTTTGAAATTCTCTCTCCAAGGTAACCCCTTTCTCTTGGTAAATGATCAACATATATGTTGCCAAAATGGGTTTCTGTTTTTTCGTCTATGTTTGATTCAAATAGGTGTTTTTGGAAATCTGTCTATTTATTCGTTAATGATAGCAGATTAGCTGAAATGGTTTCTATTTTTTTTTTCTTAGCAAAACTTCAAAAGGGTTTATGTTGTTTTTAGCTTATTGTTAGAGGTTACCTATCTGTGTTTGATCATAATTTGGTACTTTTTTTTTTGGGTGCAGATGGAGGATGATGATGAAGATGACTCATAATCTCGGTTTTTGCTCTCTCTTCTCTGTTTTTTGGTATCTCGGTTTGATGATTAGAGAGAGACTACAAATTTTAGGAAAAGTTTGATAATTTATAGATTTATTATAATGATGATGATGATGATAAAGGAAAGAAGAGACATTAGGACTCTTTTGGTAAAATTTGGGTTGGCTTTTGCTCTATCTTTTGCTGGGTTTCTCTATTCTCGCATGAAAACTAAACGTATCAACCCACCTAACTCCCCTCGTTCTCCTCCTTCAGTTTCAGGTTTGTCATAATTCTCTCTTAGAAGCAGTTTGCTTCTGACTATTTTTTATTTTATTTTATTTTTTTTACAATTATTGGTAGGTTTAGTTTAATTTAATTTAAGTATGTTTGTTGTAATGTTTTGTGTGTATAGATTGTGATAAGAAAGTTGATTATGGAGGAAGACTTAGGATTAGAGAGGATCCTCATCCCGAGATGGATTCAGTGTCTACTGATACATATGTAAGATTTGATTCATCACATCATTTTTACCATCTTCCTTTTATATATATTGGTGTTGAAATTAACTGGTTTTCTAGTTGAATTCTTTTCTTATGTTGTTGCTTGATTATATCAATCTTATAGGACATTGTATTAGTAAGTAATGATAAAAGGCCGAAAAGTCGTGTTTAAACTCGATAGCATGGAACTAGATCGTCCCCCTTTTGGCTGATTAACTCCTTACTCCTGTTCCTTTTTGAAGTGATTAATGCCTCCATCCTGTTCCATTGATCAGGACAAACCACGCATTCGCGTCCGTGTTGATAATTCATCTAGGAATGCCTCACCTAATGCTAGATTCAGTGGAGATAGAGATGAGTTGCTGTTGCCAGAATTCAATCAGCTAGTCAGGGAATCTCATGTGTCTACAGCGAGCCGTTTAGTAATATCTCCAAAGGCAGATGTGGAGACTTTTGACATCAGCAAGGAGCCACCTATGGCGATTAGAAGTATTGAAAGGGATGACCAAGAACTTGAGATTGAAAACCTGAACAAGAAGATCAGATTCCTTCGAGAAAGAGAAAGAAAGCTCGAGGGCCAGTTGCTCGAGTATTATGGAGTGAAGGAACAGGAATCAGTGTTGATTGAGCTCCAGAACCGGTTAAAGATCAATAACATTGAGACAAAGATTTTCTCTATGAAGATTGAGTCTTTACAAGCAGATAATAGACGACTAGAGGCACAAGTGGCTGATTACTCAAAGGTTGTGTGTGAACTCGAAGCTGCAAAGATGAGAATCAAGCAGCTAAAGAGGAAGGTTAGGCATGAGGCCGAGCATAGCAAAGAGCAAATCTTAGAACTTACTCAAAGAGTTGCAAAGTTGCGAGACCAAGAGAATGAGGCGAGCACTAGTGAGTCTATTGTCCATTCAGAGGAGCAAAGAATCAAAGAATTAGAGCATGAAGCTGAGGAGTTAAGAACATGTAATGAGAAAATACAGCAAGACAATGCTGATTTGGCTCAAAGATTAGAATCTACTCAAATCCTTGCAAATTCCATTTTGGAAGATCCAGAGGTGAGTTTCACTGTTTTATTTAGGCTGACAGTAGTTATCTTTCTCACAGTATTTCATAGAAGGTTAGGCAATAATATGTCAAAACCATTTTCTTTTGTAAAGTTAAGAACATAACCCTTTTCTCAACGAGGATAGTTGTACAAAGTTCGCTCAGTAGTTAATTTGTTTACCATGACATAATGCAGACAGAGAAACTGTACAAAGAAATGCTTCGCTTGAAGGAAGAAAACGAGAACTTGGCAAAGGATGTTGAGAGATTTAAAGCAGATCGGTGTGCTGATGCAGAAGAACTAGTCTATCTCCGGTGGATAAACGCCTGTTTGCGATATGAACTGAGGAACTTCAAGCCTCCACCTGGTAAAACAGTTGCTAGGGACTTGAGCAAATCCTTAAGCCCCATGTCAGAGAAGAAAGCCAAAGAGCTCATACTCCAATATGCCAATACTGAAGATGGTGAGAAAGAGCCTGGCATTGTGGACTTTGATTTCGATCAGTGGCCTTCTTCACAACCTTCTTATCTTACAGACGGTGGGGAGCACGATGATTCCCCTAGTAGCTCCGGTAACAAACCTCACTCGAAGAAAATAAAGTTTTTCGCCAAGCTAAGGAGACTAATGAGGGGAAAATATGGTCACCACCATCACCATAGTGGGCAAGGTTCTCCTATAATAAGGTCACTTTCGGTAGATGATATTGGGAGGAGATACTCTTTCGAGAAGGAGTCTCCAAGACATAACTCATGCGATGAGACAGGAACCTACGATCAGAGAAGTGAATCGCGGAGCCCAATGCTTGCTTCATCATCTCAGAACTCCAACAATTCCTCATTGGAACACCAACCGCTCTCAAGCTTGGCCGAAGAAGATAGTGCTGATTATAGGATGAGCGATTCAGGATCGTCTTCACGGGGTGGTGTAAGGTTCGTGTTGGGGAAGGGAAGTGTTAGCAGTTCTCCCTTGGATTATAGGCCAGAACAAGAGGCAGAGGATGGTCAAAAGTCAGACTTGGCAAAATATGCTGAAGTCATAAGAGACTCTCAATTTAATTTACAAAGAATGCATAAGAAATCTGCATCATATAGTGCTGGATAATATTCTCCTGGTAGCTTTGTTCTAAATTGAATTGATAAGGTCTTGATTATCTCCTCAAATGTTTTTTGTGTTGAGGATTTACAGAATCATTTTTGTGTAGCATATACATCAATAAGGAATAGAACGAGATTGCACTTATACTTAAATATAATGTTGCCATGCAAATTTGAGATGAACATAGGATTTTGATTTCTATTGAAGTGATATGACAAAGGTGTAGAGTTACAATTTCCACTGCATACCGATAATTGGTACGAGAAACTCATGCATTTTTAGATAGATGCTATATAATTGTATGGTATGACAAGCCAAACCACAACAACTGAAATGGAACAACAAATATATAAGATACATTTGAATCTAGGGTAACAAGACAGTAGTAACAACACAATTTGTCTATCGAAAACATTAACCGATAAGGTTGATGCCTTGGAGTAGAAGGGCATCAGCCAGAACTTGATTAGCTGCCTCAGAAGGATGAACACTGTCCCAGAACACATATTGTGTTGCATTGCTGCAAGTTCCAGTCGACTTCGGATTGCACAAAAACGACGTCGTTTCAAATGTCCCAGTTCCACAGCATCCCCTCCCAGCCTCAGCAAATCCTAATGATCATGAAATGGAGATTAGTAAGAGAAAATAAACGTGTTGTTTGTTAAAGATCACTTTAATTTGCTACCAAAATAGTCTAGTGAGTATTATACCTGAATTAGAGGGAGAATGAATAAGATCATATATGGGTTTGTAAATGTCAAAAATAACAATCTTAAGGCCAGAGAGTTTCTTAGATAGCTGTGTAGCAGCTGAGTTAAGCTTGTTATTGAATCCTTGAGCATCCTTGTTAAGCCTTGAAACGCAGCCGTTTTCATGAAAACCGTATAGAGTCCTTGTAGCTGGTAGACAACCCAGTGGTGGAAGTGAAGTCACTCCAATTCTTCTTGCTCCTAATCCATACAAGTCCTACATGCCAACATATATTCAAACAAATAAATTCAATTCACACATCTTAAATTACCTGATACTCCCTCCGTTTCATAAAATCCTAAACATGAACTTTTGCACGGTCTCCAAGACACCACTTTGACCATAGATAACTACAATTATATGAATATAAAAATTATAAAAATATGAATCTAACAAAAGTATTTTCATAATGTGAATCTTTATATATTTTCATAATTTAGTGGTCAAAGTTTGTTAAGTTTGACCTTCAAAAAGCAAACGTTTAGGATTTTATGAAACGGAGGGAGTAAAATTTATACCAATTTTGCAAAAAAAAAGAAGAAGGAAGTTTTCATCAAAATCTTATGCTTGCACTTAATTATGAACACAAAAACTCCTATAGGACGGTCTTTTTGTAACTATTGGTGAGACGGGGTCACTTTTCAATGAAACAAGAGTCACTACTCACCATAAGTAACCCCTAAATTACTAAATAGTAACCCCATTTTTTTGTGGGTTGGTCTCACACAAAACTTGCTGATTTATGAAATGCAAAAAAAAAAAAAAAAAGGTTGATTTTTTTACCGTAACAAATTTGGTGAAAATTCCAGAGAGGACGGCAGAGTACTGATCAGGAGTGTAGACTTTGTTAATGAAAGGGTTGACATAGTAATTCAGAATAAAGTCACTGCTTCCAAAACCAACGAGGTAGAGAGCATCCTTTAAGATTGATTTTGCTTTGCTACTTCCGGCCACCTTTGCTAGCTTTGCTTGGTACTCTTTGTAGTATTCCAATTGTTGTGACAATGAAACTGCATGCTGCACCAAAACATGGATAATTAGTATAAGAGACAAAAGAAGAACAATACTAAGTTTAGAAATTTAGTTGAGCAACTATTTAGAATGTTTTGGAAAACACAACATCTCGTATGAGGCGGCCTCAAGGTGAGGCCACTCATACAAGCATGATCATGCTGACGTGACTGACGTCATAGAGGAGACCTCACCTTGAGGCAATCTCATAAGAGAGTTTATTAAATTTTTATAAACCATCTTTTTTTTACAGTAATAGATAGTTCTGAACATATGCAGGGACAAAATGGTCAATCTTTTTGACTAAAGTTGATAAATTACAGGAAGGAAACAAAATAAAATGTAGTTTGCTGAGAAAACTTTTTCAGAATGTGGTTTAGTAAGTTAATAGGAGTAATAAAGACCCCTTTTTTTTGTTTTTAGAATAAGTAAACACACTTAATAAAAGGTAGTTTTGGCACCCAAAGAAAGAAAGTTCAAATCTTTATGTAAAAGAACATTGATGTAGTGATGTATATTGTGTGTTTTCTTACATTAAGAGCAGCAGTTTTGTCATCATAACCAGAACCAGCAGAGGCAAAATTGGTTCCAATTAGAAGGTTTTTTCCTGATGCTTCTGGGCTTAGATATGCTGCAGGGTAGGTTGTGAACCCCAAAGTATCAGCTGCAACATAAAGATATTCCAACTCTTAGAAGAATCATCAAACACAAATTAAAATATTTATCATATCCTTAAATAAGTCTCTTATGAGGCGGCCTCAAGGTAAGGCCAACTCTATAACCAATCTGACGTCATGCTTGTATGAAACGCCTTACCTTGAGGCCGCCTCGTAACACATTCAAGAAGAAAAGAAAAGGTAGAGACATAATAGATATATATATATATATATATATATATATATATATATATATATATATATATATATATATATATATATATATATATATATATACCAGTGAGATCAGTGGCTAATTTGCCATTGCAAAATCTTCCAGTGGGCTTGTGACTAGCAAAATCTCTGCCATAAGGAGGGTAATTAGCCTTGAATAAAGTGGCAATGTAGTCATTGTTACCCACATCAACAGCAGAGTCACCAAATGTGATGATAGCAGGAACTAAAGTATCCTGCCCATTGCTAACAGTTCCTAAAATTGCAAATATTAAACCCAAAATGGTTCCTTCAAATTTCATTGCCATATTTTCTTGAGTATCTCTCTTTTACTAATTCTGGGACAAGTGTTTTTGATTGAATATTGAGGCGCGTCTAGGCTTATTATTAGGGGTGGACATTTACATTTATTATGGTATGGTGAGAAAGTAGCATTAAATGGACAGAAGAGGGGGACATTTTAGTGGTTGCACACTTGCTCTATGAGCCTTCAAAGCTTTGTGTTGCAAAAATATCATTGTAGGTGTACTAGAGTTGATCGAGGTCAATGGTTGTCGGTGTTATAGTTCAATTAGAGTCATAAAATGGTACAAGTAATTGAGTAAGTCAAGCTGGTTGGGTAAAGCTTTTAAGCTCAATTCAAAGCTCCATCAAGTGGAACTTCGTTTGACAAGAGTAGTCTTAATTGTGCATTATTAGCTGTCTCGAAGGCTCCTCATCGAGTCGAGCTTGAGCTTACTACTATTTCGCTTAGTTGGCACAAATTGACATAAATGTTGTTCTCTATTATTGTTAATAATTTAGAAACTACATTTATTCGAGTTTGATGCAGGCGCATTAGCGTAGTTTTGTTTTGTTAAACATCATTTGGACTAGTGAGGAGCATCCCGTGAGCCCATCATAAAATAGGTTGGATTGCCCAGTACATATGATTTGCGGGTAATTACATGCACATTGTAGCAATAAAACAACAAATTATCATAAAACAAAGGGGATGCAAGTGATTAACTTTAATTTGAGAGCGCGCGTTAACTTGTTTTGTTTTCCTCAAATTAGTGAAAGTACGTTGGCCATTTGTCAAGGTAAGGGGGACCATAAGAGCAGAAGAAGAGAAGTAAGAGGGGTTGGTTTGGTTTGGAGGTGTTGCCATGCCAGCAAGATGCATACTACTTAATGTGGTTGTTACAATATGCCAATATCTATCTGCTAACTGTGAGTCTTACATTTGCATAACAACAGCCGGGATTTGGGATATGAATATATGCTCGATCATCACTTGTGTGCTAATTCAATTAGGTATAGTTATAGGCAAAAGGACTCGATATTGAGTAATGCGGTGCGGTGACAATGTATTTTTGCTTTTCATGAGCTGAATATTGAAATCGATCCACAATATGCCCAATTTTAACATTATATATTTTTCTTTTCTTTTGAGTTCTGCTCATGCACTGACCAATTAAATAAAAACATCTTGCCTTATTATGAAATCCATGCTTAACATAACCATGAAAACATACCAATATCCGTTGTCGTCCAGCGGTTAGGATATCTGGCTTTCACCCAGGAGACCCGGGTTCGATTCCCGGCAACGGAAGACAACCTTTTTTTTTTTTTTTTTCTTTTTTCTTTGTTTTTAATATAAGATTTGTTTTGTTTTTTGTTTCCTCTTTGTAGAAAACCTTTTAAAGTGGTAGCTTTAGTCATATAATCTAAGATTGATTTTGTAAATGGTGAAGGGTTTTGTTTGGTGCGTGGTTAGGCACGTGTAATAAAGCTAACAATCCTGTATGTACTACGAGTACATGAGAAGGGTTGACTCACTAGTGCAAATGTCGACTAACTAACTTGGGACATAATAAGAAGCATATATTATGTAATGTAAGACATGATCCATAGTGTTTACTACATACAGTACATGTTTTATCCTTGGCTCAATTCCAGCTCTTTGTCTAATTAATTAGCAACCACCACATACTCACAATAATGGAGCTCCAACAAGTCGATAAGCCAAACTATAATCCGGTAATCTTAAATCTATTTACACACAAACCATCTCTCTAATATATATGTTGATTATGTTCTAATTGTTACAGGTCATCTTTGAGAAAAAATCTCATGTCATGAAAGTCATATTGAATCGACCTCGAAAATTGAACAGCCTCAATTATGAAATGGTATCCCTTAATCACAAGAATCAAACATTTATCTTTCACGCCTATATATGTTCTTCGTGAAAAGTCTGCTAATTTAATTTTTTTAATTCCTATTTATCGATTCGAATTGAACTAGACTTATTATTGGATTACTTAACGAACATTTTTCACTAAGAAATAACTCAAATGTAATATTGAGTACATGCTCTTTGTTTTCTTTTTACTATGATTAGGTAACACAAATGCTAAGGGAGCTGAAAACAAAAGAGGAAGATCCCTCCATCAAGCTTGTCATATTGAAGGGTAATGGAAAAGCATTCTGCGTTGGGGGTGATGTTGTGGCAACCTACCAAACAGCACTTCAAGGTGCATCTCCTTTTCACTACTATAATAATTTACTCTGATATTAAACTTAATTAATTTGGATTGCAAACTAAGAGCTAATTATTATGGTTCTTTGATGATAATAAAATTAAATAAAATAACAGGGCATTGGAGCTTTCCTCTAAGATTTTACAACAAACAACTTACCTTGGACTATTTACTGGCTACATACAAGAAAACCGTGGTGAGATGAATTAGTTAAAATCGTTAAATTTTAAACTTTTATATTTTCAGCCGTTCATACGAGTTTTTGTGTTTTAATTTTAGGTATCTCTTATTAATGGAACTGTGATGGGAGGAGGTGCTGGGCTCACAATGCTTACACCATTTCGCATTGTTACTGAGAAAGCTGTATGATCCTATTCATTTTTTTTCACTTCTCTTATTGCCCCCTTTTTCTTTCTTGGGCCTTTTCTTTTCTACTATATGGGGGCCCAAATTGAATTAATAATTGTTTTACAGGTATTTTCAATGCCAGAAGCCCTAATTGGGGCAGCTCCAGATGTTGGTGCGGCCTTTTTCCTCTCCAAACTTCCTGGCTATTTTGGTACGCTTTTTCCGCAGCCCAATAGTGATTAATTTTACTCCCATTAACTTTGGGCCCGTTTCCTAACCCAGGCCCATATTCATGCCTCTAATTCTGGGCTTCTGTTTCAATTCTCAATTTGTCATCACTTTTTTTTTTTTTGGGTGTGATTTTCTTTCCCTCTATTTTGCTTTTTGGGCAAACTTCTGTTGGTAAACGGACTTTAATTGAACTTTGAGTTAGTTGTCCAAATATAAAAGGAAAGCGTCAAGATTTACGCGAACCGGAGGGAATAGTTGTTAATGATAGAGTATAAATTATGCAGGAGAGTATTTGGGATTAAGCGGAGCACGACTTGATGGAAGTGAACTGCTTGCCTGTGGACTAGCAACTCATATGGTTCCTTCAAAGGTACTTAGTACAATATCAACTCATATTCCTATTTCCAAAGAGATGATTATTGGTGCCATTGACAATTCGTTTTCTTCTTTAACTAATGAGCAAAATAAACGAAATGACTATGGTTAAAATACTTTTACAGGACCTTCCCCTGCTTGAAAATGCACTAGAAAATTTGGTTTCTGGCGCAATAATCAGTATTTCTGAGGTTGTGAATAGATATGCTAACAAGCCTTACATAAATGAGAACAGTCCATGTATGAGGTAATCTTTGACAGCCTTCTCTTCTTAAGATATACAATTTCCCAAAAAATATGGATTGAAAAGATATACTCTAGCTTTGAATGATTTATCAATTAAGTGTATAAATTGATGCAGAATGGACCTTATTAATAAGTGCTTCTCGAAAAATACCGTTGAGGAAATACTGCAAGCCTTGGTAGGTCTAGCTTTTGTATGTGATTCGCTCCACATCTAGTACAACTCCCTCCCCCTAGGAGTGACATAAAGGGTATTCTCGGAAAATCTGATATCTGAAATTTTGGATACCAACTTCTGATATCCGAAATTTCGGATTCGGATAGTCGGACATCGATATTCGGCACTAATTATTTATGGGTTTGCTGTTAATTTCAGGAAAATGAAGTGAGTGACGATGTTGAAAAATGGTTAAGCAATGCCATAAAGTTCATCAAGCAAGCCTGTCCATCAAGCCTTAAGGTTTTCCTCAAAGGGGTATGATAACGAAATGGCCATTTATCTTATCTTTCACCTAATTATAGAGCTATATACAGTGATTACACTGTGTTGTTTTGGTAATTAAAGATTAGAGAAGGCCGAAAATCGGAGCTTGATCAATGCTTAATTCGAGACTACAATATGGGAAGTAACCTCATAAGCAGCAGGATATGTAACAATTTCTACGAGGTTATACAATTATTCATACAGTACTTTTGTTCCTTGAATTTCATCTTGTATGTTTTCCTTTAGTTCTAATTATTGTTGCCTAAAAACCAAATAATAGTGAGTAATACTATGCAGGGTATAAGAGCAATGCTAATAGACAAGGACAAAATAACGAAGGTAAAATAAACACAAGCAACACGAAGCCAGCTAACTTATTAAACTGCGGCCTCAAGGTGATGCCCCTCTAACAAGCATGACGCCATGTTGATGTCATATTTGGTTATAGAGGGGGCTCACCTTGAGGTGACCTCATAAAAGACCTTTTGTTGTTTTAGTAACTTGTTTTAGTAGAAAATTAATCAAGTCTTTTCTTTTTCGTTCTTTTCTCTGTTTGGTTTTTACTGACAGTAATTTTTTTGCTGTAATTTGATTTGATACAGTGGAAACCTTCAAAACTGGAACTAGTAAGCCAAGAAATGGTGGATAAATATTTCGTACATGTGGATCATGATGAGGTAGAACCACTAAAACTAGGTACCAGACGACGATCATGTCAATTGAACAAAGTAGTACCAACAAATGCTGCCCATGCAAGACTTTAGAGAAACAGAGGAGATATCGTGCCAGTAGTCAAAATTCATCTCAACACGTACGGCTCTTCAAATTAAACTGTACTGTTGTTCAATCAATTATCAACAAGCAAGCAGAGCATTATATTGGTGATATACTTAACTGATAATGTAACAAGCAATAATAATGTACTCCTTAGCAAATTAAACTCATTCTGAATAATTGATCAAGTATTAGAGGTTAGAGACGTAACGCAACTTTAATTACTCAATTTGGCCATTACACTTTCATTTTAGACCCTAGCGTGCTTCGTATCAAAATTGGAAGCATTATTATTCTCTTCGGATTAAATGTTGTTATACCCTTTTGTTCCGCAGTTAGGTGCAGATGTAACACGAACTAATAATTTTGTACTACTCCTATTTCAAATCTTAGATTGCACATAAGTTCAGTGGGATTCCATTCTAAAACCAATTAGTATTAGGTAGAGTAATTTGCTTATATTTTATTCTTGTTTCTCAAATTCTTCTGATGTGGGATACTCACATGTGGGTTATTCTTGTAAAATTCTACTCCATACTAGTAAATGAAAAGGGTCGACACCACTAGTAAAGATTACAAATATAGCATGTCTTGTGTGGACTTAGTTCACCGTGGGCCAAGAACATTATTGGAAATATTTAGGTATATGGAGGATAAATTTACAAAGATTTAGACCATTGGTCCACCATGGACTAAGTCTAACTGGGGATATAAGAAGTGTATATATAAAGGGTCATTTATGAGGAGTACTACATATCATATATCCTTCGCTAGATAACAGTTCTTTCTCCAATTGCAAATTTGCAACCACCCCATATTCAGTTATTCACAATGGAGCTCCAACAACGCAGTAAAGGAATCATAAACCCGGTATTCTTGAATTTATTCCCAGCACCATCTATATTTAATTTGTCAAGTTTAAAACTTTGTATTTCAACCAGATTTTACACTATGTTTTAGTTCCATTTAAAAATAATATATACCTACTTATCTACTAATTGTGACAGGTCAATTTTGAGAAACAGGGTCATGCCATGAAAATCATATTAAATCGACCTGGGAAATTGAACAGCCTCAATTATGAAATGGTATTGTTTTAGGATCTATTCACCTTACTTTACTTTTGGTTTGATTTAGTCTAGTTTAGTGACCTTAGTCCAATTAAGTTCAATTTTGTGTAGTTCAGTCCAATTTAATGCGGTTCAGATCAATTCAATTCAGTTTATCTGAGACAACTTATTATTTTAATAATTTTTTATGCAATATACGTTCCAATGCTTACACCATTTATGGGCTTTGATAATTTATAAAAAGGTTATTTAAAGGTGAAGCAAAAAACATTAATTCAGTTAAGTTTAGTGTACTCTAGATTTGTAAGTGTATTTTTACTAAGAAATACTCATTTGTTTTAGGTAACTCATATGCTGAGGGAGCTGAAAGCACTAGAGGAAGATCCCACCATCAAGCTTGTGATACTGAAAGTGAGTTTCAAGAATGCGGAAATTGTTAGTAATTTGTTTGGCACTTTCAAATTAAATGAGCTACCAAATTCCCATGATGTAATTTATTTGTGATATATGTAGGGTAATGGAAGAGCATTTTGCGCTGGTGGAGATGTTGTGGCAGGGTACCAAACAGCACTTCAAGGTGTATCTCTTTTTTTGCTACATTATTAATTATGTAAATCCAATTAATTTGGATTGCCGATTAAGAGCTAAATATATATTGGAAATAATTTGGTGATGAAATTAAATGAGTCACAGGCCATTGGAGCTTTCTTCTAAGATTTGTCAACAAGCAACTCACCTTGAACTACTTATTGGCTACATACAAGAAAACTGTGGTGAGACGAATAATCAGTTTAATCAAACATTTACGATTTTTGTGTTTTAATACTTATTTCATAATAATGATCAGTTTAATCAAACATTTGTTTTCATTTTCGTCAAAAACAATTAGGTGTCTCTTATTGATGGAACTGTGATGGGAGGAGGGGCTGGACTTACAATGCTTACACCATTTCGCGTTGTTACTGAGAAAGCTGTATGTATAACTATATACGTTCCCTTTGGAAAATTGGTTATAGGAAAAATCGAAAAACTTCTATAAGACAATAAGACAAGTGACATGTAAAGCGACAAATTGTATGAATAAGATACGATAAATGGACATTGTTTTCAAGATGGTAACTGCATTATTGCAGGTATTTGCCATGCCAGAAGCACTACTTGGAATTGCACCAGATGTTGGTGCATCCTATTTCCTATCCCGTCTCCCTGGGTATTTCGGTACGTACGCTCCATTTTGCTGATCAATAATGATCAATTTTCAGTCTTGTCGTGTCGTGTCAGACATTAACAACCCTAACTAAAAATTTGGCCTGTTTGTGAAATGCTTTAGCCGATTCTCAATTCATGTTTCCTTTTTTTCTCTTTCTATTCTTTTTTAGTTAAAACTTTTATTATTTCATGTGATTTGGCTTAACTCTTTATCATTGCTTTGAACAATTGAATAAAGTAGAGAGGTGATAATTAAGGGTGTAAATTGTGCAGGAGAGTACATGGGATTAACTGGAGCAAGACTAAATGGAAGTGAAATGGTTGCTTGTGGTCTAGCAACTCATATGGTTTCTTCAAAGGTGCGATTATCAGTTTATATTATCAGCTACTACCTCTGTTTCACAACAATAACAACATATACCTAAAATGGATGATTCATAGAAAAAACAACATTTCTTACTTTAGTAAACTCTTTTGATGGAAAATACTACTCATAATACCCCTTATTTATATGACTTTATTTCCTTTCATCTACCCCCACCCCCTCATTAATCAAAATGTATAATAAGAATGTTTCAACCAAAAAGAGAGTGCATTGGTCTATGTTCCAAAAGTAAATGTTGTTATTGTTGTGGAACAGAGGTAGTAGTTTCTAGTTTTTTTTTTTGCTCATTAAAAAAAAATAAAAATAATTAGAAACTACTACCTCTGTTCCACAACAATAACTAGTTAAGCTAGGGACTTTGAGTTCGGAATCCGTATTCATCACTTGTATGACTTGTTAAGGAAATTGATCGAAGAATAGTAAGGTAGTGTTTGAAAAAAAGTTGGTGCAAAAAAAAGGTAGTTCCTGACGAAAAATTCTAGCTAATATTAGACAAACCAAATAATGAAACGAAAAATAGGTATGGACTAAACAATTTAATTAATGTTAGAATACAACTACTCTGCTCGTCCTTTTTTTTCTTTTTTCTTTGTACGCTGTAAGTTTTTAAGGTGCTCTTGTAAATTATACACAGGATCTTCCCCTTCTTGAGATTGCATTAGAGAAAATGGATTTTGGCAAAATCGCCATCTCTGAGATCGTCAATAGATATTGTTGCAAGCCCGACATAAAAGAGGATAGTCCTTGTATGAGGTAATATGATCTCTTGCAACCTTATACTATGTATAACCAAATCTGACAGAAAAGTATGTAAATGGATGCAGAATGGAGCTCATCAATAAGTGCTTTTCAAAAGACACAGTGGAGGAAATACTGCAAGCCTTGGTAATAAGGATCATAAATTATTTTGCACTTAATATATGTGATTAAAAAGTGGTTTATCTGATAAATTTCAATAATTGGACCTTAACAAGTGAGCACACACAAAAAGTTAACATTATCAGTCAAGTGTTCACTAATTTTTGCCCTTAATTCCAGAAAAATGAAGTCAGGGACGGTGTAGTCGAAATCTGGTTAACTAATGCCATAAAGTCCATGGAGCAAGCCTGCCCATTAGCCCTTAAGGTTTTCCTTAAAGGGGTATGGCGCCTCTGATCTTTTTGTGTTTAGTATACAACTTGGCCTGTCTTGTTTGCTAAAATTAATTACGCGATTAATTACATGGTGTATATATATTGTACTAATTGTAATTACAGATTAGAGAAGGGCGTAAATTGGAGCATGATGAATGCTTAACTCGAGATTACAGTATATCAAGTAACAACGTTTTTTTGACGGGAGCCCTAAGCAGTAAAAATTTCTACGAGGTCAACCATTCATTCATAATACTTCTCTTTTTAATTTTTTTTTCTCCCCTTTCTGTTTCCCTCTTTCTAATCGTTGCCTAAATATCAACAACAAATTTTTTTTTTTTAGGGTGCAAGAGCAATGCTAATAGACAAGGACAGGAAACCCAAGGTATTGCTCAAATGAGTATATAGTAATATAGTATATATATACTCGTGTAATTGATTCTGCCTAAGCATATGTTGTATCTTTATAGCGTTTTTCAGAACACCAATGATTTTTTAGCCTAGCAGTGGCTAAGATTGAGGTGTTGAGTAGATTAAGTCCCAGACTCTCAGGTTTGAGTTCTTTTCCCTATAAACTTATAAATTGTATTGGCCTTTGTGTCTCATCTGAACTCCAAAAAAATAGCGTACTCTTAGAACATAATCGTGTGGTGATCACTTTATTTGCAGACCTTCCTTTTCCAGTTTTACTCTGTTTTGGATATTTACTGACACTCTTATTATAATTTGGGTTTGATACAGTGGCAGCCTAGAAAACTGGACCTAGTGAGCCAAGAGATGGTGGATAAATATTTTGTACTTGTGGATCATGAAGAGGTTGAACCACTAATTTTACGTACCAGATCTTGTGAATTCAACAAACTAGTACCAAGACTTTAGATATACAGTAATATGTAGATGGACATGGTGTTACATGAGAGACCTAACTTGATGCTGTATTATATGAGTTTTTGTGATCTATATATATAGGTAGTAATTGACTAGCAATATCAAATCTGAATGAGTCAGTATATATGTACTTAGCCTCTGTTTTCTTTGCGAGAAATGTCATTCGATCTGTATTATTATTGTAATAATCTTTGCAAATTCACAAAAAGTAAAGGTAACAATTTGGCGATACAATTATTCAAAGACGAACTTATGGATGAACAAACACCATACATTTTGGATGAACAAACAAATCTTATGGAGCATGACTGTCTGCGAGTTTTGTGACGGATGTTTCATTTATAGGAAACGAACAGCATCCGCAGCAAGCACCTTTTGGTGCAGCGGTGCAGCACGCACAAGCTGGACATACAAGTCTTGGTTCTGCATTATTCCAATGGAATATAAGTTATTTCATAAATATGTAAATAAATTAACCATAAGTTTAGGGCTCTGGCCCTCCCTTTCCAAAAGAAAAAAAATAATTTAAGTTGCTTACGCTTTAAAAATAGTTTTGTTACCCGTACAAGCCCTTCTCGTTCAAGATGGGTACTAAAGTAAATCAAATTAAATGCGTAGTTATACAAATTCTTATATGAGGCCGCATCATTCGTTGTCAAGACCTATTGATACTCACATTTACAAAACTAAGAGACATGTTTTGCCCAACTAATTAAAGCAAAAGCAAAAGCAAAGAGAATAAGGATACATACTAGGGATTTTTGGTCTCCTGGCATCGCATGGTAATGTGGAGGACAAAAATAGGACACAAATAATAAGAGTGACCATAAGAATAGGTTTCATGGACTTATTGGTCATCTAACCAGGTTTTTAGATTTTGAGATTTACTCTTAATTAGCTTCTTATCTTATTTTGTTTAGCTTTGAAGGAAGCTGCTCAGATCATAAGCCTTCTATATATAGGTATAGCTAGCTACTCAAAGGATAAGTAGTTGAATTTACTGTTCATACACATGACATGATCAAGCATAATCCCCAATTTTATACAGCTGGAATTTTTGACTTAACATCGTTGAATTCACTTGTTAGACTAGATTCATTATTATCATTTTGTAGCAAATTTTAAATGTTTGTTTGGTTAGACTTTCTAATTGTTTCTAATAGTTTTATTAGCATAAACTTGGACTTTCTGCAATGGTTTTGTTTCTTCTCATTGAGACACAAAGAGGAGAAATAAAAAAAATTAGACCCTACGTACGTAGTACGTACAGTAATACGTACGGCTATGCAGCAAAATCAAAGAACTGAATTTAGAACTGAATTTGAAATTGAACTAAAATAATTGTATATACTCGAAACGATAGTCTGTGTAATCGATCTGAAAAAAATCAATTCAACATAAATCTTGAAACGTAGAGTTATGTGTTCTGATCAGATTATAATTCGTGAGTGGACCCGCTAGGCCTGGCCAACGAGCTGGTCGGCCTAGTTATTAAATGGGTCGGGTCAATCTATTATGGCCCGTTTAAAATTTAAAAAATATTTTTACAATAAGAAAATATTTTGTGGGTTGACTCATTTGCAGGCCCATTTTTAAGGTTTTAGAGGCCCTAGGGCGAAAAAAAAAGGGCCCTAAATCACGAATAATTAATTTTACTGCACAAAAAATGTGAGAAATGAAAAAACAATGGTAGTTGATGATGTTCAACCCAACTTGCAATCTAAAAGAAATTTATTAAAAAGTTAAGGTAATACATGTCAAAAATAGCCCTATATCCTTCAAAACGAGAGATTTCCTTGAATTTCAAAGAGAATGAATAAAATAAAAATATTTGAAGTAAAAGCCAAGAAAAAGGTAGTGACTTAAGTTCGTCCCAATTTGTAATTAAAAAAAAATATTTATGAACACATACGCTTAACCAATAAAATGTTGTCAAGTCCAATACATTACTTTGATTGTAAATAATTACAATGTACGAATAAATTTTTAAAGATGATTTTTAAAAAGCACTATTAATGAATCTAACGAGATATTTCAACATATATAATTTTTTCCAAATTAAAAGTTAATTATAAACTTTGAAATAAAAAGAGCAAGTGACAACATTTTAGTCGGATGCAACCCAAAGTTGCAAACTTGGTAAGTGCTTGACCTGCTTGCATCCTACGTAGAGAAACTAGAATTAGGAATGGATTTTTTTTTTTTTTGAGAAGTACTAAATTGAGACCCAATACTTTCTGGAAAAAAAAATTGAGACCCAATAGATTTGGAACTCGAGTCAAGGGGATGTGCAAGTGCATGCATTCCTTTGCAAAAATTAGCCAAAAACAAGCTAGAATTAATTAGGGGTGGGTAAAAGAAAATTACAACAAGCAAATTGAGGCCCACAAGATTCGAACCGAGGTAAAAGAAAACTAGCACCTCTTTGTGCCACACAAACCACAAACCAAGGAACCAACATTACATTCATGTCTTTTTAGTGCAACTTATTTAATATATACGTTAAGTCTGTGATTTTTTATTTTTTTTTTTACCTTTGGGCCCCTTCTAAGGCTGGACCCTAGGCGGTCGCCCCTAAGGCCTACCCTTAGAAACGGCCCTGCCCATTTGTAATCCTGTAAGATCCGTTTAACTTTTAAATAGGCAGATCATTTGTGATCCAGTAAGATCCATTTAACTTTTAAATAGGCTGGTCATTTTGATTCGCCTATTTACAATTGTAAATGGGTTATAACTCGCTGTACACTGAGTCGGACCGGGTCAACAAAAAGATTCCCTCCCACTTGCTCAGCTCTATGACTTGCCCGCTGCCCCCTTCTCATGTTGACTCGTGTATTCTGACCCTCAAGCAACTGTAGGGGTTTATCACTAAACCAATGTTATTTATAACTTACAAAAAGATTTTGATATGACCTAAACAAATATTTAGACTTGTGTGCAGTCTACTCCCTCTATACCATGTAGCGGTCATTGAATATTTAACATGGTATTGCGAGTTGGGCTGTTGAAATGAATTCTGCTGCTGTCATTCCTGGTTATTCTTTCTTTCTCCTGGTCCTGTACTCCTGTCAAAGTGAAATCCACTTACCTAAAAAGGCAGGTTCTCGGTGATCAAAACAAAAAAAGTTCTTTAAAAAGTCCATCAATAATTTCTGCAAAAGCGTTCAAAAGTGAAATCAGCCCATCATCAAAATGTTGCGTTTCTTGCTTAAATGCAATAAGCTGAAGGACCACCAAAATCCTGAGAAATATGCGCCCCATCAAGCCACCTCTTGGCTGTTCGGTTATTGAGAAATATGCCATCCACCAAAATTAAAATCAAGCCTTATAATATTCTACATCTTAGTGCAACATAGTGCCTGTTTGGTTCACATTTAAAAATGGTTGAAAGTTTCTTTCAAAAAAAAAAAAAAAAAATTTAGGAAGTGCTACTTTCTGGAAAGTATAAATTGTCTTCTTATTTCTTGCAGAAAATAATTTTTCCAAAATGGAGGAAATTGTTTACGCACCCTATTTTTTTATAAGTAACTTCACACATTAATTTTCATAAACTTGTTATTACTTATACAACCAAACAAGATTAGACACTTTCTATAAACTTCTCTAAATATTAACTCAAATCTCTCTTTTCATTTTATCTCAAAAAAAAAAAAAAAAACTCTCTTTTCATAATCTTTAGCATTGAATCGTACCGTTATCCCTTATTTTGATTAGGAAAGAGAATCTTAGCTTGATTGCTCCATGATAAATATAAATATTGTGGCCTCGAAAGGAGCATCGAGCATTACAAGTTTCGAGGTTACCGTCCATTCTGCATTTTTCGGATATTTTGATCAGATATTCTCACATGATTTTTGTACAGTAATACTGATAATGTTAATTATGGAACACTATCTTATTAAAGATCCCATTGGTCTGTTGATATAATATATTTATATTCATAGGTGCAAAGATTGTGATAAGGATTCTGGTGCTTCCATATGTATATAATATAAATGGGCATTTTTCAGCGACATTATTTCGAGTTTATGGGTACAATCGGAATTTGGAAATCTGAATGACCGTCTTAGAGCACCAGAGGTTCTCTAGAGCGGTTATAAACTTATCGGAAAATGTTGGGCGGAAATGACAACCTGACCCCGAAAAGCCGAAAATCAAATGCTATAATCGACGTTTTTTGGGCTTCCTGGAGGTCTCGAAACGAAAGTGGATATTTTCGCACCACATCGTCAAGAGACATCCCTAGGGAATATGGAACGCCTACTGGGTCCATTATTGGGTCCCCGATAGGCTTGTAAGGACGTTTTTACAGAACACCAATGTAAGGGTCCGAACACCGAAAGTATGGGTAATATCGAAGTTCGGGGATCCTGATGACCCTCTTGTGGTACCGAGGGTGCTCTAAGGTCATGATAAACTCTCTGGAAAAGTTTGGACAAAATGACACCCGATCCCCGGGAAGCCGAAAACGAATGCTATAATCTACCTATTTTGCCTCCCTGGAGGCTCAAAAAGAAGGTAGATATTTTCGCACCATATGGCATGGGATACCCCTAGGAGACATGAGAGGCTCCGGGGTCACTTATCCGGTCCTGGATAGACTTGGAAGTGCGTTTTACGGAACAATAATGTAAGAGCCTGAACACCGAAAGCATGGGTGATATCGAAGTTCGGTAATCCGAATGACCCTGCTGGGGCACCCAGGGTTCTCTAGAGTCATGATAGATTCCGCGGACAAGTTTGGGCAAAAACTACAACCTAGTCCCAGAAAGCCGAAAATAAAGGCTATAATCCACGTTTTTCGGGCTTCCGAGAAGCCCTGGAACGGAGGTTTATATTTTCACACCACATGGCACAGGACACTACTAAGAGACATAGAAAGTCCCCGCGGTAGGTTATTAGGTCCTTGGTATGCTTGGAAATGCCTCTTATAGGACATCGGAGGCTAATTCACGATTTTTTAATACCGAGCATGGCTATCCACTACCACGCGCCACAAAACCTACCCCAAGCCCTCTTTACTATTATAGTGAGCTCTCATAAATTTTCCCCAATTTTTTGATTTTCTTTTTTTATTTTTCAAGGTATTTTTTCAATTAAAAATTAAATTAAATAATTACTTTGTGTGAAAAATTAAAAAAATATTTTTTTCGTAGATTAATAATATAATTGAAAATCTTGAGGTGAAAATTTTGGAAAATTATGCCTTGAAATTTTGTAGCTTTTTTTTTTCTTTTTCTATTGTTTTTCTTGACAGTAGGAAAACGATAGAAACAGTTCAAGCGTTGATCAGTGATCACTCCTTTTTGCGGAAGCAGCCTAAGGAATGAGCAGCTCTATTGAAATAGTGCTGCTAGTAGTGAAATAACAATAGTTGTGAAAAAAAAAAAAACAAAGTACAGAGATCATGCAAGGGCCAATCAAGTACATTTTCCTTCCACGTACTTTAGAAGTGAATGGTAGTTAATACTCATAAACAAAGTACTGACATAATCAAAGTAGTGTGGTTGAGTGGTAAAAACTTATTCATACTTAATTAAGATCGAGGGTTCAAATCTCGCCTTGGATATGGAGCAGCTTTAAATTCCTTGATTAGCTTTCCACATTTTAAGGTGCCTACAAGCCAGCGTAAAAAATACGTTATGCTTGTAAATAGAGGTTACCAGTTTTTGTGAATAATAAATATAGTTTAGATTTGTTGATTGTTGCCTTCACAGTTCATTAGTTCCAGCAAACACAACAACAATTTCTAAAAAAAAACAAAAGATCAGGACATCTATTCGTGCCAACAATTAAATCCAATTTCAAGTTTTCAAGGGTGTGTGTCGACCCGTTTCCTACCACATTTCAATTTCTTTTATAACACATAAAAGCACCGGATTTACGCAAAAACTCCTATAAGATGGTGTTTTAATAACTTTTGATGAGACGATGGTCCCTTTTTAATGAAACACAAAGGTCATTGCTTACCGTAAGTCCATAAGTGACACCTACATTTCTGACCCGTAACCCTATTTTTTTGTGAATTGGTCTCACACAAAACTTACTACCGTTTCTAATTCCTATTAATTCACTACTTCATATAATAATCAATATTAATATGGTGTATAAAGCAACATTTCAGAATCTATGGCAAGTGCGTAGTAGGATGTGTGTGTGCGCGCCTGCGCGTGTGAAAGAATTCAATAGTCTCTGGAATACAAGATTCCCCATGAACCCAAGCTAGTAGCAACCCATATCAAAATCATGCCTATAAATAGTGGTGGTAGCCAAGAAAGTTTGTCAAGCTAAAATCGATCACCCAAACTAAAAACTAAGACAGCTCTAAGAGAGAGAAATAGAAATAGAAATGTCGCTTCCTTCAGTGGTAGTTTTTGGTTCAACCTTCACTAATTATGATAAATACCAAAAAGAGACTACTATGCGTTCACGCTTATACTTGGGTTGCAACGCCAAGAATTCCGATCTCAAATATGATTTCAAAGCATCGGATGCAGCTGCCAAGTTCGCTGTCGAGCCTGCCGATTGTGGTGGAGGCCTTGTACACATTAAAAGTTTTAACAACAATAACTACTGGTGCAGGTAATTCATTTTTCTTTTCTTTTTTTTTTTAAATCTTAATTATTATACAAAATTTTTCTTTTCTTTTTATTATCCTAGTTTTTGTGCTTTTTAAATACCAGGCAATAGTGTTTTTTTTTTGTTTTTTTTTTTTGTTTTTCCGATAAATAGGCAATAGTTTTTGTTTTAACATGTCTCCAAATACATAAAAGCTTCTATAAAACGGTCTTTTCGTAACTTTGGTGAGTAACCCCTACATTTTTAAATAGTGGCCCTATTTTTTTGTGAGTTGGTCTCACACAAGACTTACTGCTCCTAATATGTTGTGCCTTTTATACAAATAAAAAAATGTTACTGTCAATACGTAGTGCAAAATGTAACTATAAATTCTTTTTTTTTGCCCTTTTAAACTGGAGCTTTTAATAAGTAAATGAATGAATACAATGCTTACTAATAATAATATTAGAATTTACACAACAAATGACTCAGAATTTTTCCCATTTCTAACATATTAGATTTCGGTACCAACAAAAAGAAACTTCATGTCCTCATACAATAGGTGTTAGGTGTTAGTTAATAGTAGTACTCATTCGTGTATACGAGTATAAAGAGGACTGTTTGGAATTGGGGTAATGGAATAAGGGTTAGATTTTGTGAGGAGGATAATGATTTTTCCTATTTGGGGATAATAAAAACCCATCTCCTCCTAGGATAATAATTTTCCCCTTATTTTCTCCATTTTCCCCAAATCATTACCCTCATCACAACTTTACCTTACTATTTAACACTTTAATTTGCTCTATTACCCCCTTAATTATTACTCCAATCCAAACGGCCCTTGATAGTATAGAAGCGTAATAATGCATCACGTTGGTACAGGAAAGCTGGAAATTCATCAGATATAGTTGCAGGAGCAAGTGCGCGAAACGAAAAATCATGGGAATGGGGTTGCACATTATTCAAGCCTAGCATCCGTACTACTTCGGCAGGAGACCCAATAGTGGTGTTACATCATGTGGAGAGTAAGAGTGATCTGTGCTTTTCTAGTCCCTATTATGACTCGCCAGGAAATTCCTTGACAACCAAAAGGATGTACAAGTTAGCTGAAATCTACTATAAGGATTACGAAGCGCTAGCCACACTGCCAAAATATGTGACATTCAAGGGCCAAAATGGCAAGTACCTCACGGCTGGCAAAACCGCTGTTACCTTCACAGACGACGATTTATCATCGTTGTCAGTTGTGAATGAGGTTTACCAAACGGGCGACAACAAAGTCCGTTTTAAGAACCTGAAAACGAATGACTTTTGGGCGGTTCAAAGTTACCTGAATATTGAACCGAATGCCAACTCTAACAAGTATATGCAGGAATACACGGAGTTTGAGGTGGTGAAGGTGGATGCTAAGGAAGGTCTTCTAGCCCTCCGTTACTTGAAAACCGGAAAGTACTGCCAGCGTACAGACAGTGGGAACCCCTTGAGTGCTTCTGCAGATGGCATTGTCAAAGAAGCACGATTGAAGCTAGTTGAGCCGGTCCGTAGGAGGGAGGTCACCATGGAATTTCACAGGGACCAGCTTAAGATCAGTAACAAGAGTCCAACAACCATAGCAGACACTTTCGGCTCTAACCTCACCAACAAGGAGCATACCCTTACTTTGCAGAAAACACAAGAATATACTGAGTCCCAAAGCTGGACTAACAGTGTCAGCGTATCAGCTGGGGTCGAAACCACTTTTAAAACTGGCATTCCTGGAATAGTTGAAGGCGAAATTAGGGTTAATTTCCAGGCCACCTATGAGCACCAGTGGTCAAAGGCAATAGAGAAGAAAAACTCTATTACTGCTAGTTACAGCATGCCACTGGAGCCAAGGACTAAGGGAATGATCTCACTGGTTGCCACAAAAGCTACTTGTGAAATTCCATTCTCTTACACTCAGGTTGATATCCTCTATAATGGCACAAGAAAAACTACGACTGGGTTAAACGATGGTGTTTTCAAAGACATCCAGTACATGAGCTTCGAGTACGAAGCCAAGAGCCAATCCCTTGATGAAGCTGGTAAGCCTTATGGGGAAATCAAATTATTGGAGAAAAGCCCCATCACTAAACCTCAAGCAAATTAAAGCTTGTAGATAATTAACTACCACCACTACCGCTACTACTACTACTACTAAATAAAACCGATTCTGCTTCCGCATTGTGTCATGTGTGTAAGGTACAAGTTGTACCGTACAACATATGGTCTTGCTTGTTACTCCCTATGTCCCAGATTTATCTTTACATTGGACTTTTTAAGGTCAAAGTTTGTGAACTTTGACCACTTATTTGTGAAAAGTTATAAAGTTTTACAATGTGAAAATAGTATTATTAGATTTATTTTAAATATTATTTTCAAAATATCATCTTATTATAAGTTCTAAAATTCTGAAATCATAAATATTCATGGTCAAAGTAGTGTCTTGGAGACCGTGAAAAATCCAATGTAAAGATTTAATTGGGACGGGGTGAGTATGTCCTTAGTGGTGAGGGATTGTATCATCTGTGTTTTCTATGTTCAATCTAAGCCTAGCTATGAGAGCAAACTATAGCTTGTGGCTTAGCTGCTTGTATTTTTTTTTTCTTCCGATTCCTTTCTTTTCGGATCCTATTCGGACCTTGTAATGTCGCGTAAGGCAATGCGTGGCCTGTTTTCTATGCATATCTTTTTCTTCGTTGTTCATTCCTCTGTGACGGATTGTGTAATCTATGTCATGTTGAAAACAAACGTTTTGCAACATTTTGAGCACTTCCTTGCTAATTCTAGCTTTGCGAACCCAATCACATACTCTACATTTTGTTTTCAACATTTTGAGCACTTCCTTGCTAATTCTAGCTTTGCGAACCCAATCACATACTCTACAAGGTAACACTAGCCCCTAAGAACAATCTTTAGTTTGTATCCGAGGTAAGAAGTAGAAGCTTTTATTTGGAGCTTCTATTTTTGGCCTCTTTGAGAGTATTTTCAGCTTACGAGAAGCTGAATTTGGTGGTGGAGAGGAGAAAATGTGAAGAAAATGAGAGGAAGAAGTTGAAATGAAAATGAGAGGAAGAAGTTGAAATTCGAAAAAGTTTGGCCAAATACCACCTAAATGTATATAAATTTATTGTATTAACTATACGTCTCCCATGAATATGATAGGGGTTGAGAGGAGGGGAGAGACGTCATTCAATTAAAGGTTCTCCAAGATTCTTTAGTGTTAGTGTACTTGACGACAACTTGCGCAAACGTTTCCTTTTCAGCTTCAATGTCACCTTGTTTTAAGAGCAAAGGCACAGACACCTTCGCTTTAAAGCAAAGGCACCAGTTCTAAAGCTCAGTAATTAGTTATTTAGTTGTATATTAGCATCTAATTTAAGTGCTCGTTTGGTTGAATATGGGAAGTAATTTCCCATAGGAAGTACAAATTCATAGGAAATAGAAATTCATGGGAATAGCTTTTTTTTGTTTGGTTGAATAAAGGAATTGTAAATTCATGGAAAGTGATGTGGGAAGTCACTTACCTAGGGGAGGCTAGGTAAACAACTTTTCCCATTATGTGGGAAGTTACTTCCTGCAGGAAGTAAATTCCTATGTTTCTTTTGTCAACCAAACAACAAGGAAATTCACACTTCCCAGGAATTAGCACTTTCCATGTTTTCTAGTTGTCAACCAAACGACCACTAAGATTTAAGCTCAAAATCATACCTATAAATATCTGGTAATCAAGTGATAGCATAGAGACTAAATAAGTTTTAAGAGATACAATTACCACATAGAAGTAATTAATAAAGTAACAGAGGGAGAAAGAGATTTACCGATGGCGTCAACAACCTTGCCTTCACTGATAGTTCTTGGGTCAGAGGGACAGTTTTTTGAGAAATTTAAGAAGGTGACTACTGTCGATTGAGATGAAGATCAGCTCAACTCCATAGAAAGAGGGAAGAACAAGAGAGAGGATTCTAGTGAGAGAAAGAGATTTGAGAAAAGAATTAATTCTCATTAACAGAATGAATTAGAAAAATGAATTACAGCTGAATCTATGAACTATATAGTACAAGCTCTAGGAAGGAAAGGAAGAGGCGCCAACTAGGCGTCAACTCTAGCTGACCTGTTACAGTTTGTAACAAACTAGCTACTGTTGTAACAAACTGTTTATGAACTATAACAGATTCTAACAAACTCTTATGCTGAGCTTTACAATAATTATATGCTGTAATAATTAATCACAGTAATTCCAACACCCCCCCTCAAGTAGGAGGGGATGACACTCCTAACTTGCTGAGCAGATAATGGTGTTGATGCCCTGGTAAGCTTTTGGTGAACAAATCAGCCAACTGTTCATCTGTTCTGACATGATGCAAGCTTATTAACCCTGCCTGTAATTGTTCTCGCACATAATGACAATCCAATTCTATGTGTTTAGTGCGCTCATGGAAAACAAGATTTTTGGCAATGTAAATAGCTGCCTGGCTATCACATTTAAGAGTTATAGGAACAATGTCAGGAACAGTTAATTCACCAAGTAATCTGGACAGCCATGCTAGTTCTGAAGTAATTCTTCTTATGCTCATGTATTCAGCTTCTGCACTAGACAAAGAAACTGTAGCTTGCTTTTTAGATTTCCATGAGATTGGACTCCCTCCAAGCATGATAAAATAACCACTTATGGATTTTCTCGATCGTGGACATGCTGCCCAGTCTGAATCACAGTAGGCTAAGAGCTTGTAATCATCCTTGGGGTTCATGAACAAGCTCTGACCAGGATCCCTTCTAAGGTACTTTAGTACATGAAGAGCAGCATCCATGAGGTTGTTTAGGGTTCTGCATGAATTGACTTAGGTATTGAACTGCAAAGCTAAGATCAGGCCTTGTGTTTGTGAGGAAATTAAGTTTACCAACCAGCTTTCTAAATTGACCAGGATCAGGCACAGGGTTCCCTTCAATTTCAATTTAATGTTGGTTTCTAAAGGGCATATGGCTGTAGGCCCAGAGGAACAATCAAATTCTTTCAGCAACTCATGAACAAATTTCCTTTGAGTTAGAATAATTCCACCATTATTATGCAGAACTTCAATTCCCAGAAAATAATTCAAGTAACCTAAATCCTTGATTTTGAAAGTATTATCTAAAAATTGCTTTAAATCTGCAATTTCCTCCTCATTGTCCCCTGTGATGAGGACATCATCAACATACACAGCAATGAAGACTGTAGAACCAACCATCTTTTTGTGAAACAAAGAATGATCATTCTTAGACATTTGATAACCTCTGGATTTGAGAGAGTCTGATAACTTCCCATACCACTGTCTGGATGCCTGCTTGAGGCCATAAAGAGATTTCTTGAGTTTGCATACTTGGTTGGGGTTAGAAAGCACCAAGTCAGGAGGTGGCTTCATGTAGATCTCCTCATGGAGGTCTCCATGCAAGAAGGCATTATTAACATCAAGTTGATGCATTTGCCAACTTTTCTTGACTGCAATTGCAATCAAAGCTCTGATTGTGGTCATCTTAACCAAAGGAGAAAAGGTTTCAGTGTAGTCTATGCCTTCTACTTGAGTGAAACCTCTAACAACTAATCTAGCCTTGTACCTCTCAATGGCACCATCAGCCTTAAGCTTGATTTTATAAACCCATTTGCAGCTAATAGCTTTCTTGCCTTTAGGAAGATCAGTGAGGGTCCAAGTTTCATTAGCTTCAAGAGCTGCAAATTCTTTAGACATAGCTTCCTGCCATGAAGGGTCAGTGGCAGCATTTTCAAAACAAGTAGGTTCATCTATTTGCAAAACTGTGTTCAACAAACGCTGACTAGTAGAGGAGAGGGAGCTAAAACAGACATGTTGAGGGAGGTTGATTGAAGAAGTGATGGTGTGAGGACAGGAAGAAGAGTCTGATGCAGAAGAAGTGGAAACATGACTACAAATACTGCTGCAGACATAGTCTTGCAGATAAGAAGGAGGACCAGTAGACCTGCTGGATCTTCTGACTTCAGGTGAAGAGGAAGGCTGAGCATGAGTAGGTGAAGGAGATGTATGTGGAGAAGGATCTTGAGGATCAGATAGAGGAGTGGGATCATAAGTGTGGGGATGAGGCAAGGTCTGAAAAGGAAAGAAAGAGTGAGAAGTATCTGAATGAGGTGTTGGTGAATGAAATGGGAATATATCTTCATGGAAAATAACATCCCTGGATATTTGAATTGTTTTTGTATCAAGATTATAAAGTTTATAAGCTTTCTTCCCATAAGGGTAACCTAGGAAAATGCATGAAGAAGCTCTAGGCTTGAACTTGTCCCTGCCCCTCTTGAGTGTAGAAGCATAACATAGGCATCCAAAGCTCCTTAGGTGAGTGTAAGAGGATTTAGAGCTAGTGAGAAGTTTATATGGGGTTTTTCCATGCAATAATTTGCTAGGGAATCTGTTTATAAGATATGTAGCTGTAAGGATAGAATCACCCCAAAATCTCACAGGTAAATGTGATTGAAACATGAGGGCTCTGGCTGTTTCTAAGAGGTGTTTGTGTTTTCTCTCCACTATTCCATTTTGTTGTGGTGTATCAGTGCAACTAGTTTGGTGAATGATGCCCTTGGAGAGGAAAAAACTAGTAGCTTCTTTACTGAGTCCTAATTCCAAGGCATTATCTGATCTTATTATTTGTATTTTGGCTTGATATTGTGTACTGGCCATTTCTGAAAAAGCTTGTATGAGAGGTAGGGCATTGCTCTTGGCACTGAGTAAGTGTGTCCAAGTAGCTCTAGTGAAGTCATCAACAATGGTGAGAAAGTAACTATAGCCATTGTATGTAGGTGTATGATAAGCACCCCAGAGGTCAATGTGGATGAGCTGAAATGGTTGAGTGGTTTGTATGTGGCTGTGAGGAAAAGAGTTTTTGTGTTGTCTAGCTTTAGCACAAATATCACAGCTTGAAAGTGTATCATTATCAGAAATATTATCAAGCAAATACAGGGATTTCAACTTGTACAAGGGAAGATGGCCAAGTCTGTTATGCCACAATAAAGCATTGCATTTATGTGCATTATTACAGTGAGTATCACTAGCTGCGTCATGAATAGGAAAATGTAATTTGCCATCACTGACATTACAACAATCAGGAATAGAGGGTTTGTTGATAAAAGAAGAGGATATATCAACATTATTTTCTAAAACAGGAACATGAGAAGGGAAAGATGGCTGCATTTTGAATAAAAACAGACCAGCATGAGCATTTTCAAATTCAACGAGAGAATGAGCATCACCAAGATCCTGAGGCCTCTTCATTGAAGGGCCCTGCAGGAATAAGAGAAAGCATTGAAGCTCAGTAAATAATGCATAACAGTGTATTTGTTTGCATAATCTGCCAATAGAAAGCAAATTGTATCTGAATTGAGGCACATAAAAAACATTTTTAAGAGAAATGGTCTCTGTGATCTGAACCATACCAATTTGTGTGACAGCTACAATTTGTTTATTGGGGAGATTGATTTGGTGAGGCTTATTTAGATATGTGGTGTTAGAGAAAGGTGACAAATCATGGCACATATGATCAGAGGCTCCAGTGTCTAGGATCCAAGTATAATCAGCAGAAGCAGAACAACAAACATTGCAAATACATGAACCTGAAAAGTTTTGAGAAATACCAGAAACCTTACCAGCACAGTTGACAAAGGAATTAATGTGAGAAATAGAAGATCCAGAATCCTGAGTACTCTTGAGATGATTTCCAGCACCTATTTAAGTCTTGTTCAATAAAGCAAGCAAGTTGCTGCAATCTTCTTGTGACAAGCCAGGGATAATAGAAGCAGTACCAGCAGTACCAGCTTTGACTGAATTATTGTCAGCAGAATAATGTTGTTCATAATGTTGTTCATCTCCAGATTCTTCATGTGCATTAGCTGCATATGACTTGCTCTTTGTGAACTTGAAATCTTTAGGAACCCTATAAGTCTGTAACACTTGCTTGCACTGTGACCTGTCTTCTTATAGTGAGTGCAAACAATTGATTTCCTGCTGTCAAACTTTCCCTTGTGATTGTTTAGTGATGAATTTTGATGCTGATTAGCATACATAGCTGCTGATTCAGAAATAAACCGAGTAGATGAGTGAGTTCCTCTTTGATTCTCATCTTGAATCAAGAGAGCATAAGCCTGACTTATACTTGGAAGTGGTTTCATCATGAGGATATTCCCTCTGATGTTGTCATAAATGGGATTTAATCCCATGAGAAATTGAACTAGTTTCTGATCTTGTTCATGCTTAGTGAGGGCCTGCACAGCTCCACAAGTACAGGTTGGCAAGCAGGTCAAAACATTAAGCTCATCCCAATTGCGCTTTATTTTTGTGAAATAAGATGCAATGTCACTAGCACCCTGACTAGTTTCATTGATGTTCTTCTGCAGATGATATAACTTTGCACCACTTGCTTGTCCATACCTGTCCTCTAATTCAGTCCAGATTTGATGAGCAGAACTGCAATACAACACACTTTCTGCTATATCACTAGATAGAACATTCAGAATCCATGAAGTAACCATATCATTGCACCTCTGCCAGACATTGAAAGTAGCTTCAGTATTTGCAGGCTGAATAATTGCACCATTGACCATTCCTATCTTGTTCTTTGCAGATAAACCTATGGACATGGATTTCTTCCATGATCCAAAACCTGAGCCATCAAAAGGCTTTGCAACAAGTAACATCCCAGGGTGATCTGAAGGATGTAAGTACAATGGATTTGAAGAATCAATTTGAGACATTTTTGATCAATGAAACAGTGAAATTTGCGGAAAAAACAGTGAAATGCAATTCTATGAGCGAAGAATTGCGATGATCAAGATCGTGAAAAATAACACGAAGATCAAGAAAATGAATGAATTCTCTGAATCAATTGACGAGCTAGAACAATTGATGAAACAAATCAATTGTTCGAAAAAGAACTGAAAAATTTATGTGAATTCTTTTGAGATAAAAACTCAAAAGATGATTGAGAGCAGGATTGATTGAGGAGAAACAAATCAAACAATCGAATTAAGAAATGACCTTGAGAAAAATATGATTCAGAAATTGTGATTTTTGAGCTGATCGAGCTATTGCAGCTCTGATACCATGTCGATTGAGATGAAGATCAGCTCAACTCCATAGAAAGAGGGAAGAACAAGAGAGAGGATTCTAGTGAGAGAAAGAGATTTGAGAAAAGAATTAATTCTCATTAACAGAATGAATTAGAAAAATGAATTACAGCTGAATCTATGAACTATATTGTACAAGCTCTAGGAAGGAAAGGAAGAGGCGCCAACTAGGCGCCAACTCTAGCTGACCTGTTACAGTTTGTAACAAACTAGCTACTGTTGTAACAAACTGTTTATGAACTATAACAGATACTAACAAACTCTTATGCTGAGCTTTACAATAATTATATGCTGTAATAATTAATCATAGTAATTCCAACAACTACTATGTATTCACCCTTATATTTGGGTTGCGACCCGAATGATTCCGAGAATCCGAATTGTCTCAAATATGATTTCAAAGCATCCGACCCAGCAGCTAAGTTCGCAGTAGAGGCTGCCCAGGCTGTTGAAGGACTGGTGCACATTAAAAGTTGTTACACTAATAAATATTGGTGCAGGTGATTATTATGCTTCAAATTAAAAATATATAGCTATATTATTTGTTTAGGAGGAGGCTTAGCCTTCTAACTGCTTAGCACTCCATTTTCAAGGGAACCTAACCTTAAACTAGTATCATTATCATGCTCTATTTGATTGCAATGCATGCGCCATTTTTCCATCCCATATTTATATCGTCGTCTGCTTTTTCACAGTTTCCAAAACACCACTTTGATAATTAATAAATTTTTTATATATATAGATAAAATTATAAAATTTTGATTTTTAAAAAGTAATACTATATAAAAAGAATCTAATAAGAGTACTTTTTACATTGTGGATCGTTCACTTATTAATGGTCAAAGTTCGTATTCAAAAGAAATAAAACAACATTGTAATTATGGGACATACATTGCAAAAAACATGATTATATCACTTAATTCAATTCTTATAAATCATGATTATCACTTAATTCAATTCTTATAAATCGTTATACTAGTTTTACATTGTAAATCGTCATTATAGTATTTTTAGTAGGTGCATCGTGCATGCATTTCTGATTATTATATTATTTAATTCAATTCTTATATTAATTATCACAATAATTAACCGAAAATTTAACATGTATATCTATAAGGGTGTGTATGTATTAAAATAGATATATTAAAAAAATATTGAAAAATACTGAATTAATTTCATAAGATAGTACAAAGTAAATTATAATAGGAGATTTTCGTTTGTTTAATATTAAATAAAATAATGAGAAAAAACTAAATCTTTATTCTTAGGACCAACCTAAGGACGACGTTGTTCCTTCTATTGTTCCCTCTGACAATTCACTGAAGTGGAAAAGTGTCATTGTGAAAGAAAAACAACACATTTTCACTGTGGAATCCTACATCATGCTCAATTCCAACGTAAAAAACACGACTTCACACCACAATTGCAAACATTGCCCGTTCTCAAGCATGTAACAGTCAACAGTGTCAAATAAAGTTCTTCAGAGTGTATAAAGTTCACAAGTTATCCAAAGTTTCTGAAGATGGTTAAAAATCAAAATCGCCAGCACCAGAAGGACATCTGAATCATCTCAAAACATTAAAAGAAAACACCATGAAAGAAACCAAAACCAAAACCAAAACTAAAAAACAGGGGAGAAAAACAGAACCTAGCAACGATGACTATTTATATCAAGTATATTGATTCATATATTACAAACATTTTTAATGTACTACAGGAAAGATGGAGATACACAAACAATAGTTGCAGGAGCAACAGAGCCTGTGGAAGATAAATGGACATGGAAGTGCACATTATTCAAGCCTAGCATCCGTACTAATTCGGATGGAGAAGACAAGGTGGTGTTTCTTCATGTTGAGACTAACACTGATTTGCACCTTGCTGATAGAAATTATGACGCACCAAAAAATTACTTGACAACGAATGATAGTTACAGAACAGCCATATCCATGGTAGTGGTTTACGAATCTCTGCTGATGCTGCCGAAAACAGTGGTGTTCAAGGGATACAATGACAAGTACCTCGCGGCGGCAGACAACGCTGCCCTTACATTCACTGAAACAGATTTGTCATCAGAGTGGATTGTGCAAGACATGTATCAAACAGGCGATAACAAAGTGCGTTTTAACAACGTAAAAAAGAATGATTTTGGACGCTTCATGCGTAACTAGATATTAAAGCTGATGCCAACAGCGGCAGTTATGACGATGATTACACACTCTTCGAGGTCATGAAGGTGGATGCTGCGCAGGGCATTATCGCTGTCCGTTGCTTGAACAACAAAAAGTTCTGCAAAGCAGACGGCAACCCCTTGAGGGCTTCGGCTGACACCATCGTAAAAGAAGCCTATTTACGTGTAGTGGAGCCTGTCAGAAAGAGGGAGGTCAAGGT